>JAAGEH010000026.1:4339783-4361473 GCA_011751065.1 Lasiurus cinereus
TGATCACCCCCACACGCTCTGTGTGCTCAGAGGCTCCTGATCACCCCACACGCTCTGTGCTCAGAGGAAACTTATGCACATGGCGCTCAGCACACCTCCTTCCCACGCACAGGTGGGCGGTTTCCTACTGAAAACTGGGGGTGAGAGAAAGAGCAAACCTATACCAGGTGGCCAAAACCCATTTGGCTCAGTGGATAGAGCGTTGGCCTGCGGATTGAAGGGTCCCAGGTTCAATTCCAGTCAAGGGCATGTACCTTGGTTGTGGACACAATTCCAGTAGGGGACATGCAGGAGGCAGCTGATCGATGTCTCTCTCATCGATGTTTCTGACTTTCTATCCCTCTCCCTTCCTCTCTGTAAAAATCAATAAAATATATTAAAAAAAAAAACATACCAGGGGGACAAGTTCCGGTCCGTTGTTCTTTTTCTCAGGAGAAGGGTGAAAGGTCCCTGTTTTAATGGTTACATTTCAAAAGTGGGTGATGTTTTTGGGGGGGTTGGGCGGGGGAGAAGACACTCTGATAAATGTCTCACTTGGATTATAAAATCAATATTTTTTTTAAATTTTTTATTGATTTTTTTACAGAGAGGAAGGGAGAGGGATAGAAAGTCAGAAACATCGATGAGAGAAGCATTGATCTGCTGCCTCCTCCTGCACACCTCCCACTAGGGATGTGCCCGCAACCAAGGTACATGCCCTTGACCGGAATCGAACCTGGGACCTTTCAGTCCTCAGGCCGATGCTCTATCCACTGAGCCAAACCGGTTTCGGCTTTATGTAACTTTTGTAAGGTTCCCAAAGTGGTCATCATATTCTAGGGACATTCTGAACCTGTCTTTTTAACGTTTTTATTCAAGCTTTACGGTTCCCCTTACCAAGTGGACAGAGGGTGGCGCTTATGCCTGCCTGAGACCCCCTGGGGGGCATTGGGCCTCGGGTGTGGCAGTGGGACTGAGCAGATAAGAAAGGGGTCTCTAGCGCCCCCTGCCAGGTTCCTGCGGGCTTGGGGGTGTTCACTGAACCTGGCCAAGCTTGGCTCCAGGCCCCTGGCTGCCCCTGCCCCTTCTCAGACCTTGGGGGACGTGGGGGACGCGGCCCTGTGTTGGCAGAGAAGCTGCACCTCAGGAAGGCCTTTGTCTCTCCATCCTGGAGGTCTGTCCCTCACCCTCCCCTTGGGCTGGGGGGCTCCGGTGACCGGCACTTGGGGGACGCACTGCGGAGACAGGGCTGCGGTGTGTTTCGTTCTGGGGCATCCGGAGGTCCCGGCTGTCTGTGCTGGCCTCTAGGAATGTCCCTGCCACCACCGACCGGCCGGGTGCGGAGAAGGGTCAGAGGTTACGCGGGGCTCATGAAGTTGGTGGCCGGTGGAGGGGCGAGCACGTCAGAAATGTGCAGACACGCGTTCACCGGCCGACATCCTTCTGGCCATCACATGGGTAGTAGCATCCCTGACGGAAGCGAACTTGATTCTGGGACTTTCCTGCTCCTGTGTCCTCGGTGGGGTGACTGTGTTTGAGGGATTCGTCAGAATTCCTGTCTGTGTGGGGCACCGGCCCAGCATAGTACATGGTACCAGAAAGGGGAGCTTCTGGGTGGGAGGCCACGCCCCTCACGCATCCCAGTGTCCCCCCGAGTCCTGGGAGCGTGAAGGTCTGATACTGGCAAAGACGGCCCAGACTCCTGCTGGCCTCCCGGGGACATCACCCATAGCTGATGAGAACAGTGGGTTCAGAGAGTACTGTGGGGCGCTCGGTCATACCGTGAAAGGACCCCCGGGTTGAAATCGCCCCGCGCGTGGCTAAGGTAAACTTCAGTGCCGGCGGCGCTGCTTTGGGGAATTTCTGTGTGTTCTGTGCTGCAGACGGGGGGCGTGTTTTTAGGGCTGGTAACACGCAGTGCTGGGTGGAGGCAGTTGTGTTGTGGGTGAGCACATCTGGGTTTACCAGGTACCTTTCCCTGGAGTGGGTTTTCAGCTCACCGGGCAGGGGGAGAAGTAGAAGAGATCACGTGCCATGAGCATGAATTCTGTGCGGGGAGGGCTGTTAGCGGACAGCTTTTCTCCGCAGGCTCCTCCTGTGGCACAATTTTTCGGAAATACAATTTTGGTTATGGTGTCAGTCCATACTACACATTAAGTGTAGGGTGGTACCTCGAGGTACGAGTTTAATTCGTTCCGTCACCTTGAGGCGTGGGAAAAGATGAGATGCTCGAGTCGCGGTAAACTGGTGGGTCGTGTGCAGCCGGCCGATCCGCGCGATGACGCCTATCTCAACTGTTGCTCGTATTTCAAAGCAAAAATTGCTCGCTCGACGGCTCGTATCGCAAAAATCTCGTATGTTAGGGCACTCGTATCTCGAGGTACCACTGTATTTCTCTCCGCTGACCTGAGGCCCACCGGCTTTCAGGGAAGGACTGCGCCCCGTCATTGTTCTCGGAAGGGATCAGGACAGGAGGCCGGGCGGGCTCTGGGCCTTGTTCTGAGGTCACTGGGCGCTACTGTAAAATCCCTCGTTCCCTGAGGCTGCGTCCACCTGCTGCCTGTCTTTCTGGCCTCGTGGTTCCTAGTTTTCTGCTAAGCTGCTCAAAAGAATGTGCTCTGGCCGAAACCGGTGTGGCTCCGTGGATAGAGCGTCAGCCTGTAGATTGAAAGGTCCCAGGTTCGATTCCGGTCAAAGGCATGTACCTTGGTGGCGGGCACATCCCCAGTAGGGGGCGTGCAGGAGGCGGCTGATCGATGTCTCTCTCTCATCGATGTTTCTAGCTCTCTACCCCTCTCCCTTCCTCTCCGTGAAAAATCAATAGGGGCTCCGTGTCTGAGGGAAGCAGTTCACACACCGTCTTACCCCGAGGAGATTTTTTTTTTGTAACGGACCATTGGAGTTAAAATATTATCTGCCGTGACAGATTTCTAAACTGGGCTCGCCCTTCTGCTTCCTTAACCCTCACTTCTCAGCTGCAGTCCGTTCACATTTTTTTAAAAATATCTTAGGAAGAGACATGATATGTCAGTAAAAGCCAGTTACATTACATGTCAAATTTGTATTATATTGTTTTATTAGAAGTCTGCCATGTTTACTCTTCTGCTACCCAGGATCCTTTTCACTTTGAAACACCTCACTGATTTGCATCTTTTAAACACCACCTCCGATCTCAATTTCCACCAAAATCTAAAACGTCGGAGGTGTTCGAGCTCAGTTGATGGACACACAGTCTACCCAGAACTGATGGTGAAAAGCACCCCTCTCCATCCTCCCCACGCTCATGGGAAGGAGCCTTTGATTGAGACGTTTGGACGCCAGGCATTTAGGGGTGAATCGGGTGCCAGTATGCCGTGGGCTCCTTTACAGTGTTAGCCGGGGAAAGAAGGGGTGTGACGAGCACCAGCCTGTGAATACGTCACATTCTCCCCAAAACTCGGGCCAGGTGGCTGAGACCCCGTGGAGTGTCCGTGTGCCTGTGAAGCCGTGTTCATCACGTGCAGAAACCCCTGGTCCCCTAGTGGGGTGAAGGAAGAGGCGGGACTCTGCGTGTGGTTCCGTGTCAGGGCAGAGGAAATGCGCCCACAATTTCAGGGACTTTGATGATTGCTTCCCACAGGGCACATGAGCATCCTCTCCCTGGTGGAATCATCTCCGATTTTTTTTTTCTTGAATATGAAGTTGGAAATTGCCTCTTTTCTTCTTAAAACGGTTCCTTTCCGCCCGCCTGTTTTGGAAATACAGTGGTACCTCGAGATACGAGTTTAATGCGTTCCGTCACCTTGAGGCGTGGGAAACTATGAGATGCTCGAGTCGCGGTAAACTGGTGGGTCGTGTGCAGCCGGCCGATCCGCGCGATGACTCCTATCTCAACTGTTGCTCGTATTTCAAAGCAAAAATCGCTCGCTCGACGGCTCGGATCTCAAAAATCTCGTATGTTAGGGCACTCGTATCTCGAGGTACCGCTGTACCAGTTTGGTTGTGGTGTCAGTCCTTACAAAAACTACAGCTCCTCTGCCCGTTCACATTAACACCCTCTCTGCTCCCGTCAATGGCCAGTGAGGAGAGCCGCTCTCTCTACTGTCCCTTGGGGTCCTTGACCCTCTCTCTCCTCTCTGAGCACCTCGGTGGAGCTGGGAGCAGCTGTCTGGGATCTGGCTACTCTCTGTGGGCTTTTCACAGACGTGGTGCTTGGGTGAATTCAGGCGCCAGCAGAGACGGTCCATAAACAGGAGTCCTTGCCAGCTGCGTTTCCATTAAACCCTGCTGGCGGAGTGATATTAGGAAATCATTGTGTTGGTGGGGAATCTACTATATCCCAATGTCATACAGTGTCTTCCTTTCATAGCAGAGCCTAATTTTTTATCCCCCTGTCCACCAAATGAGTTCTCAGGGTGTAATCTACATTGCAAATGGGCCGATTGGCATGAACACCGTGCCTACTTCTTCTGATTTGTCCACCCCTCCTTTTATTATTGTTGTTGTTGTTGTTTTAAAGTCTTTCACGGGAAGCCCGGGTGGGTAAGAGCATCTGCTTGCCCAGCTCACCTGCAGCTCCGTCACTTAACACAGGGGACAGGTTACAGCTGTGTCGTTGCCATGGTGCCGAAGGATCACTCTTCCCAGGATGAATGTGTGTAGATGCACGCCTGGAAAGCGTGTGGCTAAACATCCGTGATCTCATTGTGCATGCGTGGCATGAGGCATGCGTTCCTCAGTCCCCACATGGACAGGAAGTGTAAAGAAAGTACGGTGGTACCTCGAGATATGAGTTTAATTCGTTTCGTAACCTTGAGGTGTGGGAAACTATGAGACACTCCAGTCGCGGTAAACCGGTGGGTTGTGTGCAGCCAGCCGATCCGCGCGATGACTCCTATCTCAACTGTTGCTCGTATTTCAAAGCAAACATCGCTCGCTTGACGGCTCGTATCTCAAAAACCTCGTATGTTAGGACACTCGTATCTCAAGGTACCACTGTAGTGCTTTTTACGGACACTCCAACCTTGGCCTTTCGGATGAGTCGCTGTAGCAGTGCCTGGGCCTGGGAGTGGTCTGTCCAAATGCAGGGCGAGTGCCAGGGGAAATCACAGGGCCGCTGGCCGCTGCCGTCAAAGCAGAGAGGAAACTGTCTGAGGGGCGACTGCACGGCCCCGCACCCTTCCTGCCGGGTGCGTCCTCCCTGAACTGTGGGCCGTGTGGGTGCCCGGTAACAGCACAGCTGGGCAGGCCTGGCTGCACATGCCAGCGTGGCACCCACGGGAAGTGCCACTGGCTACCGAGAAAGCGTCTCTGAGTGGGGCACGGGTTTCCTCCTGGATCTAGGAACGGTCTCTCTCTCTCTCTCCCTCCCTCTCCCTCCCTCTCTCTCTCTCTCTCTCTCTCACACACACACACACACACACATACCCTCCTGCTGCAAAAGTCAGCTGTTTGCATCCCATCGCTTCTGCCCAGTACATTCCAGAATGGACGTTTCTCAGCAGAACGGCAGTGTCAGGACAGAAACACGCGTGTGACCTGCGAGGTGCCGATGTCTGAGTTGGAAAATCGTTGCTGTGAAAATGACTTGCAGTTCCGTGTCCGGGGGCAGATGAAGTGAACATTGACGGGGATGCGTGCACTTCCTCAGGAAGGATGCGTGTGCCTTGCTCGAACGGGATTGCTAAGGAGGGGACACAACTGATGCAGGGACCAGCTGTGATGTGTTCCTTTCTGAAAGTTCTGCTTTTAGATTTTCAGTCACCTTTCACATTCAGTATTATTTTGTGTAGCTTTCTAGCGGTCAGACAGCCCCATCCTTTACACAGTGTCCCCTGATATATTCCCACCTGGTCCGCACCTCGTTAGACAGTGTCGTTGCCTCTGTTCCCCGTCCACTATACCTCTTTTAATAACCAGCGATCCCCACTTCCTGGCCCTTCACCTCGTGACAGCTTCTTTTTTTTTTTAATATATTTTATTGATTTTTTTACAGAGAGGAAGGGAGAGGGATAGAGAGTTAGAAACATCGATGAGAGAGAGAGACATCGATCAGCTGCCTCCTGCACACCCCCTACTGGGGATATGCCTGCAACCAAGGTACATGCCCTTGACCGGAATCGAACCTGGGACCTTTCAGTCCGCAGAACGACGCTCTATCCACTGAGCCAGACCGGTTCCGGCATGTGACAGCTTCTTATTCCCCCATCTGAAGCGCTCTGGTTGGGAATAGAGCACCAGCGCCAGCAGGGGGGTAGGTGAGAGAGGAAATGAGAAAACTTACCCCAGAAAGGGGGAGCTGTCCCCACTGTGGGCGCTAGCTCGCTTATGTAAACAAGGTTCCCCTGAAAGAGAGTGTACCCTGAGGAGGGGAGCAAGTGGGGTTCACCTGGCCTGATGGGGGCAGAGTGCAGCTCCTGGCCCCGGGAGGCCCTCCCTGCAGGCCAAGGTCCTTTGCTTAAGGCCAAGCTCCTTCCTTGCATCAGAGTCTCTTTAAGAGAAACCAGCGACTTAGAGTTTGCAGCTTCGGATGAATTAATGACACGCCGAATTCATGGTACCTCAGAGCCAGTGAGTGTTTTCTCTGTGCGGAGCCCCAAAGCAGAATGTCTCCGCTTACCTTATCCTCCTGAAGGCGCCCAACAGCCTTGGCAGGTGGGGGTTATTAAAACTCCAGTGGGCGCCGAAACCGGTGTGGCTCAGTGGATAGAGGGTCAGCCTGCGGACTGAAAGGTCCCGGGTTCGATTCAGGTCAAGGGCATGTACCTTGGTTGCGGGCACATTCCCAGTTGGGGGTGTGCAGGAAGCAGCTGATTGATGTTTCTCTCTCATTGATGTTTCTAACCCTCTATCCCTCTTCCTTCCTCTCTGTAACAAATCAATAAAATATATTTAAAAAAAAAAACTCCAGTCGGGGAACCGAGGCTCCGCTAGACAGTAACAGAACCAGAACCCGACCCGCGTGGACCATTCCCGAGCCCATGCTCTTAAGCACTAGACCCCGCCCCCTCCCAACGTACTTTCCATTTGTGCAGTGTGTGTGTGTGTAGCACAATCGGTGAAGTTAGATATGAATTTTTCCTGTGATAAAGAGAAAATAATACCTGTGTTTCTATCACAAAAAGAGATTGCATTGTCCTAGGAATGGACGCTTTAACAATGATGTCGACGATGTCTTAATAATGAGATGTCACTTTTTAATTCAGGAAAGTTTGACTTAACACTGATAACAGGACACATAGTTGGCAAAAAAAATAAATAATGACAGTTATAACAACAAAAAAGGGTTCCAGGAAAATCCATTTATACCGCGAAGGATTTAAGAAAGGTGTAAAGTCCGTGTTGAAAACTCGACATAGCGCCTTCTAAAATTGGCACTTCCTTCCAGTTTTCTCATCAGCTGAAATGAGTCCCGACATCCACCGTGGGAAACACAGAAAGTGGACGGGCGACTGGAGAACCGGTCTCCGCTCATGAAGAGGGCTCAGGAGAGTTTAGTGCCCAGGACAGCTGCCCAACATCTGGGCACTCGCACCCCCGAACAAGGAAAAATCACTCTCTCTGTGTCTCTGTGAAAAGAGCCATTTATGGGTGCTCCCCCAAATACATTAGCTTAGCAGAGGTGAGTTCAAAGGACTGCTCAATGTGGTTCCTTATTTCCCCCGATGTCTGCAAGAAAACTAGCAAAAGAATAGACCTCAGTATATTTTTACTACTTACTTATCCGTCTTAATTCTACACATTTCTCTTAAATATCAAGTTTCAGGGAAACACAAAAATAGTGCTGATAGATGAGAAATTCTACTCTGATACTGACCTAATCAGCATAGCGTTTTTATGGTTTCCTGCCATTGGACTTGCTAGTACCGCTCAGTGACCAGGTCACTAATTATCATAATCAAGTTCATTGGATCAGAACGTCAAAGACCCAAATATTCACTTATTCTTTAAAAAAGTATTTGTTACAACGTTTGCTTGTGAGTGTTCAGAACGATCTCTGGATAGTTTCATTCCCCAAGCAGAGTGCTGAAATAAATCGGGTTTTCTTTGTTGTCTAGGGAGTCATTGACTGAATCACTAAATGTGACTTTGCTTATGTCATTTATTGAACTCAAACAAGAAGTAAAAAATCTAGCCCTGGCCGGCGTGGCTCAGGCTGTTGAGGATCATCCTGTCACCAGTTAGATTCCTGGGCAGGGCACATGCCTGCGATGTGGGTTCTATGCCCAGTAGGGCGTAGCCATGCAGGAAACAGTAGATCTCTCTCTCTCTCTCTCTCTCTCTCATCAACCCCCACCTTCATCTCCCTCTAAAATCAATAAAAACATTTTTTTAAAAGGAAGTAAAAATCTAAAGGAGACATGGGTTGCTAACATGTTTACGTGTGTGGTCCAATGTAACAAATCAGGCCGTGTGCAAAGATTGCCATGAGGCTCCTGTGTCACACGGCGAACAATAGTCCTCTCGCCCACAGGCGTGCAGGCTGGCCCCTCGCGTTCCCGTTCCCCCCATTATGTAGATGCGGTCCACAGCCAGGCGTGAAATTCTCAACGGGGCGAAGCTGCCGAACCGTGTTCTACCCGCTGTCTGTTCAAAGCCCTGTCACTTGCAATGGCACTTACAGCACTGCTGACTTCACAGAACGGGGTTCATCTCGGAGCACCTTTCCCTGGAAGGCAGACATTTCAGGGCTGACTTCACGCGAGGAAAATACCATTTCACTTTTTTTCTGGAACATCTTCGTACAAACAATGTCCCCAGCTGACGTGCGGTGTTTTGCTGGGGTGGGTGCGTGTAAGAAGCGAGGTCCTTGTACAGGTAATTTTTACACCAAATTTCCGAACTGTGAAGGGAATAAAATCTGCAAGCTTTCAAAAACACTCTCTTCGAAGCAGGTTTTCAAAAGTGTTGCCGATGTCAAAGGAGCAAAAGCTCTTTCTGTTACATGTGCACACATGAACACACACACACACACACACACACACACTGTTTTTCTTCACTGGCCCGTTGTTAAATGCCGATGAATGGTCTCTCCTAAATGGGATAAAATATTTGCAATGTTTTGTCCTAATCTTAGGATGAGGCTTCTATCGAGAGAACCCTTTCAATTGAGTAAATGGTCTGAGGATGTTCAAAATTATGCCAAGGTCATAATCCTTTATGACAGAGTCATCAGTAATCAAACAGGGCAGGGCGTGCCAATTAAGGGACATCACATCGAAGGGCATGCCGCCCGCCTGCTGAGTTAGACAGCTGCTGGTGGGAATAAGCAGATTGAATGTGCACGTGTTTCCAGACGGTGGCTTTCAGGAACTGGCCCGGGAGTAACCTGAGAAGGGTACCCATGACGGCTGTAGGGAGACCCTAATGGGAATCACTTTCTAAAGCCTGCATTCTGAAGTATTTAGGAACACACACTGGGAAATAAAAACGCGTGCTGGCCTCTGAGGATGCTCCATTGTCGCCAGAGTGGAGAACACGTCTACATTTCATTACGCACGTCTCTGGCTGGACTATCCTCTTCCGAAGATGGGCCGCTAAGATTTTCTCTTTTTTTTTTTTAATATATTTTATTGGTTTTTTTACAGAGAGGAAGGGAGAGGGATAGAGAGTTAGAAACATCGATGAGAGAGAAACATCGATCAGCTGCCTCCTGCACACCCCCTACTGGGGATGCGCCCGCCACCAAGGTCCATGCCCTTGACCGGAATCGAACCTGGGGCCTTTCAGTCCAGTTTCGACACGGGTTAATATTTCAAGTTAGTTTAGGTTTTAATTTTATTTCCTGGCCTCTCCTTTTAGGTGTCAATGCTGAATTGAGAATGTCCATATTTTTTGTCTTATTTTTTCCTTCAAGTAAATTTGCTGGCCAATCCAAAAAGAGATGACGCTTCTCATCAACCTCGCACATGCACGTGGCTCTTCCGAGTCATCGGTGTAGCTTCTGTGCTGATACATGGGCTCTGGCCGCCGGCTCCCTGGGGGGGATTTTGGCTTTGTCGTTTGTTAGACTTTTGATCTTGAGAGTTACTTAATCTCGTGTGCCTCAGTTTCTTCACTTGGGAAGTAAAGAAGATAATAATAGCGCCTGGGACCCCAGGGGGTGGTGAAAGTTAAGTCAGCTTGGCGTCGATTCCAGCACATAGGCAGCGGCAGGAAAGGGCAATTACTGCTAACGTCACTGTAGCCTGCCGTTGGGACGGAGGGATGGGGCGAGGGCAGAGGGACCCATGGACCCCAGAGAGAGGAGGGTGTTGCACACGGGGTACTACTCCTATGTGCTTCTTTCCTGAAAGGCAGCCAGCCCTGTGTCGTTCCTAGCATTCTTTCAGAAGCTGCACATACAGCTGCCGAAACCGGTGTGGCTCAGTGGATAGAGCATCAGCCTGCGGACTGAAAGGTCCCAGGTTCGATTCTGGTCGGGGGCATGTACCTTGGTTGCAGGCACATCTCCAATGGGGGGCGTGCAGGAGGCGGCTGATCGATGTGTCTCTCTCATCGATGTTTCTGACTTTCTAGCCCTCTCCCTTCCTCTCTGTGAAAAATCAATAAAATATATTAAAAAAAAAAAGAGCTGCACACACAGGCCAAACAGGCAAGGCCCAGCCCAGTAGGGATGCGTGATCATCTTGTTCAGCAGACGTTAGGATCCCGCTGAGCCAGGCGTTGAGCGTGCAGCGGTGGGCATGGCCAGGCAGAGCTTCCATTTCTCCTGGAGAAGACAGACAGACACAGCGGTCCCCCCGCCTGCCCCTCCTGGAGGCCGAGGATCATCGTGGAATCTCCTCAGTGAAATGACCACAACTCCCTAACTCTCCTCCTTTCACACTGACCTGGTGCTCAGATTCCTGGGCTCCATCCGTGAGAAGGACTCAGGGGGACGGGAGGAGCCAGGTAACGAGAGGAAATGGAGGGGGGCCGCCCACCATTCCGAGGGAGAAGCCAATGGGGCACCAGGATGTCGGTGGAACTTCCAGAAAGAGGCGGTTCCTCCCCCATCTACATACCAGGATGTAAAGGGGCCCCAGGAGACGGCGTCTGAGCCAGGTCCCTCCTCAGGGACCTTGGCATCCTCGCCCGTGACTAAGGGGACAGACAAGAGAAAGTCGTTCTGTGCCCCCCCCCCATCTTTCCCAGAATGCCAAGGGGGGAACGCTATAAATAACGTTGGTGATGAGCCGAACCTTCGTCCCACATCAGAAAGATGAATGAGCCTTTATCTACCTGGAGAGCAGGTCGACCCAGGACCTCTGGTGCCTGGGCTTCGCGTCTGCATTCAGGGAGAACTGTGCCTCTGAATGTGTTTTTGGGAGAGAGAGAGAGAGAGAGAGAGAGAGAGAGAGAGAGAGAGAGAGAGAGGAGATATGAGAGATAGTAAAAAACACACGGCATTTAAAATACCTGCATTAGCCGAAACCGGTGTGGCTCAGTAGATAGAGCGTCAGCCTGCGGACTGAAAGGTCCCGGGTTCGATTCTGGTCAAGGGCACGTACTTGGTTGCGGGCACATCCCCAGTCGGGGGTGTGCAGGAGGCAGCTGATGGATGTCTCTCTCTCCATGTTTCTAGCTCTCTGTCCCTCTCCCTAACTCTCTGTAAAAAATCAATAAAATGTATTTAAAAATAAATAAGTAAAATACCTGCATTATGCCATTTCATGGAGAGCCCCCTGCACTTTCCCGAGGAGGCCACGAAGATGGCCCCTAAAAGATAGGGGGGGTGCTCCCCTGTAGCTCCAGGGAAAGAAATCCCGTAGCTGCTTCAACTCCTGGTAGGTCAGGGCTGATTGCATGTGTTTCTCGATCCTTCCATCCATTTCTTCTGCTGGAAAAAAAAAAAAAATGTTTCCTCAATCTCCGAGAAGAAGCATCACGATGTAAACCAAGCTGGGGAGCCCCTCCCTTGGGCCACAGCCTGCCCTTGTCCCTGTGGCAGTTTGTCCATCGGTACTGATGGATCCACCATGTGAGCCCCTTGAGGCGAGGGAGTGACAGGAGAGAGAACACACAGCTCGCCGGGTGGTGTTTGCAGGGAGCGAGGCTGGGCCAGCGCGGTTAGGTGTGCCCTGGATTGTCTGAACCAGAGGGGGCCTGGATGTGGCTCCTTCCGACCTCAGAAAGGGGTTCAGAGCCGCCCAGTGGGCAGCGAGAGCCCCTGGAGGGCTGGGACCAGGGGCCGCGTTCTGTGTGTGTGAGCACGCGTGCCTTTCTTCTGGGGGTGATTCCATGTTCCTTCACTCCTCTGATTGACAGCCAAAGGGTAAGAATCCCTGCCTTACGGGAAATACGGAAATGCTGCCCCACTGTGTGCCACATCCCAAAAGACAGCAATTGCAGGTCCAGGGAGAGATGCCAGACGTACACCGTTTTCCTGGAGAACCGTTTCTTAAAGCTCCATCCCCTCCGGCTGGCCCTGGTTTTATAGGCGTTTTCTTCCCCAAAACAAATGGAAAGCGTCTTAGGAGACCGAGTAGGTCTGACTCTCTGCTTCAGAGTCCGTAACTTCTGTGGCAATCGCATGTGCCTTTCAGCATCTCAATTCTCCAGGTCACTGTGTGGTCTTCCCGATTCTTGTGGCTTCGTCCAGCCTGCTGCCTGCGTCTTCCCGGTGGTTCCCTGGCGTGGCTTACGAAGGGCGTCTGTGTTGTTGCAGTGAACATCTGGAATCATTACCTGAACCTCGTAGGTCGGCCTCTGCCTTTGCCGTCTTTTTATTATTTGGAGCCAGGCTTTGTGGTCGGTCTTGTGGACGTGGCACCCTTCCAGGCCACGTTGTTGGTGACGGTGTGCCCTCTTTCTTAGTTTAAACTCTCCGTCTCATCGTTGTCGTCGCCGCTGTAAAATGCACATGGCACGCCCTGCTCTCGTCTGCTCCGTCCGGGTATTTTCCTGCGGCCCACGGTTAACTTTGTGCAAAGGGGGTGCTGCCCGTTTCTTCCTGCGTAACGTGTCCCACGCCTTGTGACCTTCTGCGCATTTGTCACGTGTTTTCCCATCTCAGCTCCCCTTTCGCTGTTGCCTAGTCTCCCGGCAAACTTGCCCTGACGGCCGTTCTGTGCGAGCCACGGTTCTGCGTAATTGATTCTGCCCGCCGAAGTAATGGGATTAATTAGATGAGAAGTAATATATTAAAGTGTTATTCCCGCTTTAACACTGCTCATCCCAGCCAGAGTCCGCTGCCTTTTCCTCACCGGGGCTGTGTTAACTGGCGTGGACCTGGGCCGGAAGCAGAAGGCTTACCCTGCAACTCTGATCGGTGTTGTTAATTCTTGTGAACCGAGAATGCCCTCGGAAGTCCTACCCCCTCCAGATCGGGACTTTCGGGGAGCTATTCGGGGGGCCCTCGCGGATGACAGAAGGTGCAGGAGGAATTATTAAGAAACGCTGTGGATGGTGTTGATACATTTGTATGGCGATGTCTGAACATGGGGGTCTTTCCGTGGAATGAGAATTTCAGAGCGGTGCCTGACGCTCCTTCCCCGCCCGCGTCGCTTGTCAATTAGCGGCACACACGCTCCCGTCCCCCGCAGCTCAGGAGCCGCTAATGGACTCCCGTGGCCCCGTGCGGCCGCCTCCCCCGCACGAGGTACAGATGTGTCAGAACCACTTACAGCTTCGCTTACACACATGACAGAACCGGCAGGCTGGAGAGGCTCAACCGCAATTCCTCGGGTAAGCCCCTTCGCTGCTGGAGAGCCTGCTACCCTTGCGTGTGTCCGTAATGAACAACAAGCCACAGGAGCATCTTTGAGAAGCAATTTGAGGTCATTAAAGATGTATGCACTTTGGCAAAGCAAGACGATGTGGGGCTTATTCACAATACGTTGGCCCAAGCCGGTTTGGCTCAGTGGATAGAGCATCGGCCTGCAGACTGAAGGGTCCTGGGTGTTTGATTCTGGCCGGGGGCACATGCCTGGGTTGCAGGCTCCATCCCCAGTAGGGGGCGTGCAGGAGGCGGCCGATCAGTGATTCTCTCTCATCATTGGTGTTTCTATCTGTCTCTCCCTCTCCCTTTCTCTCTGAAATTAATAAAGAAATATATATATATTTTTTTTTAAATATGCTGGATCTCTACATTGAAGGGAGAGGGATATCCGTGCCTTTCCGAGAGAAAGGTACACGCTCGTGGTAACCTCGTGTGAGGGTCGGTGGGCAGCGATGGGAAAGACAGTCTCGGTCCCAGCTGTTTCTGCACAGCTTGGGTGAGAAACGGAGCCTGCTCCCTGGAGAATCCTGCGAGGAAACCGGGTCTTAGAACATTCCCCAAAGGACCGCCCAGGTGGTCCATCCCTGCCCACCTGCCGGGGAGCCTGAGGCTGCTGAGGAATCACGTTCTGCACAGCTTCCCTTTGTGATCATCGATCACATCTGCTCCATCTGCTCCGGGGTTCTCAACTTGCTTTTATTTTCTGCTCATTGATTAACCATGATGGCTTGACAGTCTGTAAACACGCAGGTAACCGGAGAGAGAAGGTGTGGGTTTGTCTCAGGTGGGGAGTGTCGGCTCAGAGCCACACAAACGGTCCCCCCAGGCTGCGGTCTCCCCCTCCCCCTGTGGAGACCTTATGCAGCTACTCTGTTCAAAACACGTCTTTTCTCACACCTCCTTCCCCTCCCCCCCCCCAAAAAAAAAAAAAAAAAATTAAATTTGATGGATTGTAGATCTCATCGTTAACAAATCTCCAAAATTCTCCGGCACTGAAGAATGGAGGCCACTTGAATCAATTCTCGGGGTGGGGAGGGGAGTGTTCTGAGCGGCCGGGGAAGGGGGTGGCCGCTCACCTGCACGTGCTGCTGGGAAATGCGGGGGTCCCCTGCAGCCGTGGCGTTTTGAGAAGCTCCGAGGTGCCTCTGTCGTGGGCTGTGAGTCTCCCGTCAGCCGCAGCGCCTCCATTTGCATGCAGATTCTGAAATTTTCCTGGTCCCATGTGTCACTTCTGAAATGTCTGTCTGTTCTTTTCTCCTTTTTTAATTCCTCCAGCGCACTATTTGGATAAGATAGTGAAAGGTACTGTATGCTTGCTCTTTGCTCACCTTTCTCCATATCTATCTCCAGAACCATGTGCCCGATTGCCCCCAGCCATGAAAATAGGTTGATTTTCATGCGTAGTTTTTTTGTGAATTATGAGTGAGGCTTACTTATGTGAAATGCCTTGGATTTTCAGCAGTGAGACTTAAATGTCTTGTGTCTCATTTTTATAATTTCTGGGTTATCGCAGATTTTTCATTGCTATCGTGAAAAGCCTTCACCGGAATCCAAAAAAAAAAAGAAAAAGAAAAAAAGAAAAACTGAAGATAACGGTGCATTTGCTGTTTTCTGCTTATCATCTTCTGTTTCTGTTTTAAGGTTTTCATTATTGGCCATTCGGCTCCTGAGCGTTACGTTCTAAATTAAAGCTCACGATGGCCCACTCTCCTATCGCAGAAAGAGAGATGGCCAGTCTAAAGATGTTGGTTACCCTCTGTGGAGAGGAATCCCATTTATCCTTACACGAAAACGCCTTTGGCTTTTGCTAAGTGTTTCAAAACACATGCGGCATCATAACCTGCTTTGTTACTCCCCGAAAAACGCTCAAGCACCGGGCGTTCTATACCATAAAGAGTGACTCAGAAGAGCAGAAAACAGCAGATGCTCGCGTCTTCAGTTGCCGTAGAGATAGGTGAACACCATTTCCCCTCCAGAGACGACTCCTTTTCCCTCTCTCCTCAGCTGACCTCCTTTCTAGCCCTTGTTCGTGCTTTTCATTAGAAGATGGAAAGGCTCATGGCAATATCCAGGCTTTCATATAATAACCCCTGTGCCGCCCCCGGTCAGCGCTGCCCTTCAGCCTCCCTTCCCCTTTTAAGAAAAAAGCAAACCAACAACACTCAGCCACACCAAGGCGCCCGCAGAGAAAGCTCACCTCTCAGGGACGGAATAGTCCAGAAACGTAGACAGCCATGGTCTGGAAGAAAAGCAGCAGCGACACGAATCGCATCTTGACCCAACAGGGTCCCCCAAGAGTCATCTTCCCGTCCCCTCACCCCCCAGGGCTGTCCATCGGCACAACCTTTGGTTCACGCTCATCCTCGGAGGCTGCGGGTCCCTGGGGGATCCTTTTCAAGATCCCCCTGGAGGCGGGAAGCCACTAGTTGAATCATTCCTTTTATACAGACTCTAAAATAAATATCTTCCGACAGACCGTTCCGTTCCCTCACCCCTTATCCCCGACCCGAGAGCAGCGTTCTCATGTTAAGAAGCCGTATCTAATACACCCCAATAGCGGGAGCGAATATGTTTTTTTTTTTGCTCCTGCCTATTTTATACCAAATTTTTAATCATTCTGCCCAGAGAGGTCTGATGGATCACCAGCTAGTTTTCCCCGTTTCCGAGCATTTCGATCCTCGGTTCTGTCCGTGTCGGGGTCCAACCCTACTAGCTCAGCGCCCTCCCCTGCGGGTCATCCTCATGAGCCAGTCCCGGTGGCCGCATGCCGAGTCAGCATCCTCAGGAAGTGGCAACAAACATGGTTCTTCTTCTTTTTTTTTTTTTAATTATTATTATCATTTTTTTTTAAAAAAAAATGTCATGTTAGACTGAAACAATGAGAGCGTCTGGGTGTCTTCAATTATTTTAATCGTTTCCCACATTTTCCCTCCTCGCCCATAAAAGCAGACAAGATAGGATACAAAGGTAACAGCGCAAAAGCCCTAGGGAGACCGTCACCAGACATCACGCGCCGCGCTCTGTCTTGAAAGCACGCCACTACCGTGTTTCTTGTCGAGTCTCTCGGTGTCTCCTCCTTGTGCTCCCCCCCCCACCCCGGTATTCCATTCCGTCCGTCCTCAGTACGCGGGGCTGCACAGCCGCCACATTGAGTCGGAAATCCTGTCGGTCCTGTCCCATCCGTATGCGGCCTGAACCCCCCGATGTTTGTTAGACTAGACGCTGAGCTGCTCCCCGCCCCCCTCCCCCTCGGGCTTTGCTTCTTCCTGTGACGAGGAATGTGCTCCGGGCATAAAGTATGGTCACCGACACCGGCCTATACTTTGTGCGGGTTGAACCGAACGCACTGTCATTTCACACGGATGCACGGCAACTCCCCAGGGCCAGAGGTAGCGGGCGTATTCTCGTCCTGGCATCGTGCAGAGCCTCCTCCTCGTGCCCGCTTTCGGGCCGTGGAACCGAGAGGGGGATTTTTTTTAAAAAAAGCAACAAGGCGCTCTAAGAAGGCACGTCCTACCGAGCGACCAGTCTCTGGTCACCACAGATTTAAAAAAAAAAAAAGAAAAAAAAATCTGGGCCAGGGATCCCGAAATTGCCGGGCGGAGATGCTTCTGCACGCCGTGGGCCTTGTTGCTTTGCTAAAGACGGGGTGAGGGGGGGGAAAAGGAAGTGAGTTTTCTCCGGCCGTTGCCCAGGTAAGTGGTGTCTCCGGGTCAGGCCCACCGAAGATGCCGCTTGGATGAGAAGGAGGCTCCGCGGGCAAGGTTGCTGTCTATCCGTGTGCAATTCCAGTCTCTGTGCTGTTGACCGAGGCCTGTTCCCACTCAGTGTCCCTTTATCTGTGTGTCCCGGGGCCAGCGGAGACCCCTCCCCACTCAACTCGCGCGCCTTCTCCTTCTTCTTCGTCTCGTTGACAGAGGGCTGCCCCGGGCTGTGCAACAGCAACGGCAGGTGCACGCTGGACCAGAACGGCTGGCACTGCGTCTGCCAGCCCGGCTGGCGAGGAGCGGGCTGCGACGTGGCCATGGAGACGCTCTGCACCGACAGCAAGGACAACGAAGGAGGTAGGCGACGCCGGGCCCGTGAGCACGGGCGTGCGGGGCGCGGGCTGAGAAGGCACGACGGATGCACAACTACCTGCACCCCCACAAATACAATCAATCCCTGTCAATGAGATTGATGGGAAGGTGTGTGAGGGAAACAGCGATTCTGTTTCCCCTTTCCCCTGAGCTGGTTCCGTCAGGGAAAGGGCAGAGTCGCCAGGCTGCTGTGCGAGGTGCGGTTCTCCACCCCTTTTCCAAACTCCCCGGGACCGTGGTCCTCGCCCCGGCGGTCAGGGCCCTGCGAACGGGCTCTGAGCCGTGTTTCCGGAACAACAGCCCGTGTGGCTAATAGGCTCCCGTTACTTTCAGGAGGAACCGTCCTCTCTTCTCTGTCTCCTCCCGCCCCCCGAACAGCCTGCTCTCTGGAGGACCAGAAAACCAGGCTGAGCCCCTGGCAGGTGCTCCAGGCCACAGGCTGGCCCAGCAGCCTCCCCTCTCCCGGGACATCCTGGTCCCCAGCCTCCTCTCTAGGGCCTCATTCAATAGAGGGTTCTGTGGCTGGAAATAGCTCCCCATATGGGGGTCCCCACTCTGTGGCTTCAGAATGCAACGTGGCTTCAGAATGCAATGGCTCGCCACAGCTGGTCCTCTCTGTAGAGAAACTGGACATGTGTATTAACGAGATGGCTTCTCCAAAATACAGTGGTACCTCGAGATACGAGTGCCCTAACATACGAGATTTTTTGAGAGACGAGCCGTCGAGCGAGTGATTTTTGCTTTGAAATATGAGCAACATTTAAGATAGGAGTCATCGCACAGATCGGCCGGCTGCACACGACCCACCAGTTTACCGCGACTCGAGCGTCTCATGGTTTCCCACGCCTCAAGGTGACGGGACGAATTAAACTCGTATCTCGAGGCACCACTGTACATTCTCGCCGGCAGGTGTCCCAGGTTCCCTCTTTCCTCTCGTCAGAGAGGTCTAGTCGGAGATCCCTTTGACATCTTGCTTCCCGGTCTGGGCACAACCTCCAGGGCACAGCCCCCTGTGGGTCCCTGAGGCACTCAAGCCCTCTCTTGGGTATTGGATGGCTGAGGGCACTGACTGGACGCCTCATAGTGAACCTGTGTGAGCCTGGTGGAATGACAGTAAACCTGCCAGGAGTGGTGCCTCTCACGTGTGAGTACATAGGGTTGTGTTTTGTCCTTCGGGGATGTGTCAGGAAGATGTACCTAAAGCCGTCTTTTTATTAAAGTGCAGTAGTACCTCGAGACACGAGTTTAATTCGTTCTGTAACCTTGAGGCGTGGGAAACTATGAGACGCTCTCCTATCTCAAATGTTGCTCGTATTTCAAAGCAAAAATCGCTCGCTCAAAGGCTCATATCTCAAAAATCTCGTATGTTAGGGCACTCGTATCTCGAGGTACCACTGTACTAGTAGCCCTGTTCCTGAATCCGTGCACCAGTAGGTCGCTGCCACCCTCCTGTAGCTCTCCACCTGCTGCCCGCCCTCCTGTAGTCCCCCTACCCCTACCCTCCCCCTCCTCATAGCTTGCCACCTTGCCCCCTCCTATAGCTCTCCACCTCCCCCGCTTGTAGTTCACTGCCCCACCCTCCTGCAGATCTGTGATCTGGTCGGTACACCTCACGGAGTAATGGATAATTAACATATTCCTCTCTTATTATATAAGATTTGAGGATAGTACAGAAGAAAGCACAATTGAATAGAGGTTACTCAGAAATTACAAAGATGAAACAGTAATGAGGGAAGGAGGGAGAGAGAAAGAAAATACAAATGAAAGAATCCAACTGCAAAGGGTCAAAAAGCAGGAAGTCTCTAGGAGTATAACAGAGAAGCACAGAAATGAATGAAAACTAAGCCTCAGGATGAGCAGGACGGATGGTTGGGTGGGTCTAAGTCTGGAGATTACCAAGTGAAAACAAGGAAATACTGGGAAAACATATGTTTTATTGTATTCTCCAAAAACATGTTGAAAAATAAAAACTGAATAAAATTAGAGTAACGGAACCAGGAAAGGAGAGGGGAAACAGTTAAAGGCACGAAAGGAAAAGAGAGAGAGACAATCACAAGGTCTCATGAGCACTTCCCGAAAAGGATCCAGGTTACAGAACACAGAGGGGCACTCGGAGTCCCAGAGCGTGAAAATATACCCCTGGCAGAGATGATTTGGGGGACCTGGGGGTCACCGGGTTACTACTGGGTCCTCCTTCAGGGGAGAGGGCCAGGTTGGATTGAGCCTTTGACGGCCCATGGAATTGGGAACATAGTCAGCCCCTTCTAGGAGAAGGAAGTCCGTGTGGTGCGCTCAGAAGCAGAGGACCCCAATAGCGCCCTGATTGTTGACAAGGAGCATGGGGGTGTTTGCACTTGCTGAGTGAGCTTTCGAAGGGGAGAGGACTCGGGCCATGCAGGCTGGCAGGAGAATCCCCCCTCGTTCCACACCCGCTGCCGTTAGCTGCCACCTGGAGCTTCGAGGGTAGGCACGGGCCTTGTGGATACCTCTCCGGAAGTGGGCCTCCTGGTCTCACTGGGCTCACGGGGAGAGCCTCTGATGGGTGGGGAGCATTGTCACCAGTGGTCGTGCACGAACACGGCATTCTCGTGGTCAACGAGTTGATCCCTGTCAGCTGCTCAGCGTGCATCTCTCTCCCCTTCTGTGGACTTACATGCGTAGATATGTTGTTTTTTGTTTTGTTTTGTTTTTTGTTTTTTGTTTTTTAAATATATTTTATTGACTTTTTTACAGAGAGGAAGGGAGAGAGATAGAAAGTCAGAAACATCGATGAGAGAGAGACACCGATCAGCTGCCTCCCGCACGCCCCACACTGGAGATGTGCCCGCAAGCAAGGTACATGCCCTTGACCGGAATCGAACCTATGACCTTTCAGTCCCCAAGCCGACGCTCTATCCACTGAGCCAAACCGGTCTCGGCCGTAGCTATGTTTTTAAACTTAAATGGGGTGGGTACCGTCAAATGGATTCTGCCAAAGAATACATCCCAGAGGGTTTCTCATGCCAATACCTGTAGGCGTCTCTCATTCTTTTCAATCGAAATATGGGTACACTAGTTAATGTCACCACAACTACGTTAGTAATAACTTAGTTAACGTTAGCCGGGTAGCTCAGCTGATTGGAGCCGTTGTTGCATACACAGAGGTTGCAAGTTCAGTTCCGAGTCAGGACACATAACCTAGGTTTGGGCATGTACGGGAAGCAACTGATTCTCTCTCTCTCTCTCTCTCTCTGTTTCTCTCTCTCTCTCTCTCTCTCTCTGTTTCTCTACTCTCTCTGTCTCTTTCTCTCTTTCCTTTTCTTTCTCTCTCCCTCCCCATTCCCTGTCTGTCTGCAAATCAACAAAAACATCCTAGCAAGAGGATTAAAGGGGGAAAAAGTAATTCCATTGTTTCTTACTTTTTGCTGTGAGTGTAGAGAGAAATCTGTAGTGCATGCCTCTGAGTATCTCTCTATTGGTGTGTATCTGCATGTAAATCTTTTTGTAAACGTACAAATATTTCTGTTGGACAGATTTTTAGGAGTGAAATTGCTGGGTCAAGGGGTTTTTAATTTTTAATTTCAACAGCTGCTGCCAAATTGCCTTGTAAGTGGCTTTCACACTCTACTTCAGCAGCAGGCGCGTGTGTGTGTCCCCTGCCCCTGCTCTGCCCGTAAACAACGCCGTCCGGCAAAATGAGAAATATGAATTTTGCCTGACGGCTCAAAACGACTCCGTTTTTATTGTTTTAATTTGCATTCCCCTAATTGCGAGTTAGATTGATGATCTTTATATACATTTCTTGACCATCTGTATTTCTTCTTTTGCTAACGGCTTATTTATTTCGCTTGCCCTGTTTTGTTCTGTTGAGTCGCTTCACTTTTCCTTTTTCGTTTTAGTTTATTCAGCTTTTTAGCTCTTTGTTAGGCGGGTCACAGGTATTTGATCGCAGGGGTTGGTTTATCTTTTAAC
>JAAGEH010000026.1:4365568-4386255 GCA_011751065.1 Lasiurus cinereus
GAAGGAAGGAAATGGCTAGTGTGTTGTTGTTTAAAATAAAAATTATTTTTAGAAAACACTTGTGTAAATAAAATATATAGGTCAACTAGATATTTCCAACTGATTTGCCATAATAGAGTCACCTGATACATGTGTTTGAAGATTTAAAAACTATTTTTTATCCGTCCTCCCAAGAGTGATTAAAGTCTTCAAAAACCAACGCTTGTTATTAATCTAGTATATTGAGGAATGTAATTGTCAGGCAGGTGAAAACTTAGGTAGCAACTGGTCAGTGAGAAATGAACTCAGCCCGGCATGGCTCAGTGGTTGAGCATCAGCCTACGAGCCAGAGGTCGCAGTTCGGTTCCCAGTCCAGGCATGTGCCCATTGCGAGCTCCATCCCCAGTGTGGGGCGTGCAACACACTTCGCCACTAACGGGTTGGTTGACATGTTTCAAACAACATGCTTACATGCACATTGAGTGTGGCTTCCTGGAGAAGGCACCGGCCAAGTCTGTCCATGACTGACGGTTTGACGTCACCATCGCTATTGGTCAGTTGTCTGTGATCGTGACTCATTGTTTCCAAGATGTAGCATTTTTACATTTGCCCAATTTTAAATTAATATCTCCATTATAGGGAGGCATGCCCGGGGCTCAGGCTCCTGTTTGAAGTTTGGGGGACGCCTTCATTTTATTTGGAGCAAGCTGTTCTCTTCCCTGGGAGAGCAGGATCCTGGGGGCGTGTGCTTGTGTTGGTTTGCGTTGGCTTCATCCCACAGATGAAGGTATTTCCTGAGCCTTCCCCGAATTAGAACGTCACCCATGGAGGCCTGCCCCTCGCCATGCGTGTATGTTACCTCCGAGTGCCTTTTCTCTAAATTATAGAGGGCTGGCCGAAACCGGTTTGGCTCAGTGGATAGAGCATCGGCCTGTGGACTGGAGGGTCCCAGGTTCGATTCCGGTCAAAGGCATGTACCTTGGTTGCGGGCACATCTACAGTGGAGAGTGTGCAGGAGGCGGCTGATCGATGTTTCTCTCTCTTAATTATGTTTCTGACTCTCTGTCCTTCTCCCTTCCTCTCTGTAAAGATTCAATTAAAAATATATATTTAAATTATAGAGGGCTGGAGTGATGGCACACGGAGCTAATCCACATCGCCTCACCCTGCTCAGAGACTGTTCTAATTCTTTATTTCTTGCTCAGAATGAGCCTATTCTTTCCAGCCGTCTCCAATCTACACAGTTACTCTCGGTGAAAGCAGCTGCGGGGGTTGTGTTTGTATTTCATCGGCCCCAAAACGTAGGCCTCGCCGGAAGCGCTCTGGGATGGGGAGAGAGGGACAACGTGTCGGACGGGGAAAGCCGACCCACCGACAGCGCGCTGCTCGCCACTCCCCGGCGCGGGACGGGGTTCTCTCACCGCTCTGCTCTGCTCCCCGCAGACGGCCTCACCGACTGCATGGACCCCGACTGCTGCCTGCAGAGCTCCTGCCAGAGCCAGCCGTACTGCCGCGGGCGGCCCGACCCCCAGGACGTCATCGGCCAGAGCCCCCAGTCCCCGTCCCAGCAGGCGGCCAAGTCCTTCTACGAGCGCATCGGCTTCCTCACCGGCGCCGAGAGCACGCACGTCATCCCCGGGGAGAGTCCTTTCAACAAGAGGTGAGGCAGGCCGCGCCCCGAGTCCGAGTCCGAGGGAGCGGACACGGATTCCTGGGGAGCGGACCCAGGTTCCTGGGGAGCTGACATGGGCTCCTATGAGCGGACACATGTTCCAAGGGAGATGACACGGGTTCCTATGAGCTGACACGGGTTCCTATGAGCGGACACGGGTTCCTATGAGCGGACACGGGTTCCTATGAGCGGACACGGGTTCCCATGAGCGGACACAGGCTCCCGGGGAGCGGACATGCATTCCTATGAGCTGACACATGTTCTAAGGGAGATGACACGGGTTCTGAGGGAGCAGACACGGGTTCCCGGGGAGCTGACACGGCTGCTGCTGGCGAGCAGCTGAGGAGAGTGCTTTTTCTCAAGGCGGTTTCTCCTCCTCTGCAAAGTCTCCCCAAACTCCGCATTGTGAGCGTCCTTGACACGATTCCTGCACTTTATCAACTTCCGGGCCCGCCCCATAAGCATCACCCCATTGGGGAGTCAGTAAATCACCCTGGAGCTGGTTGGCACAGTTGGAAGTGTTTCCAAAGAGGCCAGCAAAGACCCCGATCTGCAAAGGGGAAGTGCGCCTTAGTTCTAGCTGCGCTCACTGGGCATATCAATGCTGGGGCGCGGGCAGGGGTGGGGGCAGGGAGGCCAGGCAGACCTGTGAGCCGCGCTGTGCCATGCGGGGCAGTAATGACCAGTGATGACCGGCCTCACCCAGACCGGCCAGGCAGTGTCCGCATGTCGCTGCGCCCAGCGCTGACTTGCCCGGACCCCTGGGGCTGCAGTGGCCTCACAGCCTGACTGCGGCCAGACCCAGCGGCCATTAAAAGTTGTTGCTCAGCTGTTCCTCGTTGCCCCTTAAATCTTGTACTGCTCGCTGCCTGGAGACTTACAGATGCCTCGGGATTCGTTGGAAAGTACCCTTTTCTTCATGAAGCACCAGACATATGACTTATAAAAACAGGGGCAGTTTATCATTTTAAAATTCATCTCTAAATCACTGGTTTGGATCAGTCTCAGAAACCAGATGGCGATGGATTGCAAACCCAGGGTCAGACACTCGGCATGTAGAGAAGGAGGTCACACGGAATTAAAGGGGACACGGTCTCGGGAGCACTGGGGTGCGGCTCCTGGGAATAAGGGGTGCGTGTGATGTTGCCTGAGGCGGAACCACCTCTAACTCGGGTATGTGGGGGGCGGAGAAGGCACCTGTTCACTCTGGCTCCTCTGCGTTTCCCATAGCCTCGCGTCCGTCATCAGAGGCCAAGTGCTGACCGCGGACGGGACGCCCCTCATTGGCGTCAACGTCTCGTTCTTCCACTACCCCGAGTACGGCTACACCATCACCCGGCAGGACGGCATGTGAGTGCGTGCGTCCTGGTGCACGGTCTCTGAAATAGTTCAAGAAGCAGAACCAGACAGCCTTGCCCTCGCTGGTTTGGCTCCATGGATAGAGCATCAGTCCTGGGTTCGATTCCAGTTAAGGGCACATGCCTAGATCGCAGACTCAATCCCCAGTGGAGGGATATGCAGGAGGCAACCGATGAATGGTTCTCTCTCATCATTGATGTTTCTATCTCTCTCTTTCGCTCTTCCTTACTCTGTGTAATCAATCAAAAATATACAGTGGAACCTCGAGATACGAGTTTAATTCGTTCCGTAACCTTGAGGCGTGGGAAACTATGAGACGCTCGAGTCGCGGTAAACTGGTGGGTCGTGTGCAGCCGGCCGATCCGCACGATGACTCCTATCTCAATGTTGCTCGTATTTCAAAGCAAAAATCGCTCGCTCAACGGCTCGTATCTCAAAAATCTCGTATGTTAGGGCGCTCGTATCTTGAGGTACCACTGTATATCATATTTTAATTTTAAAAAAACAACAAAAAGAACGACATTCTTCAGTCATCCAGCATGTTTAACTGTCGCTCGTGATACAGAAGAACAACAATGTTTAGGCTCCAGGAATCTGTGGCGGTACCTGTGGCAGAAGCTTAGAGTCACCTGTTCACGTCATTCCTGAAGAGCTGATTTCCTTTCCTAAGGCATGATGACCGTGTGTGGTTTTATGCGAGAAAGTCCTTTGTTTTGGGGGATTCTGGTTGAGATATTTAGGAGTGGCATTGCACAATATGCACAACTTAAGCTCAGGTGTATATGAGAAAGGAGACGAAAGGTAGATGATAAAGTCAATGTGGAAAAGTGTAAGTAAATTGGTATATCTCAGTAAAGGGAATATGAGTGTTTGTGGGACCATTCTTTTCATATCCCTGGAGATTGGAAACTATTTTTTTAATATATTTTATTGATTTTTTTACAGAGAGGAAAGGTGAGGGATAAAGAGGTAGAAACATCCATGAGAGAGAAACATCAATCAGCCGCCTCCTGCACGCCCCCTACTGGGGATGTGCCCACAACCAAGGTACATTCCCTTGACTGGAATCGAACCCGGGACCCTTCCGTCCGTAGGCCAACGCTCTATCCACTGAGCCACACCGATCTCGGCAGATCGGAAACCATTTCCTGGGAACGTTGGGCGGGAAAGCTGGGGTTCCCTGTCAGACGTACTCATTGGAGGGCGTTAAACCAGGGGACCCGGGCGGTTCACGGAGGGCGTCCCGTCTCCTGCAGGTTCGACTTGGTGGCCAACGGCGGGGCCTCGCTGACGCTGGTATTCGAGCGCGCCCCGTTCCTCACTCAGCACCACACCGTGTGGATCCCCTGGAGCGTCTTCTACGTGATGGACACGCTGGTCATGAAGAAGGAGGAGAACGACATCCCCAGCTGCGACCTGAGCGGCTTCGTGCGGCCCAGCCCCGTCATCGTGTCGTCGCCGCTCTCCACCTTCTTCAGGTCGTCGCCCGAGGACAGCCCCATCATCCCCGAGACGCAGGTGGGTGCGCCGGCCGCGAGTCTCCGGGGGCCCCGTCGGGCCATGGTGTCCGGGGCTGTTAAGCCGGGCTGCGTCTCCCAGTGCTGCCCCTCGTCATTCTATAGAGCGGCGGTTCTCCACCTTCCTCAGGCTGTGGCCCTTTAAGACAGCTCATCACGTGGTGGTGACCCCCACCCATAAGATTATTATTTCCGTGGCTACTTCATCGCTGTCATCTTGCTACTGTTATGAACTGTCATGTAAATACGGTGGTACCTCAAGATACGAGTGCCCTACCATACGAGATTTTTGAGATACGAGCCGTCGAGCGAGCGATTTTTGCTTTGAAATATGAGCAGCATTTGAGATAGGAGTCATCGTGCGGATCGGCCGGCTGCACAGGACCCACCAGTTTACCGAGACTCGAGTGTCTCGTAGTTTCCCACGCCTCAAGGTTACGGAACGAATTAAACTCGTGTCTCGAGGTACCACTGTATCTGATATGCAGGGTGTATTTCCGTTGTGACAAATTGAACATAATGAAAGCATAGTGCTTAATCACAAAAACAATATGTAATTATATATTGTGAAATATTTATTTCTCATGACAAATGAATGAAATGGTGTCTTGAATCGTGGTGTAGCATGGGCAACAGTCTTCATAGGACAACAGTAAACTACATGGCTACACTTTGCTACACCGAGGAGCGGTCTGTGGGTTCCTAAGACCATGGGAAATAGGTGTTTTCCAATAGTCTTAGGCGACCCCTGTGAAAGGGTTGTTCGACCCCCAAAGGGGTCGCGACCCACAGGTTGAGAACCGCTGCCACAGAGTGAACTATAGAATGGGGGGAGCGGTATAGGGGAGGGGTAGGTGCTTATGCATGCACTGGATAGGTATGGTTAGAGGAGGATCTCTGCTAGTTCTTCAAGGCCTGTTCAGAGGGCTTTTCCTTCCGGCTGCATCTGCATGAGCGCAGCGGTTGTAGCCAGAAGAAAAAACCACCTCAACGCAAGAGCGATGACGTCCTTGCTCGTGAATTCTCATTGGTCGGGAGAAGGTTTCAGGGCCTACAGGTACCTGACCTCCTGACCGCCTTGCCCAAGGTCATTCCTCAGTAACTCACCATCTGCTCATATTATTATAAGTAAAAAAAGTTTTCGAAAAGATTATTTTTGGCAGAAAATGTTCATTCATTTTCTCGAGATAATATTTTTAAAACTTGATATCCTGTCTTAAGCTCTAAAATACGTAATTCATAAAGTCCTATTCTCACTGGTTTACAAAAAACCTTATAATTTTCTTTGAAACAGTCCTATTTTCACTACTCATTTTATCTACTGAACTATCTGGGCATTGTTTTCTTTCCTATATGTTACAGTTAGAAACACTTTCAGCCTGGCTGGCATGGCTCAGTGGTTGAGTGTCAACCTATGAACCACTGCAGAGATCATGGTTCGATTCCCTGTCAGGGCACATGCCCAGGTTGTGGGCTTGATCCCCAATAGGGGACATGCAGGAGATAGCTGATCAATGATTCTCTCTCATCATTGATTTTTCCATCTCTCCCTCTCCCTTTCTCTCTGAAATCAATAAAAATACATTTTATATTAAAAAAAAAAAAGAAATACTTTCAGATATGAGAGGCAGGACATTTGGCATCATACTAATGGACTTCATTGGGAAGAAGCTAAGTAAAATTTCTTAACCTTCAAAATACAGCAGCACACCGCAGCTTCCTCACGTCCATTCTTCGAGTGTTCGTGCATCACCCGCTCTGCACGAGTCCTTCCTGCCCAGGGTCCGAGCGGAGCGGATCCAAACCCAGTTGGAGGAAGCACCTGCCTCCAGCGCTGACCAGCTGACCGGGAGAGAGAAGCATCAAATGTACAAAGACGTGTCAGCTTGTGAATAAGACGTATCTTTAAAGAACGGAGCAGGGTTACGTGGTTGGAGAGCAATTTTATAACGGGTAGCGGGGGGAAGACCCCTTTGATAACAAGCATTCCGGCAGAAACGTTCCGTGAAAGAATAAACCTGGAAAAGAGAAGCGTTCCAGGCAGAGCGGAGAGCAAGTTCAGATGCTCCGAAGGAAGAGCTTGCATGGTGTGTTCAAGGGATAGCACAGAGGCAGCAGGGGTGTCTGGCGTGAAGGTCGTGGTACCCCAATCCTATCATTGAAGGTCACAGCGTGGCTAAGAGCTGCTCACTTGGAGTGAGAGGCCACGGGAGAAGCAGGGTGGCCTGGACCGGCGTGTTTGGGGCGGTGGTGGTAAGAAGTGACCGTGTGCGAGTTCAGTCCAAGGAGGAGGTTGGAGATTAGGATGTAGATGGGCGTCCTCGGTGTTCCGGGCGTGCTCCCAGCCTGGGGTGAGGAGGTATCGATGGAGATGAGAGGGGGTGAGCAGAACAGAATAATGAGATCGCTCTCCGGCGGATACGCTGAGGAAGAGGCACCTCGCTCATTGGCTGCAGAGCAGACCAGCACACATGGAGCTGAAGCTTTCAGGAATTCATTGCCACCTTTTCAATTTCGTCCTCCCTCCCCAGGGCCCACTTGGCAGTAACTGGCCTCCTTAGCCAGGCCTAAAATAGACCTCACCTCGAGGCACTGTCTGTCCATTGGTGGCAGGTGTCTAGCAAACCAGGTCATTGAAATAGGTTTCAAACCGTCAACAGTTCCAGGAATACATGGAGGTGGGTTTTTTTTTTCTCCCCATTCCCTAGTACAGACATCCAACATTTAGCAAAATGGACGGAGAGCCTATTATGTACAAAACACTCCGCTAGGATCAGAGAATGGTAAGACACACATCCTGCTCTGCTCAAGAGGATCAGGATTGAGTGAAGAATTGTGGGAGGTCAAACGAGAGGTCAACTCCCAAGGAAGCCAAAGAAAGTGTCCCTGAGGAAGTTGGAAGGAAATGTATGAGCAACAGTGTGGTGGTAAAAATAATGTAGTGTAAAAACTGCCCTGACCAGTTTGGCTCGGTGGATACAGCATTGGCCTGTGGACTGAAAAGTCCCAGGTTCGATTTTCGTCAAGGGCATGTACCTTGGTTGCAGGCACATACCCAGTAGGGGGTGTGCAGGAGGGGGCTAATCAGTGTTTCTCATCATGTTTCTCTCTATATATCCCTCTCCCTTCCTCTCTATAAAAAAAAAAAAATCAATAAAAAATATTGAAAAAAACAAAACTGGTGAACCATTTAAAAGTAGGGCATATAAGGGGAAAGAGTGGGGGAGTTTGTGAATGACCCTGAAAGGCCATTCGATGAATTCTTTAGGCAACAAAGAACCAGGCTCAGTGGTTGGAGCATCGGTCCACCAATCAGAGGGTCTCAGGTTTGATTCCCGGTCAAGGGCATGTACCTCAGGGGCAGGTTCCCAGCCCCGGTAGAGACATATGCAGGAGACAACCAGCGGATGTATCTGTCACACGCCAATGTTTCACTCTCTCCTCACCTCCACCTTCTCTTCCATTCTCTCTAGAAATTGATGGGAAAAAATACCCTCAGGTGAAGATTAAAAAAATATATAGGGAACCAGAGGGCCACTGGAGTCTTTTTAGCGTTTCTCTGTAGCTAACTAGGCAGCAGGGATGAGGGAGCGGGCTAACGTTCTGGTAGCTCCATGCATACCCGGCGCACAGGTGCAGAGGGCCCCCCAATCCGGTGGTGATGGAAGTGGAGAAGAGGAGAGGGTTGGACCGTGGGTAAAACTTTTAGGGGGTAGCTTCTAACCCAGTGGTTCTCAACCTGTGGGTCGTGACCCCTTTGGGGGTCAAACAACCCTTTCACAGGGGTCACCTAAGACTATTGGAAAACACCTATTTCCCATGGTCTTAGGAACCAACAGAAGGCTCCTCGGTGTAGCAGAGTGTAGCAATGTAGTTTACTGTTGTCCTAGGAAGACTGTTACCCATGCTACACCACGATTCAAGACAACATTTCATTTATTTGTCATTAGAAATAAATATTTCACAATCTATAATTACATATTGTTTTTGTGATTCATCCCTATGCTTTATTTGTGTTCAATTTGTAACAAAGAAAATGCATCCTGCATATCAGATATTTACATGACAGTTCATAACAGTAGCAAAATTACAGCGATGAAGTAGCAACGGAAATAATTTTATGGTTGGGGTCACCACCACAGGAGGAGCTGTCTTAAAGGGTCGCGGCCTGAGGAAGGTTGAGAACCGCTGTTCTAACCAGATGTGCAGGGGGGTCCAGAGCGGAGCTCACAGACGATGCGGCTGCCAAAAGGGAGCTGAACGGTTTATTTCCCTTCTGGCTGGCCTGAGCTGCCCACTAATGCAGAATATCGGGGCCCAGTTAACTTGCATGGGAGAAAGCATGCTTGAATGAGCTCAGTCACAGGTACATGTTCCAGGAAAGTAGGCTAATGACGGTCGAGTCAGTAATCCGTTATTAAAATCAGGGTAGCACATGCGACTTGGAAAGAGAGCAGCCATTTCTAGGTCACGGGAAATACATTAGTGAGAGATGGCCTTCCATATAGAAAACGGATCAAATGGATGGGAAGCGGTTTTCAAAAGAAGAGGAAATGGAGCGTAAATGCTGTAGGTCTCCATCACTTCCGTTTTCAGGGCCGCTCAGGAGTCACAGAGTCTGTTTGTCACACTAACCCGTTGATACTCCACCCGGTGAGGGGAGAACCAGTCATTGGGTTGCGTGGATTTGCCTCATACCTCACAGTCGGTCTTGAATGCAGGGGTCGCCCTGAGTGGAGTGAGTTCTAGAAAGTCTCTGTATGCTCCAAGACTAGTTTGCTTAAGACACGGTGTGTCTGGGCTCAGTCAGTGGTGTGTTTGGTAAAGAGCCCCGACTGGAAGGACGGGGCGTGTCTGGTCCAGTGTGGCAGGGCCTGCTTACTCCACCGCAGGGCACCGGCTTGGCCCTGTCGTAGATTCACGCCAGCACCGCTCACACACCAGAGTGGAAGCTCGCTGGGCTCATTCTTTTGTGCCATGTTAGCCATTCCATGGTTTCCATGGACACTGACAGCTACCCGCCTCTCAGGGTCTAGGGTTCTACTCAAGTTTTTAAAATTTGGAGATGACAGATGTGCATCCTTCCTGTGTCCTGGGTGAGAGGAGTTGCGGGAGAGAAACACTTCCGAACATGGAATCTCCCTTCCATGATTTTGTAACATAGAAGGCGATCCTTTCTGTGTGCGTAATGGATCTTGGTAGGGCCATAGGAGGAAGCCTCTGGAAACGCTTCGTTGCCATAACCAGTTTGGCTCAGTGGGTAGAGCATAGGCTTGCAGACTGAAGGGTCCTGGGTTCGATTCCAGTCAAGGATACATACCTGGGTGGCAGGCTCGATCCCGGCCCTGGTTGGGGTGTGTGCAGGAGGCAACCAATCCATGTGTCTGTCTCACATCACTGTTTCTGCCTCTCTTTCTCCCTTCCACTCTAAAAAAATCAGTGTAGCCGAGACCGGTTTGGCTCAGGGGATAGAGCGTCGGCCTGCGGACTGAAAGGTCCCAGGTTCGATTCCGGTCGGGGGCATGTACCTTGCTTGCGGGCACAACTCCAGTAGGAGGCGTGCAGGAGGCGGCTGATCGATGTCTCTCTCTCATCGATGTTTCTGACTTTCTATCCCTCTCCCTTCCTCTCTGTAGAAAATCAATAAAATATATTTTTTTAAAAGAATCAGTGGAAAAACATCCTCCAGTGAGGATTCACAAAATAATAAAAAGGAAATACTACTTAATTCTAAACTGAAAAAGGGGCGTTTGCTGCCCAGGTTCTGGGACAGAGATATGTAGTACGGCAGTAAGGGGCTTCCGTTATTACCCAAATTCATCGGAGTGTTAGCAAGGAGAGTCTGAACTGCTTAAGAAGACCTGTATATGCTACTTAAGTATATTTTTCAAAATACCTAAGTAGTGTTTTGTATGCATCAGTATAAATTGGTTGGCATGCATTGAACTAGTCACATCCATGGGTACTTGTTAGGGTTAAGTTTTTTTAATGTGTACAGTAGATAATTCTTATGCGGATAATTATATTAACTTTGTACAGGCTGGTTTCGATTCAGAAGGTACATATGGAGTGTCTTTGCGTGTACTCAATAACCCATTGGTCGTTCACAGGGGAAGTTTTTCTCAGCTCTACCCTACTAAATCACTTACTGTCATATAAAATACCCATGGTGAGTCCTGGCTGGGTGTTGAGCTAATTTTGAGGATGTGCTGTTATTATATCACCTTTCCACATGGATACAGCATGCGTGACACTTGAACCCAAATGAACTGGCCTCTTTTGTCACCATTCCTGCCTTTGCGGGCTGGGACCAGTCGGGGTGATGAGGCCAGAGCAGAGGTTTCATCCCCAACTGTGCAGCTGAGGGAGACCAGCTGTCTGGCCGAGACCACATCCCTCTTCTGAGCCAGCCATCTTACCCATGTCGCTCTGATTCTCCCAGCCAACGGGTTAAAAACGGGTTAGGGAGACTCCAGCGACTGTAAACCAACAAATCCCTGTACGTCACCTGGTGGCGCAATTCCCAGTGTCTCCTGTAGGAGGAGTCAGGGGGTGTAGGAGGCAACCCATCGATGTGTGTCTCCCATCAATGTTTCTTTTTCTCTCCCTTCCTTTCCTCCCCTCCACTCTCTCTCTAATGATCCATGGGGGCGGGGGGAGGTTGGGAGGAGGGGATACCATAAGTTGAAGATTGACACCAACAACCAGTTGTCTTGATTCAGAATTACCCTAAACGTGATTGTAACCCATGGAAACCAACGGGTGAGCAGACAGGTAGGCTTGGAGGAGGAGCGCGCCTGGGCTGGCAGCAGATACCTCCCTGGCTGTCCAGCCAGCTCGCATCTCGCCGGGCATACGAGATTTTTGAGATACGAGCCGTCGAGCGAGCAATTTTTGCTTTGAGATACGAGTAATTGCGAGGATCGGCCGGCTGCACACGACCCACCCGTTTACCGCGACTCGAGCGTCTCATAGTTTCCCACGCCTCAAGGTTACGGAACGAATTAAACTCGTCTCTCGAGGTACCACTGTATTTTACCTCGTGGCCGTAGGTGACCCCAGTGCGGGCCTGTGCTTTATCCACATCAGGTGCTCCACGAGGAGACCACAATCCCGGGGACCGACCTGAGACTGTCCTACCTGAGCTCCAGAGCCGCCGGCTACAAGTCCGTCCTCAAGGTCACCATGACCCAGGCCGTGATCCCCTTCAACCTGATGAAGGTCCACCTCATGGTAGCCGTGGTAGGAAGACTCTTCCAGAAGTGGTTCCCCGCCTCGCCCAACTTGGCCTACACCTTCATATGGGATAAGACGGACGCGTACAACCAGAAGGTCTACGGTCTGTCGGAAGCCGTCGGTGAGTTCCGTGTAAATACAGTCTGCGTCCAACCAGTTGTCTGGCCCTGGCTGGTTTGTTCAGCGGTCAGAGCGTTGGCCCACAGACCGAGGTCTTGTGGGTTAGATTCCCAGTCAAGGGCATGTGTGGGAACCTCTTTCCACGTCCCGCGTGGTTCAGGGTTCCCGGTTCAGGGTTTGGGTTCTGGAGGAGGCCGCACAAAAACGAAATGAGAGACCAGAAAACATTAATTTGGCGATATGGGGGGGCCAGGCGGAGCCTTCCTCTAGTGGAAAGGACTGCCACCTTCCTTTGGCCTTGCCATCCCTTTTATTCAGGTTTGGGATACACCCTTTGCCCTGAAGCAGCCAATTCCAGTCACAAGTAGGTTATCTTTATCAGTCAGGATTTAAATGATTATTTCATGGGGAAGTTCATTGTCTCAGTTAGATAGGGAGTGGCTGGTTTTGACCTTTCAGAGCTTCAAGGTTCACCAACCTTCTGGCCTCCAGTTTACATCCATTTAGTGAGAACAATGTTTGGTTTCCCACAGGCATGTATCTCAGTTGCACATTCGATCCCTGATCCTGGTCAGGGGCATGTGGGAGGCAACCCGTCCATGTGTCTGTTTCACATTGATGTTTCTTTCCCTCTCTCTCTCCCCTCCTTTCCTCTCCTTCACTCTCTCTCTCTCTAATGATCAATGGTGGGGGGATGGGGAGAGAGAATATCATCAGGTCAAGATTAACAACAACAACAACAAATTGTCTTGATTCAGAATTAACCTAAGTGTCAAAACCGGTTTGGCTCAATGGATAGAGCATCGACCTGTGACCTCAAAGGTCCCAGGTTCGATTCCGGTCAAGGGCATGTATCTTGGTTGCGGGCACATCCCCAGTAGGGGGCATGTAGGAGGTGGCTTATCGATGTCTCTCTCTCATCGATGTTTCTAACTCTCTATCCCTCTCCCTTCCTCTCTGTAAAAAAATCAATAAAATTAAAAAAAATAAAAGAACCTAAAAGTGATTGTAACCATGGAAACCAATGGGTGAGCAGACAGGAAGGCAGTGGGACTGTCACAGGGAAGTTACCCACCGTTTGGCTTAGATGCACCAGGAAAAGGAATGTATTCCAATGTGGCCAGGAGGAGAGATAGGTCATCATCTTTTCTGGATGAAATTATATCTTAGAAGAAGGTTCTGGGAGAGATTTCAGATTATCTTTTTTATTTTTTTCATGTTTTTTCTTTACTGTGTTCCTTTTTTTTGAGTTCTTTATCATTGTAACTCCCTGGCTTTCCTCATTTTTTTCATGTCTTTCTATACCTCACAACTAGTGTAGCTTTGATTCATGGAGATGTTTAACAGGGTATCAGACAGCATTTATGCCTAAAAATTATTTTAGCTCTTTTGAGCAGAAGATCAAGTCAAGGAGAGGCTATTCTTAAAACATCAGTCAAAGCAGTTGTTTTACAGCACGACTGGATGGTGCAATCCAAGTTTGACATGTGGAGATATACTCAGAATAGCTCAAACTCTGGCTCAGAAAACATAAAAAACTAAAGATAACGTGCTCTCTTCTACTCATTTTTCAGAGAGCAAACACGGTATGCTGAAGTTAATCTATAACGTGGACTTGAATTAACTCAAAGCAGCCAGATAATTGCCACTATTCCTTCGCTTTGTTCTGAACTTTAAAATGCACGTTGCATTGTGAACTCTGAGGGGTTTTCTTTTGTAATTTGTTCTTATTCATGTACTGTTCATTCTGTTGTTCATTCCTGACAACATGACTATAATGTCATACGATGGCTTTTTTGCTGTGCTGAGCCTTACTTAATGTAAATGTTTTCCATCACTTCATACTCTTGGACACTAAATAGCTCTAATAATTCAGATAGCCAATAAGATTTTAAGTTGTTATGAACGGATCACCATGTAAAGCTGATTTATCTGACCCAACTACTTCACTAGCTGCCCAACCTGAACTTCGTGGTGTGCTATGACCCCTCATAAAGAATACTGTGGTGCCAAAACTGGTTTGGCTCAATGGATAGAGCATCAGCCTGAGGAATGAAAGGTCCCAGGTTCGATTCTGGTCAAGGGCATGTACCTTGGTTGCAGGAGGCAGCTGATCGATGTCTCTCTCTCATCGATGTTCCTAACATTCTGTCTCTCTTCCTTCCTCTCTGTAAAAAATCAATAAAATATATATTTAAAAATAAAAGAATACTGTGGTAAAATAAAAATACTAGTCTTCAACAAAACCAGTGCCAAAATAATATTTGGAGGTCATTTTTGTTTTAAGGGGAAAAAATACTTTATGCGATCAAATCTTCTCTTATAAAGAACTAGACTCTGCCCACACATCAATGGGAATCCGGTCTTAGGACACAATTGTGGCACCTGAGGAAGGGCGGGTATTTCTGCGCTCGCTGACGGGGGACTCGGTCTGTCTGCATTGCAGTGTCCGTGGGGTACGAGTACGAGTCCTGCCTGGACCTGACCCTGTGGGAGAAGAGGACGGCCATTTTGCAGGGCTACGAGCTGGATGCTTCCAACATGGGCGGCTGGACCCTGGACAAACACCACGTGCTGGATGTTCAGAACGGTAAGGTCCTGTTGTTAGTTACTGTGGCTCACCTTTAGACTATGTAGATGGCGCAGCAGCCTATTCTGTGTGTGATGGGATGAGCATTAGTGAGAAAAGGTAAGGATACGACGTCGGCCCTTAATTCAGCGTTAGGGGCACCAACCCCCTGCTCCGTGAAAAGTCTGGGTATACCTTTTGACTCCCCAAAACTCAGCTAGTGAGAGCCTACCGTTGACCAGAAGCCTTACCGATGACATAGTCCGTGAACATAGATGTGGCATGTGATATCAGTACTAGAGGCCCGATGCACAAAGATTCATGCAAGAATGGGCGGGCCTTCCCCTGGCTGCCAGCACTGCCTTCGCTCGGGCCAGAGCCACCTTTTCCCTCCTGCCCGGAGCCAACTTTCCACTGCAGCCGACTTTCCGCTTTCCCATGCTGCCCAGAGGCGCAGAGCTTCTGGGGTGGACCAGAATGCCTGTGCATGCAAATGAACCTCCCATCTTTATTGGATTGATTTGCGTACTCGCTCCTGATTGGCCGGTGGGCATTGCAAAGGTACGGTCAATTAGCATATTACTCTTCTATTAGTGTAGACCATATACTGTATGCTTACCATACGTCACCTAGAGAAAAGAAAATCTTATGAAGAAAATCATAAGTGCCCTGACCAGTGTGCTCAGTGGGTTGGGTGTCACCCCGTGCACTGAAAGGTCGCCAGTTCTATTGCCAGACAGGGCGCAAGCATGGGCTGAATCCCCAATAGGAAGCGTGCAGGAGACAGCTGATAGGGATTGCTTCACATCAATTGCTTCACATTGATGTTTCTCTCTCTCCCTCTCCCTTCCTTTTCCTCTCTCTCTCTAAAAAAATCCATTAAATTTATTTTTCAAATGACCTAATCTTTTTTAAAAAAAGAAAAAAAATCATAAGGGAAAGAAAATACATTTACACACTGTATGTATTTATTGTAAAAAAAAAAATCCATGTATCTTGGACCTGCACAGTTCAAATCCATAGTCAAGGGTCTGCTGTACTTTTAAAGTCTATAAAAGCCTGGAGTGAGGACTACATAATAGTCTTCTATCAGCTTTGTAAACGTTCAGCTGTTTATCACCAGAGTAGCGTTCCCGTTAGCATGGAAGGGGCTGAGCCGGTGCTGCATTGAAAGGCATCTTCACCATGGATTCGCCCAGGAGGGTCTCCTTCTACAGCAAGTCAGTCCCAAGTGCTTTCTGCAGGTTTACCCAAAACAGAAAGAGGGAGGTTTTCCTTTAAAGAAAAAATAAAAATCTGTGTTCCTTTTCCAAAATACTTTTAACAGATCTTAACCCTTAGTTAATTAGTCTGTTCAATTGCTTTTTGGTTCTTCTTAGAATGTATTTTAGAAAGAAATATTCTTGCACTCAAATTGGGTCATATATACTATTATTTGACTTTTCCAATATTAGGGAAAAAAATAAAAGAATACTCTGAGGGGGAAAAGCACAAGAATCCAGAATAAAACTTGGAGTAGGACCTTATGTAAAATACAGGTGAATGTGCTCTGAAAAAAACATCCATTAGCTCTCATAAAACAAAAGAAATGAATTACTTGCATAATTTCTTTTTTTTTTTTGACCAGCTTCATCTCATAAAACATATAACTTACCCAGCGAACTCTGCTGCCTTTACCTGTTGTCCACATGCTGGCTTCCGCTCCGGTCCTTTATCAGTATGTACTCTCCTGGAAGAGCAGGCCCTTAAGGTGCCTCATTCCAGACCCCCGTCCTGCCAGCAGCTCCGGAGATTTCAGCCCTGATGGCAGAGTCCGGCTTTGACTTGGCAGAGGTTTGGGGGCAGTTCAGAATGAACTTAGCATCCATAGAACTAAATATTTGAGTGTGACTAATGGTCCCTTTTTCAGACTAAGGTTGCTTTGATAGCCGTTCTCTCGCTCTCTCCTTTTTAATGTACAGTGGTACCTCGAGATACGAGTTTAATTCGTTCCGTCACCTTGAGGCGTGGGAAACTAGGAGACGCTCGAGTCGCAGTAAACTGGTTCGAGGTGAACTGGTGGGTCGTGTGCAGCCGGCCGATCCGTGCGATGACTCCTATCTCAACTGTTGCTCGTATTTCAAAGCAAAAATCGCTCGCTCGACGGCTCGTATCTCAAAAATCTCGTATGTTAGGGCACTCATATCTCCAGGTACCACTGTATTCAGTTTGGAGAGGATGCATTACCAACCTCCAAGCACGCTCAGTGTAAGGCAGAGTCCACGCCAGAGCTTGAGATGCTGGTTGGTACCTTCCCTCCGGAAGCGAACAGGACGGCAGATCAACAGGAAGAAGCGGAACAAGACAGCCATCTCCCTGTGCCCCTCACAGATCAGTCCCAGCTCTCCTCCTCCTCCAGCTGTGACCAGGCAGGAAGTGGGCGTCCAGTTTGCACCTCAGAGGTTTGGGAGCAGAGACGAGAGCCGGGGCCCCTGCAGCACGCGCTTTGGAGAAGTGCGCCTCCCGGCCGAGGAGGCGCTGCCTGCATCCTTCATCCTCATGGCCGCCGTGCCCACGCAGCGGTGTGCCTGGTTTGTGACCCGGGCTTCACAGGGGCCTTTCAGGATGCAGAGCCACATGCCAGCCGTGCCGGTACTGCTCTTGATGACCGTATTTTCCAGTGTATAAGACGACTTTTTAACCCAGGAAAATCTCAAAAGTCGGGGGTCGTCTTATATGCAGGGTGTCATCTTATAGGGCGAATATATCCCAAACTCTATATTTTAACTGGAAAAGTTGGGGGTCGTCTTATACGCCCAGTCGTCTTATACGCCGGAAAATATGGTAAATTACTTAAATCCTGTTTCACACATTTTAGCAGATCGCTTTATGCCTTCAGAAGTGCTTTTCAAACACAACTAGGGGAACACTGTCTCGATGCACCCTCGTCACTGTGAGAACAGAGAGGAAAGTTAATGACCAGTCAGCCCAGGACAGTGGTCGGCAAACTGCGGCTCTCGGGCCACATGAGGCTCTCGAGCTGCAGTTTGCCCCTCTGTTGACTAATGAGTTTGCCGACCTAGACTCTTGATTCCAATAATTACAGGCTGTTGTCGTTCCTCGTGATTAAGCCCCTATCCCAGTGGTGGGCAAACTCATTAGTCAACAGAGCGGCAAACCATGGCTTGAGAGCCGCAGTTTGCTGACCCCTCGCCCAGGACTTATTCACCCAGGAGTGAACCAGCAGGGAGACCACAAGCCGAGCTCTGGGAAAGCCCACGTCTCACAGAATGACACAGAGTTTGTTTTTACTACAACACCAGCTCAGATGTGAAAATCAGGCTTCTCCGGATCCTGCCCTCCAAAAGAAGAACGTTGCAAATGATGAAATACACGTTACAGTGGTACCTCGAGATACGAGTTTAATTCATTCCATAACCTTGAGGCGTGGGAAACTATGAGACGCTCAAGTCGTGGTAAACTGGTGGGTCTTGTGCAGCCAGCCGATCCGTGCGATGACTCCTATCTCAAATGTTGCTCGTATTTCAAAGCAAAAATTGCTCGCTCAAAGGCTCGTATCTCAAAAATCTCGTATGTTAGGGCACTTGTGTCTCAAGGTACCACTGTATTTTTAAATGTGAGGTCCCCTAGTTGTGGAGGGAATTGAATGCGGTTTGAAATGTTAGCCAAGATCACTCTGACAAAGCAGTGGCTCTTCCAAGTGACATGTGTCTAATTAAATCATCCAAGTGATTTGCCATCATGACAAGGTGGGTGAGCGGAGGAAACGGATGAAGGAAGAAGGGATGGCAGAGAGGCAGGCACGGAGGTGCCTGGGCAGGCGCCCTGCGGCCTGGAACTGAACATTCCAGCACTCATCTTTCTGGTCTGTGGGAGGAGAGGAGACGCGTGCGAGATCACCGCTCAGGGGGCGACTGAACGGGCCAGGCGTGGAGGGCGTGGGCTGGCGGGGGATTGCTCTGGTTCTTACCAGAATTGTAGTCTCATAGTTGTCAGATAGGGTCATCACAGCAAGGAGGACCTTAGCAAGCATTAATGTAGTCTTCAAATACGGAAGGCGAAATGCATTTCATTTGTTGTTAGGGTCTAGTCTTACTTAGATTCCTTTTTCTTAACGATGAGTAAACCTGTTTCTTCTCTCCTGATTTCCCTTTCTGAGTTTGCTATGATGGTTGCATCACCCAAATAGCAGAGCATCCAAAAAGTAACCCAACTCCACCTGAAATGTGCTCAACTCCCAGGGGAATGTCATTATTTTGACCTCTCCTTCACTTTAAAATTGGCCCAAAGTGAGAGGAAAAGAATATTCTCTCAAATTTCCTGTTTGTGCTTTCATGGAACTGTTTTAACAGTTTTATATATATATATATATATATATATATATATATATATATATATGCACATACACAGGCAGTCCTCAGGTTACGTCAGACTCCACGTACATTGTTTCGTGGTTACGTCGCCATCCACCTAATAAAAGAGTAACATGGTAATTTGACCGTACCTTCGTGACGCCCACCAGCCAATCAGTAGTGGGTATGCAAATTAACCCAACAAAGATGGTGGATTGATTTGCATATGCAGGCACGGAGCAGCCGGGGGAAGGGTGTTCTGTGCCACCCCAGCTGCTCCAGGCCTCTGGTCAGCATGGGAAGGCGGGAAGGCAGTTCCGGGCAGGAGCAGAAAGGCTGCTCTGGCCAGGGCAAAGGCGGTGCCAGCAGCCAGGGGGGAGGAAGGCCCATTCTTGCATAAATCTTAGTGCATCAGGCCTCTAATTTATTTAAAAAAAAAAAAAGTTCCATCATTTTGATGTATGTACGTATGTTTTTCTGTTTTTTTATTTATTTACACAAGTAAAGGTCGGGAATTTTTATCTTTTAAACTTTTTTTACTGTGTCACTGCTGTGTACGAGCTCCATGTGATGATGTAGGTGCTTATGTAGGTAGGTTCCGACTTGAGGCGAAAATCTTATTACATCGCACCATAGGAACAGATTTCCAACATAACCCAAGGACCTAGTGTGTGTCCATGTATGCCTTGCAGTGTAGATCATTCAAGGAGTATAATATGTCCACCTCGAACGTTAAAGGCGGAGGGGTATACAGATCACACATTGAGAGGGTCATGAGATCTGCACGGGACAGTGACACCTACAGCCCACCATGCATCAGGCCGAAATGGAACCCAGATCTGGGTATAATCATGGGAACTGGATAGAATTAGAATCTCAGCTCGGCTCCTTTCTAACTAGGAAAATACTTCCTATCCGTTTGGAATTTCTCTCAGATTTTCATTGAAGATCATAAAGGAGCAGGATGGCATTTTGTCTTCTTAACGTCATTGGCACTTCCGTGCGCTACAGGAGAAGGCACTTTAAGTCATAAATCCCACCCCTAAAACAGTTTTCTTACGTTTGACATTTTGAATAACTGGAGGTACATGCCTTCTTACATCAGACAAGAGTAAAAGCAAGGAGGGTATTCTTTTGATAGTGTCGTAGAATATTAGAGGTTTGCTGTATACTTTTCTGAACATCCGTTTCCAAACAGTATTTTTAACTTTTTTTCAAAACCAATGATGAGCCCAGGCGGGCAGATCATCATTCTGATACACCAAGGCTGCAAATTCAATCCCTGGTCAGAACTCAAGCAAGAATCGAACAATGGAGGCATCAATAAGTGGAACAGCCGAGACCCATGTGGCTCAGTGGATAGAGAATTGGCCTGTGGACTGAAAGGTCCCAGGTTCGATTCCGGTCAAGGGCATGTACCTTGGTTGTGGGCACATCTCCAGTAGGGGGCATGCAAGAGGCAGCTGATCGATGTCTCTCTCTCTTATCAATGTTTCTAACTCTACTCTCTCTCCCTCTTCCTTCCTCTCTGTAAAAAATCAATAAAATGTATTTTCAAAAAAAATAATAATAAGTAAAACAACAAAACACTCCCTCTTTCCCTCTCTCTCTCTTCCTCTTTCTCTTTCTCTCCCTCTCTCTCTCCCCAGATAAATAGATACCAATGATAAACTCTCAGGAAAGAAATTCCTATTATACATTATGGTGCACGTTTTTAATTTTTAGCGAACAAAATGGGAATAGCAGAGGACTTGCAACACGGGACAAGCCAGACACGGCAAACCCCTAGGCCCGTGCGGAGGCCGGGAGGCCAGCTGTTGCGAGTTCGGGGAGGGAATCGGGGAAAGCTGTGCGGCTTTTACTGGCCGCGAGCAGAGGCCGCC
>JAAGEH010000026.1:4386265-4454553 GCA_011751065.1 Lasiurus cinereus
ATTTATTGATTTAAATATGCCTTCCCAATGTTTACAATTCTGTCCTAATTTGTTGATTTAAATATGCCTTCTAGTGTTTATAATTTTGTCCCAATTTATTGATTTAAACATGCTCCCCAATGTTTACAATTCTCCCTAGAAATGAAAGTTTCCCAATGTTTACAATTCTGTCCTAATTTATTGATTTAAATATGCCTTCCCAATGTTTACAATTCTCCCTAGAAATGGAAGTTTCCCAATGTTTACAAGTCTGTCCTAATTTATTGATTTAAACATACATGCCTTCCCAATTTTACAATTCTCCCTAGACATGAAAGTTGGATTCTTGGTTAAAGAGTAGTAGACAGTATTTTTGTCACAAATATATATATTTGCAACCATATCTATAGATAGATAGATAGATAGATAGATAGATAGATAGATAGGATAGATATGGTCGCAAATATATAAATAAGTATGGAGTCACCTAACCTACAAAATGTCTCACTGGTTTTAGTTAATTTTCTGTTCTCCCAGACAATAGAAAACTATGGCTTTTAAATCTCTTTAGTTGCCTTGAGAATGACCTTGTGCTCTATATTGTTACTCTGTTATTTCACAGTGAGTGAAATGAAGGCATACAGTGTTTTCCTATGTTCTTAGCCACAATGCCCATAGTTAACGTAATAAGTCCTCTTGGCTCTGCTCATTGCAGTGTGAGTATCAAAACCGTTCTCTTCTGTAAGTTCTTTGATGAGCCTCGACCCACACAATTAATTCCCGGTGGTAGTTCCGCTTACGTTGGCCGTTTTCCATCCAAATAACTGAAAACCTCAGGGCTCAACTCGTATGTCAGAAACCTTTTCTAACTGTGCTTTTTCTCACCTCTCTTATCTGCTTCCACCAAGAAATAAAGATTTTAGACATAGGTAAGCTTCCTTGCGTAAAGGCCGGTGTGCGTTCCAAATGTCCTTGCCTTTCAATGTGATGCTCTGACCTGGTTCCATCATGAGAGAGGACACTCGGTATCACTGCCCGCCCGCGGAGGTAAAGCCACTTAACGCGCTAGCGTCCTGCGACCCGGAGCAAATTTACGTAATACGATCTGAAAACCGTTTTCACGGCGACCGATGAGATTGTGTTACCAAAAATTATTATAATGAACTTCATAATAATGAGAGTTGAAGGAGTTTGACCGACAGCCAGGGCAGATCCCGGTTTATGGGGCCCAAAGCTTATTCAGGGGAGGGCACTCTGTTCCAGGAAAAGCATCTCAAAACATCTTTACTGGGGCACGATCTTAAAACCCTAAGATCCCGTGAACTGCTTCCCGGGCGCTGCTGGGCTCAGAGTCCTCCACACGTGGGTTCCCCCAGCTCAGGCGTGAGTCACCTCCCGCGAACCCTCAGGGGGCAGTTTCCGTTTCCCGCAGCTGAGGGCGTTTCCAGGTTCCAGCTGGAAGAAGACATGTTTCTCCATTTCCTTCCGGAGAAGGAGACTGTCTTCGAAGCCCGGGATTCGTATGTCGCTGAGCAGACACGGAGGCTCTGTTTCTGCGATTCCCTGCGGTGGACACTTCGCCGGAGATGCGCTGAGTGGGGTCACTTGATGAACACTTTTCTCTGAGCAGCAGGAAAGGGGCAGAAACAATGTTGAAAGTAAAACTAGCAAAAAGCAAGACAGCCAGGCCCGGCGTGGCCAGGCCAAAATGTCATGCCTGGTATCGGATGGGGAGATGGGCAGCTGGTTCCCTGAGACCCTTTGGAGGGATAAGTCCACGTGACCTTTTCTTTTTCTTTTCTTTTTTTTTATATATTTTATTGATTTTTCACAGAGAAGAAAGGAGAGGGTTAGAGTTAGAAACATCGATGAGAGAGAGACATCGATCAGCTGCCTCCTGCACGCCCCCTACTGGGGATGTGCCCGCCAGCAAGGTACATGCCCCCAACCGGAATCGAACCTGGGACCTTTCAGTCCGCAAGCCGACGCTCTATCCACTGAGCCACACCGGTCTCAGCGTGACCTTTTCAATGTCCTGTAGAGGTTGGCAACTAGGAATTAAACTCCAATGGTGTTACAGAAAACCAGAATAACCAAACCACGCTCGGAGAGTGTGGAGTTACATTTATGACGTGCGGGTCCAGAGGAAAATGTCTCTCAATTTCTGGACCCCCACATGCAGAAATTTTCCCTATTTATTTGTTTTTATCTTCTCTGTCTCCCAAATATGGGATGTTTCCCGCCCCTTGGCAAGTTCTTAAAGGGCCCCTAGGTGCTGAGGCCTGGAGACCTCCACCCAAGGCCTGGCCTGGTGCCAGCGCTGATGATTTTGTCCGGGGAAGGTTTAATGGCCTCTCCGAAGTGAGAAGAGTCTCATTTTCCCTTATTATTTAAGCCAGCAAGCATTGACAGAAGCCCAATAGCCAGGTTAGAACTTCAAACGGCAGTTTTTCTAGAAGAAGAGGGATGCTTCCCTGGGGACGGGGTGGCCGTCGCAGGCTAAGGTGTCTGTGGGGTCGCTCCTGGGGTCTGCAGAAGGCGGGATGGGTTTCCTCATCCTGTGACCGACTCCTCAGCGCTCGAACCTCTTGCTCTAGAAAAGGCCCGTGTGGCCAGAGCGGCACTGTTAGTAACAACACTTGAGCCAAAGCCGGTGTGGCTCAGTGGATAGAGCGTCGGCCTGTGGACTGAAAGGTCCCAGGTTCGATTCCAGTCAAGGGCATGTATCCAGGTTGCAGGCACGTCCCCAGTTGGGGGTGTGCAGGAGGCGGCTGATCGATATCTCTCTCTCATCGATGTTTCTAGCTCTCTATCCCTCTCTCTTCCCCCCTGTAAAACATCAATAAAATATATTTTAAAAAAACAAAACAAAAAACAACAACACTTGATAATGAACTCGGGACGCACTGGCCCACGGTGGCTGGCGGTGATGCTGCTGGTCCTTCTCTCATGATGCTCAGAGCCTCCCTCCCCTGCACGTCCCCCCGGCCCCTGCTGGCACCCCGGCCTGTTCCCTCCCTCCGTGTGCCTGCATGGAAAGCACACGGGTCGGTCAGGTTTCCTATCGATGTCGTCCTCCCGTACGCCATCGGTGTTCACTCAGCACTCACCCACTCTGACACGTACATCATAGGAGACCGAGTCCACTCCCGCCGGCCTCTGAACCTCGTGGGGGGGAGGCAGGCTGCAGATGTAGCAGACCAAGCATTTCCGGATCATTCGTCCTCTGACACGTCATCGCGTCCACGGCGCGGGCGGCCAGAGCCGTTCTGGGGAGGAAGCGGGCACAGGGAGGGCGGGCGTGGTGAGGAACAGTTTCCTTGGTGGGTTGGTGTTTGACGTCGGTCGAGACACGAAGGCTGGCGCTCGCCGGTGTTTGGCTCAGTGGACAGAGCCTCGGCCCTCGGACGGAAGGGTTCGATTCCAGGCAAGGGCACGTGCCTCGGTTGTGGGCTCACTCCTTGGAGCCCCGGGTCCAAACATGTGGGAGGCAGCCACTCATATGTCTCACGTCGATGTTTCTCTCTGTCTCTTCCCCCTACTTTCTTCCACTGTCTCTTAAAGTCGATGGGAAATTATCCTCGGGTGAGGATTCGCAACAACAATCCGGCCAAGGACATGTATCCTGGTTGCGGGCACATCCCCAGTGGGGGGCGTGCAGGGGGCAGCTGATCGATGTCTCTCTCTCATCGATGTTTCTAACTCTCTATCCCTCTCCCTTCCTCTCTGTAAAAGATCAATAAAATATATTAAATTAAAAAAGAAGAAGAAGAAGAAGTTTGAAACAGAACACCCAGAGAAAGGAGGGGGGAGTCGTGAAGCAGGAAGAGAGAGCAAGTGCAGTTGCTGGGGTCTGGGGAAGAGACGAGCAAGACACGGCTTGGGGGACTCGGACCCACTGACTCCGAGCAGGGGACTCACGTTGGCAATAATGAGGGGGACAGGGGGACGGGCAGGTAAGGAAGGGCAGGTGGCCGAGGGCCTGAGCGCCTGAGGACCTGCTCTTCTCTCAGAGGATAGCAGAGATGGGGGGAGCCCTTTCCCGACCTTGAACGAGATGGCGGCGTGCTCAGGGCAGCCTCCCAGGACGCTTGGTTCAGTGTGGTGTCAGGGGTCCCAATGGCTTGGTGATGAGTCAGAGAACTATGAGATGCACCGTATTTTCCGGCGTATAAGACGACCCCCAACTTTTCCAGTTAAAATAGAGAGTTTGGGCCAAAACCGGTTTGGCTCAGTGGATAGAGCATTGGCCTGCGGACTGAAAGGTCCCAGGTTCGATTCCGGCCAAGGGCACGTATCTTGGTTGAGGGCACGTATCTTGGTTGAGGGCACATCCTCAGTGGGAGGTGTGCAAGAGGCAGCTGATCGATGTCTCTCTCTCATCGATGTTTCTAACTCTCTATCTCTTTCCCTTCTTCTCTATAAGTATATATAGAGAGAGTTTGGGATATACCCGCCCTATAAGATGACACCCAGCATATAAGATGACCCTCAACTTTTCCAGTTAAAATAGAGAGTTGGGGATAGACTCGCCCTATAAGATGACACCCGGCATATAAGACGACCCCCGACTTTGGAGAAGATTAAAAAGTTGGGTTAAAAAGTCGTCTCATACGCCGGGAAATACGGTATGGCTGTCGTGAAGGAAATCGGCCGACGGAGTAAAGAAACGGAGGGAGCGGACACTGAAGGGGGGCGATAAGGAACAGGGAGAGGGAGAAACTGTCCAAGGCTTTTGAGCCCCGGTCATCGGGTGATAAATCACAGGCAAGAACAGGAATTCCACTTGCTTCACAAGTCATCCATCACAATGGATACTTGATTAACTAGGTAATTAATTAATCAAAGCCCAGATATGGGAGCTTCTTCATTGAGCTTTAAACATTGAAGTTCTTTCCAGATGCTTCTTCCTATGTGTCTACCTGTTTGCCTTGGGTCGCTGAGGGGAGACTGCCTGGTGGGGTCCCCCGGCCTGCCCTTCCCCTCTTTCCTGGCTAGCGTGAAAGTCACGAGAGATTGAGGAGTAGGTGACCTCAGGTGATGAAGTGAGGTTTAAACTCGGGCAACCTGGTCCAGAAGTTGTGCTCATCGACATACAGCTGACCAGAAAACAACTGTGTGTGTGTGTGTGTGTGTGTGTGTGTGTGTGTGTGTGGAAAGAGGGAGGGAGAAAGAGAATGAGAAGCAGTAAGACACATGGAACCCAGTGGATTCCTGCCTGTTTACATCTTTTTTTTTTAATATATTTTATTGATTTTTTACAGAGAGAAAGGGAGAGGGATAGAGAGTTAGAAACATCGATGAGAGACATCTATCAGCCGCCTCCTGCACGCCCCCTACTCGGGATATGCCCGCAATCAGAATACATGCCCTTGATCGGAATCGAACCCGGGACCTTTCAGCCCGCAGGCCGACGCTCTATCCACTGAGCCACACCGGTTTCGGCCTGTTGACATCTTTGTTCCGACTCCCAGTCACTGAAACTCCTGAGAATTTTTTGCACACAGCAAAAAATTACAGTAATTCTAAGAATGTGAGGCTGAGTGTAGGGAGCGGCCAGAATCAGTCCATTGGCTGATGATGTCAGTCTGACCGTTTGTCACTATAATAATAAAAGTGTGACGTGCTCGTTAGACAAGACGGCCAAACGGCCTTCCGGACGTCCTTCTGGATGACCTTCCGGACAGAGCCAGGGCTGCGAGGGCCGAGGCAGAGGCAGCGGGGCCGAGCCTGTTGCACGAATTCCACGTGCCATGCCTCTAGGAGGACGTAAAATAGCGTGTGTTTGCATGGGCCAATAGTTCTGAGCCCGACTTTGCCGGATCACAACAGTGCAACCAAGCAGGCATGATGCTGCGGCCGTCCAGGGGCGGCTGCTCTCTGGCTGGGTCTGTGGGGAGGAAAGAGGAGCACCCCCGAGTCCCCCGTGGCGAGGTGCGGGTGGAATTGAAGGTGTAGGCACTTCCCGGGGGAGTCTGAGAGCAGCTCCTTCTGGAGTTTTGTGCCTGTCACTCAAGGGCGACTTTTTAATGGCTTTGCACCAAACCACCAAGATTCAGAGAACTTGTGTCTGTCTTTTAAGAAGCAGATCATCTTCTAAAACAGTGGTTCTCAACCTTCCTAAGGCCGAGACCCTTGCATACAGTTCCTCATGGGGTGGTGACCCCCAGCCATGAGATTTTGCTAATGTTATGCATCGTGATGTAAATATCTGCATTTTCCGATGGTCTTAGGTGACCTCTATGAAAGGGTCATTTGACCCCCAAAGGGGTCGCAACCCACAGATTGAGAATCGCTGTTCTGAAAGTAATTATTTTTAAGAGGGGAAGGAAGGAACAGTCATGTCAGAAGTTGCTACCAGTTTATATACATATATTGATTTCAGAGAGGAAGAGAGAGTGGGAGAGATAGAAACATCCATGAGGAGAGAGAATCACTGATCAGCTGCCTCCTGCACTCCCCCACTGGGGATCAGGCCTGCAACCGGGCATGTGCTCTTGACCGGGAATCGAACCCTGACCTCCTGGTTCACAAGTCAATGCTCATCCACTGAGTCACGCTGGCCGGGCTGCTACCAAGTCTCTCATCTTCAGGTCTTTGGTACTGACTGCAGGTTACAGTGTTGCCCGTGGCGGGCTGTTTTGTTACAGTGTTTCTCGTTGTGGGCTGTTTTGTTACAGTGTTGCCTGTGATGGGCTGTTTTGTTACAGTGTTGCCCGTGGTGGGCTGTTTGTTACAGTGTTTCTCATTGTGTGCTGTTTTGTTACAGTGTTGCCCAGGGTGGGCTGTTTTGTTACAGTGTTGCCCATAGTGGCTTTTTTGTTACAGTGTTTCTCGTTGTGGGCTGTTCTGTTACAGTGTTTCTCATGGTGGGCTGTTTTGTTACAGTGTTGCCTGTGGCGGGCTGTTTTGTTACAGTGTTTCTCATGGTGGGCTATTTTGTTACAGTGTTTCTCATGGTGGGCTGTTTTGTTACGGTGTTGCCCAGGGTGGGCTGTTTTGCTCTTTCTCTGCGTATTAGGAGTAACTCCCCATCCACGGTGGGGCTCACGTATGATCCTTTCTTACAGCAGCAACCCAGCTCATAGATACTACCTGGCGACCAACCCCGTCACCGGAGACTTGTACGTTTCGGACACTAACACCCGCAGGATCTACCGCCCCAAGTCCCTGACGGGGGCAAAGGACCTGACGAAAAATGCCGACGTGGTGGCGGGGACAGGCGAGCAATGCCTGCCCTTCGACGAAGCCAGATGCGGGGACGGGGGCAAGGCCGTGGAGGCGACACTCATGAGTCCCAAAGGTACCGACCGACCTTGACCAATTTGGGGATTTCCTTCTACTTAAAAAAAATAAAAATAAAAAGCTAGACTTTTCCACTTAGTGCGGGTGGGGGACTCAGACTCACCGCCGAGTCTCACGTTTCACCCTCAGCTCCACGTCTGCACACCCAGCGTTTGTAAAAAGCCGTTGAACTTGAACGTGAGCCTGCAGGAATCCTAAGCTGAGGTTACCGTAAATATCAGGTTCTTGGCCATTTTTTTTTTTATTGTCATGCCACTTTTTTTCTCAGTGTTGCGAGGCATAAAGCAGCCACTGTTACTCGGTCTCGTCCCATTTAAATGTCACGGAAGTGCTGCCCACATTCTTTCACCGTCCCGGAATGTCTTTGTCATGGACGGGCCCCAGGCCTCTTGGAAAACCGCCACTCAGCGGCCGCCCTATCAGCCCGCACCCCCCGTCTGGAGCTGATAGGCTTCTGTTTGCTCTGCCCTGGGAAACACGCCTGCTGGGAGGCATTTCTGGGGAGAACAAGAGCCCGAACTCCATGTGACGAAGGCTTTCCAGCGTTTAAGCCCCTGGGGACCGGCTCCCGGTTCCTGTGCGATGCCATTCATTGCGGTGTTTGGGGCTGAGGGCTCCTATTTCTTTTCATTACAGCTCGCCACTGTTTGTGTGAACGGTGGCGGGGAGAGGTATTGGCTGAGCTGCATTATTCATTCCAGCCCATTTCATTGTAGCAAGGTCAACAGAACCCTCACCGTGCCTCGCGTCTGTGTTCGTTGGACTGCCTAGTCCCTGTAAGCTCGGTGTGACTGAATTCGACCTACTTCTATCATGTATAGGCAACATGACACATTTCTATCATGTATTGGCAACATGACACATTTCTATCATGTATTGGCAACGTGACACAGACGTCACAGTTCTCTATGTCACACCCACGTTCGAGGCGTATGTGGAGTGCCCCAGCCCAGTGTCTATATTTCACAGACTGAGTGGGGAATGTGGTTATTTCTTGGTGGCCACTTACATGTACAGTGGTACTTCGAGATACGAGTGCCCTAACATACAAGATTTTTGAGATACGAGCCGTCGAGCGAGCGGTTTTTGCTTTGAAATACGAGCAACATTTGAGATAGGAGTCATCGCGTGGATCAGCCGGCTGCACACGACCCACCCGTTTACCGCGACTCGAGCGTCTCATAGTTTCCCACGCCTCAGGGTGACGGAACGAATTAAACTCGTATCTCGAGGCACCGCTGTATTTGGATTGTGGACACATCTCCGATGGGTTTTTTTTCCAGTGTGTTCACAGTCTTGCTGTTCCACCCGCTGCCTCCCGCCCACAGTATCCCGGGGGTGAGCTGTTTATTGAGTTGAGTGATGGGCCTCAGCGTTGAATCAAACGCTGCACCGTGTTGGAAAACTCACTAACGCTTGCTTCTCTTGGATCAAGGAATGGCCATCGACAAGAATGGGCTGATCTACTTCGTCGATGGAACCATGATCAGAAAAGTCGACCAGAACGGCATCATCTCGACCCTCCTGGGCTCCAACGACCTGACGTCGGCCCGACCTTTAACCTGCGACACCAGCATGCACATCAGCCAGGTAGTGCCGACTCCGCCGATCGGTATCTCTTCCCGGGGCCTCACGGGCTGAGTCGATAGGCTGTGAGGGCCCCGTGTCCAACCGCCGGTATCGTGGCTGGCAGTGCTGTGAGAAAGCTGTCCCTTTAAGTGTATCTTAGGAGCTGATAAAACATTATTTTCTGCCAAAACCGGTTTGGCTCAGTGGATTCAGAGCGTCGGCCTGGGGACTGAAGGGTTCCGGGTTCAATTCCGGTCAAGGGCATGTACATTGGTTGCGGGCACATCCCCAGTAGGGGGCGTGCAGGAGGCGGCTGATCGATGTCTCTCTCTCATCGATGTTTCTGGCTTTCTATCCCTTTCCCTTCCTCTCTGTGAAAAATCAATAAAAATATATTTTTTTTAAAAATTTAAGAATTATTTTCTTTTTTAATATATATTTTTTTAATTTCAGAGGGGAAGGAAGAGAGAGATAGAAAGGGGGAGAGCTGATCCATGATGAGAGAGAATCATTGATGGGCTGCCTCCTGCACGCCCCACACTGGGGATGGAGCCCACAACCCGGGCATGGGCCCTGACGAAGAATCAAACAGTGACTTCCTGGTTCATAGGTCAGTGCTCAACCACTGAGGCCCGCTGGCCGGGCAGAAGTTACTTTCTTCTAGCTCAGTGGTTCTCCACCTTCCTAAGGCCGCGACCCTTTAAGACAGCTCCTCATGGGGTGGTGACCCCCAACCATAAAATTATTTCTGTTGCTACTTCATCACTGTCATTGTGCTGCTGTTAATGAATCGTCATGTAAATATCTGATAGGCAGGATGTCTTAGGTGACCCCAGTGAAAGGGTCGTTCGTCCCCCAAAGGGGTCGCGACCCTCAGGTTGAGAACCGCTGTTCTCGAGTTCTGCATTTGATGAATTCAATGAGATGCAGAACCATTACCACTAAGACAGGCTGAGCATTTGTAATAAAACACCCGTCAAGTAGCCACAAGCAGAGATTCCAGAAACAACAAAACCACTGACAGCTGGAATTCTTTTATCGCACCACCTCCTCGGGCAGAGGAGAGAGCCCACTCCGATTGGCCCCAAGGGACTTACATTTAGAGTCAGGGACTTTACGAGGGGCCTTGCTGGAAATACAATGGAACCCGCATGCATTTACGAGGTAGAACGCCTGCCTGCCGTTGGCTGGTTATTACTGCTAACGGAGCCATCTGTGCTCATAGCTCCTTGATGTCTATTAACTCGCTATTTAGAGGCTCATCAGCTCTTTGGCTGTAACTGGCAGATCTTTCAATAAGCTGGGTTTTTTAGATAAAATGCTGTCCCCTACGCTTGTGTGGATGCACGCTTTTCAAGTTTATCTTACGGCAGCCGTTCCAAAAGCAACTTGAAAAGAACTTCTCAAGTTGGGGTGATCAGGCTGGCGGGGGTGGGAGGACATTTGGGGGCAAGCAGGCAGGCAGGCAAGTGAGCGGTTAGGAGCTGGCAGTCCTGGATTGCGAGAGGGATGTCCGACTGCTGTTTTAGGCCCAATCCCTGTTAACCGGCCATAGGACATCCTCTGAGGCAGTGGTTCCCAACCTTTCTAAGGCCGCGACCCTTTAAGACAGCTCCTCACGTTGTGGTGACCCCCAACCATAAAATTATTTCCGTTGCTACTTCATCACTGTCATCTTGCTACTGTTATGAACTGTAATATAAATATCTGATAGGCAGGATGTATTTTCGTTGTTACAAATTGAACATAATTAAAGCATAGGGATTAATCACAGAAACAATATGTAATTACATATTGTGAAATATTTACTTCTAATGACAAGTAAATGAAATTTTTGTCTTGAATCATGGTGTACCATGGGCAACAGTCTTCCTAGGACAACAGTAAACTACATTGCTACACTTTGCTACACCGAGGAGCGGTGTGTTGGTTCCTAAGACCATGGGAAATAGGTGTTTTCCGATGGTCTTATGCGACCCCTGTGAAAGAAGAGAACCGCTGCTCTGAGGGGTCCCACATTAGGTATTCGTCTTCCCAAATCAGTCTCAGTGACTCTCCTGGCGAGGTCACGGCACGCAGCCGCCACCGCCTCACCGGACCGTTTCTGTGTCCCGCCCGCAGGTGCGCCTGGAGTGGCCCACAGACCTGGCCATCAACCCCATGGACAACTCCATCTACGTGCTGGACAACAACGTGGTCCTGCAGATCACCGAGAACCGGCAGGTGCGCATCGCCGCCGGGCGGCCCATGCACTGCCAGGTGCCGGGCGTGGAGTACTCGGGGGGCAAGCACGCGGTGCAGACCACGCTGGAGTCCGCCACGGCCATCGCCGTGTCCTACAGCGGCGTCCTGTACATCACGGAGACGGACGAGAAGAAGATCAACCGCATCCGGCAGGTCACCACGGACGGCGAGATCTCGCTCGTGGCCGGCGTGCCGTCCGAGTGCGACTGCAAGAACGACGCCAACTGCGACTGCTACCAGGCGGGCGACGGCTACGCCAAGGACGCCAAGCTGAGCGCCCCGTCGTCCCTGGCGGCCTCGCCAGACGGCACGCTGTACATCGCGGACCTGGGCAACATCCGCATCCGGGCCGTGTCCAGGAACCGGCCCCTGCTCAACTCCATGAACTTCTACGAGGTGGCCTCGCCCACCGACCAGGAGCTGTACATCTTCGACGTCAACGGCACGCACCAGTACACCGTGAGCCTGGTCACCGGCGACTACCTGTACAACTTCAGCTACAGCAACGACAACGACATCACGGCCGTGACGGACAGCAGCGGCAACACCCTGCGCATCCGCCGCGACCCCAACCGCATGCCGGTGCGCGCCGTGTCCCCCGACAACCAGGTGATCTGGCTGACCATCGGCACCAACGGCTGCCTGAAGAGCATGACCGCGCAGGGCCTGGAGCTGGTGCTGTTCACCTACCACGGCAACAGCGGCCTGCTGGCCACCAAGAGCGACGAGACCGGCTGGACCACCTTCTTCGAGTAAGTACGTCCCGGCGACACTCTGACATTGCGATACTGTGACCTGACGGGAAGGAATCCTAAGACCTGAAAGGGGTCCGGGTTTGGGGGAGCCTGAAGCCTCTAGAACAGTTTGTTCTCAACCTTCCTAAGGCCGCGACCCTTGCATACAGTCCCTCATGTGGTGGTGACCCCCCAACCATGAAATTATTTTCGTTGCTACTTCCTAACAGTCATTTTGCTACTGTTGTGAATCGTAATGTAAATATCTGTGTTTTCCGATGGTCTTAGGCGACCCCTGTGATGGGGTCGATGGACCCCCAAAGGGGTCGCGACCCACAGGTTGAGAACCGCTGGTCTAGAACTAATAGAGCCCAGGTGGGCTCCTCCTTTTCTAACAAGGAAGACAGAAGGGACTCGGGGTCTTGGAAGGAGCCCGTGATATTATAATGGGACACCCGTGAGCGTAGAAGGAAGGCCACTTCTGCCCAAGGTGTCGCAATTTCCTGCGTACAGCCCTGTTATATTAGCATACATAATGTTAGCGTATATTAGGCCTTCCCCGCACTACAGCCTTGGTTTTTGGCCTAACCCCGTGGGTTTACCCTGGCCCAGGGGGTAAGGCTGTTGTGCCTGCCACAGCAGAGGAGCTTTGAAAGCATTTGCAAGGAACTCGGCTGATCAGTGCAGCCGTCCTATAAGTAGTACTCTTTTTCTTTTTCTTCCTTTTCTTTTTCCGTCATAGTTGACAGACAATACTATAGTAGCTTCAGGTGTGCACAACGACATAGCGCTTCGACCTGGATAGCTTACAAAGCTATTCCTCTAGGTCTAGTCCCCATCTCTCAGCCTGCATAGTGATTACCATGCTATTGACTCCGTTCCCTGTGCTGAACTGTGCGTCCCCATGTTTGTTTTATAACTGCCAATCTGCACTTCAGTCCGCAGGCCGATGCTCTATCCACTGAGCCAAACTGGTTTCGGCCAGTCTGCACTTCTTAATCACTCCACCTTTCTCACCCGGCCCTCCAACCTTTTCCCCCAACCCCCTCCCCGCTTCCATCTGGCAACCATCAACTTGTCTCCTGGATCTACGGGTTTATGTCTCTTGTGTTTGTTTTTTCTTTTGGATTCCGCCCATACGTGACGTCACATAGTATGTGTGTCTCTCTGTCTGACTGTACCACTTAGCGCCATCCTCTCTGGTCTGTCCATGTTGTCACACATGGCAAGCTTCTGTTTTTGGTGGCTGAGTGGAGGATAGGTATACCTGCTGGGTACACGTATATCGCGTCTCCTTTCTTGGTCGTCTGTTAATTACACTTGGGTTGCACCCACGTGTCGGCTATGGTTAAGGATGCTGCCGTTAACCGAGGGCCACTTACATCTTTTCAAATTAGTGTTTTGGATTTATTTTTTTATAAGTACAGAGGTACCTCGAGATGCGAGTGCCCTAACCTATGAGATTTTTGAGATACGAGCCTTTGAGCGAGCGATTTTTGCTTTGAAATACGAGCAACAGTTGAGATAGGAGTCATCCCGCGGATCGGCCGGCTGCACACGACCCACCAGTTTACCGCGACTCGAGTGTCTCATAGTTTCCCACGCCTCAAGGTGACGGAACGAATTAAACTCGTATCTCGAGGTACCGCTGTGCTCAGAAGTGTTATTGCCAGGTCACATGGTAGACATTTGGGATGGCAATAGGGAAGGAATACGGGGGAGTGATGGAATGGCACCGCGGTGCCCCGTTTTCAAAGGGAGAGCAGGTTATGTGGCCAACGGCACGGGTTGGGGGAGATTACAGAAAGCGGGTTCCCGTCCGGGGAGCCTGGGCAGGGGAGCTGGGACCGTGAGACCTTCGGGAAGGGGTGGTGCGAGGGGTTCCGGGTGGGCGAAGGCAGGGCGTCTGCCGTCCGGGACCCACCTGCTCTGCGGGCCACGTGGGAAGGTGTCACTGGCTCCCAGGCCTTGACCCTGCACGGCAGTTTTCCATGTGGCGGGTGGTGCTGACATGGGGACTTCATGCTGCGGTCGCAGGGGTCCTCCTGGGGCCTGCAGGCGAGTGTTCTCCCCGTTGGCAACGCTAGAGAGGGGGCCCCCATTGGGGGAGTATCAGCACACAGGTCCCGCCTGCTGACAATGTGTCATTCACAAAGGTCACCCCCACCACCATCCAAAGGTCACGCTCCCCTGGGACCCTGGCCCTTTCTCATCGCGACCCTCTTAGACTGGAGATGAGAGTCACCTAAGATGCTGTCGGACTGTGCATTTTCCCCGTCACCGCTGGTGGAACCTAGGGAGCTGTCCACTGGGTACCCCAGTAGCCCCTGCTCCCCGAGGTGGTGGGTCACGGCGGGTCACTGGATGGGCGCAGTCTGCGTGTTCTAAACCGAGCCTTGTTCCTGAGGGCTCCCTGCCCACAGCGCGGCTGCACAGCTCAGAGAAGTGGGGGTCTGTCCGCAAGATGGTTGTTGGGCACGCGAGGTCGTGGCCAGGACAGTGAACCTGGGACGCGGAACAGGCGTGCACCCGTGTCCGTTTTTCCGGTGTGAGTGTTCCAAGCCACACCGCTGCTCTGGGGACCCCAGCTCCGCCCTCCGCGTGTATCCCGGGTTCTGTTCCGACTTGGCTGTGGGTGCGCGTCCTCCATGGGGAATGAGGATCCAGGCGTGACCGACGTGTGCGTTGTTGTTATGATGGGTGACGGCGTGTGCCTACCGCAGAATGGCGGGCGAGAGGCTGTTTGTTCCCCGTAGGCGTTGTGGGAAAAGCATTGCCCTACACGGGGCAAGATGGAGGGGACTTTGCTGGGTTTTGCTGGCTGTTGAACAGGAGGAAATGTGAACCTGTGATGAAATGTTGTTGAAATGAATCCCCTGTTTCTGAGAATAAAACCTCAGCGGCTCCAATAGATGGAAGAAGAGGGTATCACTCTGCCTGAGGGGGGCCCTGGGCGGAGAGACAGGTGAGGCAGGTCTTTTGGGGGGGTCCTGGTGTGAGGCCCAGGCTGCAGGAAGGCGGGTGTGCCCGAGTAAGCAGCTCTCGGGGCAGGCTGGGGCTGGGGTGGGCAAGACACAGAAGGAACGGGATCCCAACTCGAGGGCCCTGGGATGTGCCAGCCAGCCTCTCTGCTGCCGCCCTGCCCTCCTAGAACTGGCATGTTGTCTGGGAAACCACTTGGTGATCACACACACACACCAGGCAGGCTCTCGTGGGCTGGGGCACTGCCAGGCCTGTAGCGTCCGTACCAAACGGCCTGGCTCTCAGACAGGCCCGCTCGGTGTCCTCTGCATCAGAGGCCGACCCTCAGCGCCAGGGGTGTGGACCTGTCCTCCACCCCCACTCTCCTCTCGGGTCCTCTGCCTTCCCTCCATCCCTGCTCAGCTTTACACGGGTGTTTTATTCTCAGACACAGAGGGTTCATTTTAACAACGTTTGATCACAGGAGATCACAGGATTTCACTCCCGGAAGCACGGGAGACAGTAGGCAATGCTGCAGAACGTCGCCACGGGCTTAAATGCAGGACCCATCATCTGTCGACACGCGTGGGGCGCAGGCTGAGTCCGTCCATCTTCTCCCGGCGGAGGGGCCGCTGGGATGTTGCACAGAGGAGTGTCCCTTGGCGTTTCCGTGAAGATGGGCAGAGCAAGGCCCGCCTTAAACCTGGGGCAGCTGTGGGGTGGGCAGCCGTGAGAGAGGAGATGAAGACCAAGGGAAGGATCCGGAATTGGGTCTGTGAGGGAGAGAGAGAGACTGTTCACCTGGAGGAATCCAGTGGTACCTCGAGATACGAGTTTAATTCGTTCCGTAACCTTGAGGCGTGGGAAACTAGGAGACACTCGAGTCGCGGAAAACTGGTGGGTCGTGTGCAGCCGGCCGATCCGTGCGATGACTCCTATCTCACTGTTGCTCGTATTTCGAAGCAAAAATCGCTCGCTCGACGGCTCGTATCTCAAAAATCTCGTAGGTTAGGGCACTCGCATCTCGAGGTGCCACTGTACTTCCTTTCCACCGAGGACGGCCGCAGCCCGATGCCAGGGCATGTGTCCGTGATCCTCCTGCCTCGGAAACCCGGAGAGAGAGGGTGGAGTGTCCCACCAGGGCGAGAACAGCAGAGCCAGGCAAACACGCGACAACGTTAGAGAGAGCAGAGGAGCATCAGAGAGGGCGTCCGTGGCGGGTGACCGGGTGGAGGCCCTGAGGCCCGGGAGCGAGCTCTCTCCCAGCCTGGCCTCAGCCGGCCTCTGGTGGCGGGGGTCGGGGGCGGGGGGGGAGCAGGGAGGGTGTGCTGGGCATGCACTGGAAGCCGGAGGCTGGGGACACGAGCAGAGGGGGGCAGGCCGCTGCTGCTCTCTTCCCGTTCCCGGGGCTGAGGCTCTGTGAGTCCCAGGGCGGCTGCTCAGTGCCAAGGCCGGCTGCAGTGAGACAGCCACGGAGCATGTCCACCGGCGTAGGTTTCAGGGGAGGCCTCCCCCCGTCCCCATGGTCCCCGTATTTCGGAGGACAGTTGGCTGTTTGCAGGACGTAGAGTTTCTGTTTTGTGGGGTGAGGAAGGGGTCACTGGCGCTCAGAAAGTCCCTGAAAGTCGCCCTTGACGGCTCACTCCCGCCCTAGTCCCGAGGCCCCCGGTGCCTGGAATGGCCACGTCCGCCTTGCTCTCCTTTCCTGGCCCTGTGCTGGCCGGGGGGGGGGGGCGGTCCCGGGTCCCCCCTGAGATGAGACAGACAATGATGTGGGGGTTTTTATCGGGTTTTATCAGGTTTGACCTGTTCCTCGGGAAGAACGTTCCCCCGGCGCCCGGCCCTGTCTTTGACCCGTTGGCAGCCTTTCTTTCGGGAACCCTGGGGGGCGCCCCGGAGGAAGCCAGTGACCGCTGTCATTTAGCACCTAAGTCGGTGGCCGGCTTTGTTTCTGGGCAGGGAAATCGACCCGGCCCGGCCCCCGGCTGTGTGCGAGCTGCCGTCATCGGCTCCTGAACTCCCCGCTTCCTCCTCTACACCGCCCTTCAGCTCCCACCATCCCCCTTGCCCCCCGAAACCCGCCGGGCCTCCCCGACCGCGGAATGGGCCCTAAGAGGACCCTCTGCGTCACCGGACTGTCCCCTCCCTGACCTCATGCCCTTCCATGCTGCCCTCCCCTTCACCTGCTGGGTGTGGGAACCTCTTTCACGTCCCACGTGGTTCAGGGTTCCCATTCAGGGTTCGGGTTCTGGAGGAGGCCGCAGGCAAATGAAAAGAGAGACTAGAAAAGCATTAACTTGGCGATATTGGGGGGCCAGGCGGGAGCCTTCCTCTAGTGCAGTGGTTCTCAACCTTCCTAAGGCCGCGACCCTTGTATACAGTTCCTCATGGGGTGGTGACCCCCAACCATGAAATGTTGCTACTGTGATGCATCGTGATGTAAATATCTGCATTTTCCGATGGTCTTAGGCGACCCCTGTGAAAGGGTCGTTCGACCCCCAAAGGGGGCGCGACCCACAGGTTGAGAACCTCTGCTCTAGTGGAAAGACTACCCCTTGCTCTGGCCTTGCCATCCCTTCTATTAAGACTCTGGGATACACCCATGACCTTTAGGCAGGAAATTCCAAGAACAGAAGTTTACGTGAGACAAACAGGTAGAGGCTGCTTCCACTAACAATGTTTCCACCAAACAGTGAGCGATGAGCTCTGACCTTCCAGAGCGATGGAGGTGGACCAGCCTTCTGGCCTCCTGTCCCCATCTCTCTGTTAGTGAGACAATGTGTGGTTTCTAGCAGCCGTAGCCATGGCTGATGCCGTCCTGCCACATCCCGCATCCTGGTCCAGGCTCGGCGAGGCCCCCCCTAAGGAGGCCTCCCATGCTGCTCGGTGTGGTGACACACCTCCGTGCACCCCAAGTTCACATGGCCCTCGTTTTCAGCAGCTCTGTGTCCGCAGGACCTCGCCCTGTGCGCTTGGTGAGACGCTGAGGGACGGGCAGGCAGTGCTGGGCCTCGCACTTGGCCGCCGGCCTGGCCTGCCTCGTGCAGGCACTGGAGCCCCCGAGAGTCCCCCCTGGCCCTCAGCCACTCCTCCGGGGCCCACTCAGAGCTGCCCGGCCAGCCCGCGCCTCAGCCACGGAGACCCCAGCTCGCCCAGGTCCCCGCCCGCCCCACTGGCCAGCGCCACTTCCCCGTCTTCCCGTGGCCGTATGGGTCAGATCACGGTCGGACTGACGTGTTCCGACATGTTTCTGTTCCCCAGGGGGCCGGGCTGAGAGGTGAGGGTCTGCGTGCCCAGCACCCCGTTCCTGGCATGTGCCCAGCTGCCTGGGGCAGGGTGCCCGCCAGCGGGGCCCGGCACAGGAAGCCGCAGGGTGGGCCGTGAAGAGCCGAGGGGAGGCTGGGAGATGCTCTCTGCGGGAGACGGGGTGCTCCCACCTTAGATGGAATGGCGCCCGAAAACCTGCCCCGGCCCATAGGGTGACAGGGCAGGGGAGGGGCGGACAGAGCGCCGGCAGGTGGTGTGGCCTGCGGGAGCTGAGGGCCCCTGTGACCCAGCACGGGGTGGGCACGAGGATAGCGGGCCGGGCCGGGAGTGAAGGCTCCGGGATCCCCCGGCATGGGATGCAGACAGAGGCTGGCCACTCGCCTGACCACAGCCTGTGTCCCCTCGGCGTCCAGAAAGGCAGGGAGGGGAGGAGCATTCAGAGGATGCTCGTTTCTTCACCGCACGGCGTTGCCACGCTGTCCGTGAGAACCGTGACGCGGTGTCAGAATACGGCCGGTGGTATCCATGATCCTGGGTGAATAACCTGCGTGTGTGTGTGTCTTTAAGAGCATTTCTCCGAGAATGCAAGGGCAGCGGCCAGCCAGGCTCAGCTCCTGCGTGCGGGCCGGGGGTGTGTGCGGGGGCGGGGGGGGTGGGGGTTGGGGGGAGGGCGGGTCTCCCTTTGTGTTTCAGCTCTGCCTTTTACGGGTCCAGTGATTGCACTTAATGGCGCGTTTTCTTCCTTTTCGCTTCTCCCTCGCGCTGCTTTCCCCTCTGGGCCCGGCCCTGCTGCTGGCTGAGCCACGTGGCCAGGTGTCGGAACACGTCAGTCCGACCGTGATCTGACCCATACTGCCGCGGGAAGACAGGGATCAGTGATGCAGGATGGGGACTGGGCAGACGCCATGCTCTCCTTCTATCTCCCTACCTCCCAGCCCCAAGTGACGCCGTCCTCTCTGTCTCCTGACCTAGAACCTTGGCCTAATTATTAACCAAGCTATCGAAGCTAACTTTTTACACTTTCAAAGCTCTCCGTCCTGTCATCACAGAACTAGAGGCCCCGTGCATGAATTCGTGCACAGGTGGGGTCCGGCTGGCCTGGCACCAATCGGGGCAGGTTGGGGCCTGGCCTGTCAGGAGGAGGAGACCACAGGAGGTTGATCAGAAGCCCGATCAGGGCTAGACCGGCTGGGGAAGGAGCCGAGGGCGATTAACTGGTGGGCCTCATACCCAATTGGGGTGGAGAGGGCCATCAGCAGTCAGTGGTGGGGGAGAGGCCATGGGAGGTTGGCCAGCCAGCCCCGCCTCCGATTGGTTTCCGGGAGGCTGATCGGGGGGAGCTGGCTGAGGGGAGGGCCTACAGGCAGTTGGCCGGCCGGCCTTGCCCCTGTTGCCCCTGATCAGGCTGGGGGCACCGATTAGGGGTAGGGTCGGGTGGGAGGAAGGACTTCATGAAGTTGGCTGGCTGGCCCCGCCCCTTTTGGGGTAATGGGGTCAATCAGGGGCTGTGCCAGCTGGGGGGTAGGGGTTTCAGGCTGATCAGGGGGGTGGTGGGGGCCCCTCGGGAGCAGGGCCAGCGAGGGGAAGGGCCACGGGAGGTTGGCCAGCCAGCCCCACCCCTGATCTGGCCGGTTCCCTGGCCACAGTGGGCGTCTCAGCCGCCAGTCGTTCTGGTCGCTGGCTTTTTATATGCATAGATGTCCTTTAGGTCTTCTTCTGCCCCTCACCCCTTGTGGCCTCTACTCACTCCTCTGATTAACCTGCCCTCCACGCTCTCTCCCCTGCCTGGCACGGTGAAGGTGCCTCCTCTCTGTGGTCCACATCGGGGCTGACCCCAGGTGGAGTCTCCAGGTCGCCTGGACCTTCTGTCAGTGAGGCAGCCTTATGTAGGAGGATTGTTCAGAATGCCTCCCATTCCTACCATGTCAGGGTGGACAAGACAGAGCCTCGCCGTCCCACCCATACTTGCACTCCCAGTTGACCAGGATAAAGCACGCCCAGCCCTGAGAAATAAAGACTTCAGTAGACTTTTATCTAATTCATTTGTTCAAGATGCCCCAGGATACTCAAAGTATGTTTAAGTATGCAAATACATACACGAAGGTATACACACCGTTTCACAAAGTTGTATATGTACAGTGGTACCTCGAGATACGAGTCTAATTCGTTCCATAACCTTGAGGCGTGGGAAACTATGAGACGCTCGAGTCGCGGTAAACTGGTGGGTCGTGTGCAGCCGGCTGATCCGCGTGATGACTCCTATCTCAACGGTTCCTCGTATTTCAAAGCAAAAATCACTCACTCGATGGCTCGTATCTCAAAAATCTCATATGTTAGGGCACTCGTATCTCGAGGTGCCACTGTATTCGGGTTGCACGGCCAGATGGAGCGGAAGCTAGTCCAACTTTAACAGCTGGTAGAACAGCGCAGTAAGTGTACTTTGTGGGAGATGTGGAGGTGCCCTTAGGAAGGTAACAGCAGCAGACACGCTCCCTGGAAAACAGCGGATGGGATGTGCAGGTAGGTCTCGGTCACACGTCAGAGGCCGGTGCGCTGGGCGGGCAAGCTGAGCTGTCGGGCTGCTCGCCGGGGCGGGTGTCCGTGTTAAACGGGCTGTGGTGACCTCAAAGCGTGTTTGAAGTCCTCCGTCTGCATCACGCTCCGCACGAAGACAAATAGTCTTCCCCCAATGGGTGCAGCTGATGGAGCGACCCGTCACACTCCGAGGAGAACCCGGTTTCCTCTGTGACCCCGAGCCCCTTCCCTTTCCTTCAGCTACGACAGCGAGGGCCGCCTGACCAATGTCACCTTCCCGACGGGGGTGGTCACCAACCTCCATGGCGACATGGACAGGGCCATCACCGTGGACCTGGAGTCGTCCAGCAGAGACGAGGACGTCAGCATCACTTCCAACCTGTCCTCCATCGACTCGTTCTACACCATGGTTCAAGGTAAGCACCAATGCGCCCTTTAAACTCGCCCCCCCCCCCCCCGAGAGCGCGTGGCCGCCTCATTGTCGGAGAGGAACCGGGACGGGGAGGGGAACACGGACACCTCCAGAAGAAGCAGTGAGGAAACGGCCTCAGGTCCACAGGTGTAACGGTTGTTGAGGTAGATGGACATACCGGGCGCCCCCAAAAAAATGTGAACGCATTTTGAGTGGTTATAAAGTCACCGTTCATTGCCATGCAGCTCGTTTTCAAAATGACCAGGAATCCACAGAAATGAACAATTATTTCTCTCCGTGCCTGTTGGCAAACGGATGCCCTGTCACTGCTGATAACGCAAAGTGGTGGAATCACTCCGGGCATTGCCTGTTGTCTGTTTTGTACCGTGAACTTGATCTTCTAGGTATCCCCATTAAAAAAAAAAAAGAGAGTCTAGTGGCTCTTTAGGGCACATTTTCTTTGTTCAAAGCTTCGTCTGGCTTCCCCCATGATCTCAGATCAGTTCAGCCTGAAAAGGAATGAATACAAAGTGAGTTATCGGCTGGATTTACATGGGTCGATGCTCAACCACTGAACCACACTGGCCGGGCCTTAAGATTCAGTGTAAATAGCTGTCCCCTAATCATAAATACGCATTATAGATGCGACACTTCACTAAAGAATTGATTTTTTTGGGTGACTTTTCCATTTTGTGGTAGCATCAGAGAATGTTTCAAAAATGACAATGTAGTTTGAAGAAGAAAAAAAAAACAAATTATGGCTGAAAAGTAGGTATTTCCTTAGGACAGCCATATACTTAAGTGTGTCTTCAGTGTTGGGGACACGCTCTGTTATAGTTGCATAACATAGAAAACCGCACATTAACTGGGAAACCTCCCATTCCCGTTGAATAAACAGTTTATTCCCACGCTTCACGTGCGCCATCAGACCCGCCTGGGTCACCGTCCCGGTGTCCTGAGCCCCTCACCCTCACCACCAGGCGTCCCGTGTGAGGGGCACGGCCCCTTCGGAATCCGGGGCACGGCATCCGAATGCCCCTGTGGTGTGGTCACTGGGAATCCTATCCCAGTTCCAAGCACACACGTGTGTCACATCTGCCCTTTGAGTTCTTCGCTCTGTAGGCATCTGGGTCCCACATCTCCGTGACGGGACATCCCGCCAGAGTCCTTTGCGGCGCCCTCCTGAAAAAGCCCGTTTCCGGTGACCATTGCAATTGTGAGGTCGTAGCCCCAAGAGGAATTGCTAAGCCCTGAGTTGAACTTCTTCGACTCATGTTCTCTTGTTGGTTGCCAATTCTGTTGGGCAGTCTGCACAGTCATCTGAAACTGGCATTGCTTGCATTCATTTCTTCTCCAGTCGCCTGTGTGATGCGAGCATGGTAAGCTGAAGCGGTGGCTTACCGTGTGACATGTTTTGGGCACCAAATGTCAGATGCGTCTCTTCTCCTAAAGTCCATGTCAGGCGAGCTATCGCCTTATATTTGGGGCAGAGAGGGAACAGCTATTCAATCTTTTCAATGTTCTTTGATGTAAAGGATACAGGGATGGGGAGGGAGGGTCCCCTAGACACTGGAGGCGACACCAGCCTCCGGAAGAGCACATAATTGGCCTTTGCAATCGCTCCCTGCCCGACCCTGGGAGGCTGAGCCCCCCATTTAGCTCGTCAGGCAGATGGGGAAAGGCACCCCTCGAAGTGGAGCACCCTGTAAGCCCCCTGCGTTCCCTCTCGTAGTCGGCCACACCCGACGAGGCGTGAAATGCCAGGAACGAGAGCTGTCTTACTGTTTGCCAAGCGGACGTCCTTACCCGTTCGATTTCCTTACGGCTGCAGCTCGGTTGGCACTTTAGAAATCGGGGTCCCCTCTCGCATGGGCATCTCTGGCTCACGCTCTCTGCTGCTTGTCCCGCAGACCAGCTGAGGAACAGCTACCAGATCGGCTACGACGGCTCGCTGCGGATCATCTACGCCAGCGGGCTCGACTCGCACTACCAGACGGAGCCGCACGTGCTGGCCGGCACCGCCAACCCGACCGTGGCCAAGAGGAACATGACCCTGCCCGGCGAGAACGGCCAGAACCTGGTGGAGTGGCGGTTCCGGAAGGAGCAAGCCCAGGGCAAAGTCAACGTCTTCGGCCGGAAGCTCAGGGTACGTGTCGGAGGGCGGGGTCTGTGGCTCTAAGTGGTTCTTCCCGGGAAACCGGGACATTGCGTGTAACACAGCCTCCAGCAACCCAGAGGTCAGCCGATTCTTATTTTACTCGTGTTTTCTTCAAATCTTAACCTCTCCTGCCCCCACTCAGGATGGGGCTCCCCATTCTGCACCCCTAATGCGGGGCCTGGGGGTCATCAAGAATGGGCTTCAATATGGAAAGTTTTCCAGATCAAAAAGACATGCATTAGCTGAGACCGTTTTGGCTCAGTGGATAGAGCGTCAGCTTGCGGACTGAATGGTCCCGGGTTTGATTCCGGTCAAGGGCATGTACCTTGCTGTGGGCACATCTCCACAGTGGGGCGTGCAGGAGGCGGCTGATCGATGTCTCTCTCTCTCATCGATGTTTCTGACTTTCTATCTCTCTCCCTTCCTCTCTGTAAAAAATAATAAAATATATTTTTTTTTAAAAAGACATGCATTGAAAGGAAGGCTGGCCAGTAGAAGGTGGACTAGTTCTTCATATTCTCAAGTAGACGCCCAGTGCATGAAATTCGTGCAGGGGGAAGGGGGGGCTGTCTCTCGACCCAGCCTGCACCGTCTCCAATCTGGGACCCCCTCGAGGGTTGCCCGACTGCCCAAATAGGCCCAATTCCTGAAAACCACCTTCAGACACCCCCCCCTACTGTCCTCCCCTGCTGGCCTGATCACCCACAACTGCCTTTTCCTGTAGGCCCTCTTTGACCACATGGGAGTGGCCATCTTGTGTGTTAGAGCGATGGTCAGTTTGCATATTACCCTTTTATTAGATAGGATTTTTTAAAAGTACAGTTTGGGCACATGGGAGAGTATCAGCGTCAGACCTAACACCCGCCTCCTCGCTACTGATGCAATGTTTAAGAGGACTGTAATGACATTCCCGATTAGGCCGGTGACCTTGCTCTTTGCAGAGTGTTGTCTGCCTGACCATTTCACACGGAGCCATGTGTATCTCGGAAGCGCGCTGTGGTGCAGGACGCCTCTTTGGTGCTTAAGCTAAGACAACATAGACTCAGTGCTAAACCACAGGTTACAGGGAAGCCACCTTCAGAGCACCACGAACTGAACCTGGCCCATTCTTTCTGTTAGTAAACAGGTTGAGTCTAGCAGATAGCGAGGTAACTATTCCTAAAAGCGCTTGCCTTGCCGTTAAGCAGAAGCACTTAAAGAGAGAACAGAGCATACCATTAAAATTTGTCCGTGTTTTCTGCACCAAAAGATGGTTAAATTATCATCACAGTCCAACATTATGTACCTTGACAAACCTTTAGGGGAAACAAGAAAATACAGCTACTGAACACAATCCTGTATCTGTTTCCAAGAAATAACAATGAGGTGAAAAGGGAACCAGTGGGTCGAATACAGTGCGTATGCCACTTACGGGTTATGGGGCAGAGAGAGGGTATGGCTATTAAATTCTGATTCCACTCCAGGAGCAAGGCCGGTGCTGGGGACTGAATCCGGGGTCTTCGGGCACCAGTGCCACGTGCTGCCACCCCACCACACCCAGGCTGTGGAGCCAGGATGCCCCCCAACTGCCCTCCCTGCAGGCCTGGTCCTCCCCACCTCACCTCCTCCTGGCGCCTCCCCCTCTCCCCCCGGATCAGGAGGCAGGCAGGGGCTGGGGATCTGAGGGAGGGCGATTCGGGGGAAGGAGTGAGAAGGGAGAGCAATGGGGCGTCAGGAGGAGGTGAGGTGATGGCGAGAAAGCAGGCTCGGCCTTGCCCCAGGTTACGTGGCGAGGGGCTCAGGCTGTTGCCACAGTCGTCCCCAGCCGCTGCCTTCCCTTCCACGGAGCCTGGCCTCAGTAGCTGCCTGCACCCCTCTTTGCCTGCACCCCTCTCTTCTCCCCAGGACCTGCTTCCTGGGGCCATGGCAAACCAGAAGCCAGCTCCAGGCCGTCTCCTCCTCACTGTCCCCAAAGCAGGCCGATCACACACACACAGTCTCCCTCACAGGGCTGCCTTCATCAGACACGCCAGGATGCTGCTCCCACACGTGCTCCCCATTCTGCACCCCAAAAACTGCCCCACTTGGAATTCAGAACCCGGGGTTCTAGCCCGGGCTCCGCTTTTTGCTAATAATTAGCCTTCTGGGGAAACCATCGCCACCGGTCAACCTCATTTCCTTCTCTGCAGCGTGGCTGTCCCTAGCCTGATCTGAGTAACATAGCATCTAGGTCAGTGTTTCTCAACCTGTGGGTCGCGACCCCTTTGGGGGTCGAACGACACTTTCACAGGGGTCGCCTAAGACCATCGGAAAACAGATACTTACATTATGATTCATAATAGTAGCAAAATGACAGTTATGAAGTAGCAATAGTTTTATGGTTGGGGGTCACCACCACATGAGGAGCTGTGTTAAAGGGTCATGGCCTTAGGAAGGTTGAGAACCACTGATCTAGGTGCTCCCTTACGGAGCAGACATGACCGACAGCTGCGTTGTGGATAAAAGAAATGGACCCTCCCCTGCCCGTTCCCCAGCATTGTTACAGGATCGCGCGAGACAGTGGGCAAGGACGCTTTCAGCAAGAGGCCTGGTCGTTCCTAACCCCACCCTCCTCCCCCCGTACACGCTGGCTTTCAGACCCTGGCAGGTTAGGAAGGTGCCAGGAGAGGGAGGCGGCGGCCAGTCACCGGAGCACAGGCTGTGGCTGTTCTTGGTGCCGAGCGATGTCCACGTGGATCCTTTTCTGTTTGTTCGTTAGCACTGCTCTTTCAGACATAGAAGGACATTAGGAAGAGCGGAGAGACAGAGGGGGAGTCCGATCTTACGTGGCTGGTTCTCTGCTTCTAACAGAGACCCTCCTCCTCCTAGGAAGGAGGGACTGTGGGCACTGTGGCGTGGTTTCCTCCTGACCGCGAGGCCCAGGCCGCAGGGAGGACCCTGTCCCCCAGGGGTGCGGCCGCTGCCGGCGATTCCCGCCACGTGGGCACGGCTCCAGGCACAGCACCTGCTCCACCGGGGCGGCCTTCTTCCTGCCGGGACAAGCGAGGATGTACCAGCCCTGCCTGCTCCTTCACTCCTCGGTGGACTCAGGAATGCCAGGAGGGAAAGTCTGGCCCCGGGTCTGGTCCTGGCTCTGCCCGGAGAGAGGAGGGGGGCTGGGAAGCGGCGAAAGCCACCGTGTGCATCGCGTCCTCCCTGAAAGGGAGACTCGCTCCTCTCCCCCTCATCCTCTCCCAGCAGCACGTCCTGCTCGCTCTTCCGCTCTGGCCTCAGGGGAGACCCGGGCCTGGCGCAGGTTGAGCATCGGCGAAGGCGAGGAGGAGGAGGAGAGCCACGCTTATGCCACAGGCTCTTCCTCTCACCGCATCACCGCCTTCCTGCGAGGGCTCTGCGCCGCGCTCGCCCCTGCAGGTGCTCGACCCCCACAGACAAACCTACACCGGACGCGAGATTGCGTAGACAGAGCAGCTATAGCGCTGGATGCACTGGTTTCCCATGGTAAAGAAAGGCGAGGATTAGACCAGAAAACACGCCTATGGCACGAGCAGCTGAAAGCCTTTTCTGTGAAGCAATCCCCCCACCAGATCGGGACAGAGACCGGGGCGAGCACCGCAGAATGGAGGTTAGACGGCTCCCCATATTCCTTCGTGGCCGGATCGGTTTTAAGAAGCCACACGCGTGAGAGCTGCTGGTCGCCGTCTTACAATGTTCAGTAAATATTCCTAATGGTTTTTCAGAGTTAGACCTCGGAACCAGCCTTTGTTCCAAAAACAAAAAACAAAAAACTGTCACTCCGATCATAAAATTCATCTTCTCTACTTGACCGGAATTCAGATGCTTCAGGGGGAAAAAAAAAAAGTTAACTCTTTAAAGAGCAATTTTCAGAATTTGCAAGACAAAGGTGGCTTGGAAGGCAGTGATCAGTAGGAGGGCACATTTGAAACGTGCACCTGCCGGCTCGCAGGGCTGCATCCTGGTCCTCCCTTGAATCTGCGTGGCCCGGCCTGGGGCGGGGAGCGTTAGCTGGCGAGTGGGGAGACGCAGAGCAGCTGCAGCCCGGGGACGTTCTGCCGACCGGGACACGAGGGAGTCGAGAGACGGTGGCCAAGAGCACCGGGCAAGGGGCCCGCCCTCCTCCGCCCGCCACGTCCGGACCCGGGAAGAGGAGCCATAGTGCTGTGTTTGCAGCGTGAAGACATACGTGTCCTCACGTCTCTGTGCCTGCGTTTCGCAAGCCTGCCATGGGCCCCAGAGGCCCCGCCCAGCGCCGCAGGCTCGGTGTGGTTAGTGGCGGGCGTGCTGGGCCTCGTCTTGGGAAGGGGGGTCTTCCATGCGCCCCGGAAGGAATGCTCGACGTCACCGAGGAAAATCCTGGGATCCTCATCCAGACCCACGTTTAGGGTCACTCGTGTAGCCGGAGGAATGATCTGGTCTTTTTTTTTTTTTTATCGTCCGTTAACTACCCCATCGAACATGGTATTTGTGTATCAAAGACATTCTTTAAAGACCACTGGGGCGTGGAACAATACAGTGCTTTCTGACCGTCCCGTTGCCATGACACCAGAAGGTGTGATCCAGAGGGACTGTGTCCTACGATGGGGAGGGATGTCCCCCGCATTCCGCACTTTGTTCACCACCCAGAGGAGGGGTGGGGAGGAGGCGGGTTTTCTTCGATGTCTGTTGAAATGCCACGTGTTGAGTCACGGTGGCTGGAAGAGTAAGAATGGTTCAAGCCGGGGCTTGTGTGACAAACTCTGTGTACTCACGACAGTAACCCTCCTTTGGCCCCGCTGCACGCGCGTGATGTGGATCCAGCTTACACTCCGCTGCTCCGCAGAGGGCCGCCGTCCACTCACCACCGTTTCCCGTAACGCAGCCACGATCCACCCGATCCACCCGCTGCACCTTCTCTGCCGGGGGCCCCCGGGCGGGCCTGGGAGCCAGAGCGGCGACATCCTATTTCCCACCGCCGTGTCCACAAACATGTTTGGGTGCTGTTCGCATCGGTCGCGCGCGTTTGCCAAGTTTAATTGAAAGGGCTCCGAACACATGCCAGGCTAATGAAACCTCTTAAAGGCGCCGTTAATCTGCCGCCTCGCCCTGGCACCCAAGAAAGTGCAAATTAATTTACTGACGGAGGGAATCAATCACCGAAAACCAGTGGTTCTCAACCTTTCTCAGGCCGCGACCCTTTAAGACAGCTCCTCATGGGGTGGTGATCCCCACCCATAAAATGATTTCTGTTGCTACTTCATCACTGTCATTTTGCTACTGTTAAGAATTATAAGGTAAATACCGGTGTTTTCTGATGGTCTTAGGCCACCCCTGTGAAAGTATCGTTCGACCCCCAAAGAGGTGGCGACCCACAGGTTGAGAACCACTGCCATAAACGGTGTTGAAACCTTGGCGGGGACCCCAGAGGGCAAGCCAGAGGCAGGGACAGGGTCCCCGCGATTCACCCCCTTGTCGCCCTGTGGGTGTTCCCGCAGGTCAACGGCAGGAACCTGCTCTCCGTGGACTTCGACCGGACCACCAAGACGGAGAAGATCTACGACGACCACCGCAAGTTCCTGCTGCGGATCGCCTACGACACGTCGGGCCACCCGACGCTCTGGCTGCCGAGCAGCAAGCTGATGGCCGTCAACGTCACCTACGCGTCCACGGGCCAGATCGCCAGCATCCAGCGGGGCACCACCAGCGAGAAGGTGGACTACGACGGCCAGGGCCGCATCGTGTCGCGGGTCTTCGCCGACGGCAAGACGTGGAGCTACACGTACCTGGAGAAGGTAGGCCTGCCCGCTCCCCGTGCCCACCCCGGGCGGCTCCAGGGTGGCGTGTCAGCTCGTGAGCCAGGGGACACGTTTCAGTTCCCAATCGGGGTACGTGCCCGGGTTGTGCGGCGGACCCCCAGTGTGGGGCGGTGTCCAAGGTCCTCGCTCATTGTTGATGTTTCTTTCTCTCTTTTTTTTTTAAACATATTTTATTGATTTTTCACAGAGAGGAAGGGAGAGAGACAGAAAGTCAGCAACATCAATGAGAGAGAGACATCAATCAGCCGCCTCCTGCACGCCCCACTGTGGAGATGTGCCCACAAGCAAAGCACATGCCCCCGACCGGAATGGAACCCGGGACCTTTCAGTCTGCAGGCCGACACTCTATCCACTGAGCCGCACCGGTTTCAGCTCACTGTTGATGTTTCTGTCTTTCTGCCCTTCTCCCTTCCTCTCTGAAACCAACAAAACATTTTTCAAGACAACCAGGGAGGCAGTGCCTGGTCCTTGTCAGCCACCTCCCAGAGCACTCAGTACGTACGGACATACGGACGTAGGACGAGGGGACCGAGAGGCCGCTGAGCCCGGGCACCACCCTCAGCATTTCAGTGCGCATCCCTGCCTCAGAACGGAGATGAATTCGCAAGAGCAAAGCCTTCTTCCGGGGCTGGGTCCCTCGCCGAGACCCTCTTCCGTGGTTCAGGCCGTAACCAGACGCGCAGTAACACTGTCCCCGAGCTGGTGCGGGGCCCACCCCACAGAGGAGACGCTCTCGGTCAGCGGTTCTCAACCTGTGGGTCGTGACCTGTTTTCTGATGGTCTTAGGCTCTACAGCAGGGACCCACAGGTGGAGAACCACTAGCAGGGTCGCCTAAGACCACCGGAAAACACAGATATTTACATTGCCATTCACCACAACACAAGAAACTGTATTAAATGGTCACAGCATGAGAAAGGTGAGAACCTCTGCTCTAAGTCATCAGTGAACACGCAGGCAAGTGGGCGCAGAACGGCCATGGAGAGCAGAGGCCTGTGCGGCACTGAGGATGCGTTACCACCAGAGGCTGCTCTGTGCTGCCTCCCTCCTCCTCGGGCAGGGGGCACGCATCCACGCTCAGGTGGGCCCCTCCCCAGCAGGGGAGTAGGGGGCGGCTCCACACAGGGTCCCAGCTCCCACACAGGAGCCAGGTGGCACGCGGTGGGGGTAGTGAGGGGCCGAGGGGCGGGGCACAGGGAGGGGAAGGAGGAGGGAAGGCCTGGCTCCTGTAAGTCCTTCCTGAGAAGCACGACCCCCAGAGAGCACCTTCTCCGGATGCTTCCTTGGCTGGGCCATGAGCGCGCCCCCCCCTTCCCCGGCCTGGGAAAGACTGCGAGTGAGTCCTGAGACTGCCCCCCACCACTGGGCGCACCCCGAGATGGCCTGAGCTACAGACTCCTCTCCAACAGCTCCCTTCCCGCCGCTGCCAGCCCGGCCGCCTCGTGGGGGTGCGCCTCGCACACTCACTGTCCCCAGAGTGCTCCACGTGGCCCCTCAGTCCTGCAGACACCCCAGCCCCCCCTCTGCAGACACCCTACCCACACCTCTGCCCCCACCCACCTCATCCCCACTCCAGCCCCACCCCACCCCCTCCCTGCAGCCACCCCAGCCCCAGCTCATCCCCACCCCTGCCCTAAGAACCAGCTGCAGGGCCACATTCACGGTCGGATGCTGCTGCTTCAGGCAGCCTCCCAACCCGGGATGCTCCAGCGAGGGCCTGCCTGCCAGCCTGGCCTCTGGCAACACCCCCTCGCCCCCCGTGTGCTCTCCTTAGAGGAGACTCACCCCCAAGACGGGGTCTGCACCCTGAGATGAGGGTTCCCTCCACGCCAGCCGCCCCCTCTGCACACATTCAGAGGTTGGTTGTTGAGAAGCCACTGAGTCAGCCCCCAACGCACCTGCCTGCAGGGAGCAAACCCTGACCCTGGGCACCATTTCACCACCCGCCGCCCCGAGACACGTCTCCTGGGGAACCTGGGGGAGGTCAGGCTCCCTCCTGGAACACCCTTCCCAACCAGACGCGGGACCGAGGGCCATGAACACCAGTGTCCAAACCCCAAACCGGAGAGGAGTGACCCGTGGGGATGGGAGCGCGGACCGGCAGCCTGGGGCCATGTCACTGACCACAACACCAGCGTCACAGAGGTCACCGAGGTCACGCGGCCGCGGGTGTCAAGAAGCCAGCGGGGACTCACTCATCATCTCTCCACATCCCCCCCAGCTACTCAGCCCGGCTCTATTTCCCGCCGGGATGGACACTCAGCTACGCACGCCTGCATCAGAGCAGAACAGAATACAGTGGTACCTCGAGATACGAGTGCTCTAACATATGATATTTTTGAGATACGAGCCGTCCAGCGAGCGATTTTTGCTTTGAAATACGAGCAACAGTTGAGATAGGAGTCATCGCGCGGATCAGCCCGGCTGCACACAACCCACCAGTTTACCGAGACTCTAATGTCTCATGGTTTCCCACGCCTCAAGGTTACAGAACGAATTAAATTCATATCTCGAGGTACCACTGTATTCCACCGCCTGCCTCCGAGGCCATGCTGAGCGAACACAGGGCCGCGCCCTGATCCTACCGCAGCCGAGCCCCTGGGAAGCATCAACTTAGAACCACACTCATGCCATCGCCAGCTCAGCCTGTGCACAGAGGACCCCCAACCTGCCCACAGAGGGGCTACCGCAGCTGGTCCCAGAGCCCGCTGCTTCTGGAGGTGGAGGCAGAGGGGAAAGCACAAGGGACAGTGGACGGGTTACTCCTCTCTTGCCACGCACACAGCAGGCGGCCCCTCCGCACCCCGCTCTGCAGCCTTGCCCTCCAGTGTGGGGGGCGTGCAGGAGGCGGCTGATCGATGTCTCTCTCTCATCGATGTTTCTAACTCTCTCTCCCTCCCCCTTCCTCTGTGAAATCAATAAAAGTACATATATTTTTCTAAAAAACCATTTTCCTGGGTGGCGTGTGTCCGCATCTCCGCGGTTGCTGACCCTTGCCCTGTGGCCGGCCGCTCGCGGCGCAGGGGTAACGGGGTGTCCTCTCGTTGCAGTCCATGGTGCTCTTGCTGCACAGCCAGCGCCAGTACATCTTCGAGTACGACCTGTGGGACCGCCTGTCGGCCATCACCATGCCCAGCGTGGCGCGCCACACCATGCAGACCATCCGCTCCATCGGCTACTACCGCAACATCTACAACCCGCCCGAGAGCAACGCCTCGGTCATCACCGACTACAACGAGGAGGGGCTGCTGCTGCAGACGGCCTTCCTGGGCACCAGCCGGCGGGTGCTGTTCAAGTACCGGAGGCAGACCCGCCTCTCGGAGATCCTCTACGACAGCACGCGCGTCAGCTTCACGTACGACGAGGCGGCGGGCGTGCTGAAGACGGTGAACCTGCAGAGCGAGGGCTTCATCTGCACCATCCGCTACCGGCAGATCGGGCCGCTCGTCGACCGGCAGATCTTCCGCTTCAGCGAGGACGGCATGGTGAACGCGCGCTTCGACTACAGCTACGACAACAGCTTCCGGGTGACGAGCATGCAGGGCGTCATCAACGAGACGCCGCTGCCCATCGACCTGTACCAGTTCGACGACATCTCGGGCAAGGTGGAGCAGTTCGGCAAGTTCGGCGTCATCTACTACGACATCAACCAGATCATCTCCACGGCCGTGATGACCTACACGAAGCACTTCGACGCCCACGGCCGCATCAAGGAGATCCAGTACGAGATCTTCCGCTCCCTCATGTACTGGATCACCATCCAGTACGACAACATGGGCCGCGTCACCAAGCGGGAGATCAAGATCGGGCCCTTCGCCAACACCACCAAGTACGCCTACGAGTACGACGTGGACGGCCAGCTGCAGACCGTCTACCTCAACGAGAAGATCATGTGGCGCTACAACTACGACCTCAACGGCAACCTGCACCTGCTGAACCCCAGCAACAGCGCGCGCCTCACCCCGCTCCGCTACGACCTGCGGGACCGCATCACGCGCCTGGGCGACGTGCAGTACCGGCTGGACGAGGACGGCTTTCTGCGCCAGCGGGGCACCGAGATCTTCGAGTACAGCTCCAAGGGGCTGCTCACGCGCGTCTACAGCAAAGGCAGCGGCTGGACGGTCGTCTACCGGTACGACGGCCTCGGGAGGCGCGTGTCCACCAAGACCAGTCTGGGCCAGCACCTGCAGTTCTTCTACGCCGACCTCATCTACCCCACGAGGATCACGCACGTCTACAACCACTCGAGCTCGGAGATCACCTCCCTCTACTACGACCTGCAGGGGCACCTGTTCGCCATGGAGATCAGCAGCGGGGACGAGTTCTACATCGCCTCGGACAACACGGGCACGCCGCTGGCCGTCTTCAGCAGCAACGGGCTGATGCTCAAGCAGATCCAGTACACGGCCTACGGCGAGATCTACTTCGACTCCAACGTCGACTTCCAGCTGGTCATCGGGTTCCACGGCGGCCTGTACGACCCGCTCACCAAGCTCATCCACTTTGGGGAACGGGACTACGACATCCTGGCGGGCCGGTGGACCACGCCCGACATCGAGATCTGGAGGAGAGTCGGGAAGGACCCGGCTCCTTTCAACCTGTACATGTTCCGGAACAACAATCCGGCCAGCAAAATCCACGATGTCAAAGACTACATCACGGGTGAGCATCCTCTTCCTTCCTTGCCGGGGGGAGGGAGTGGGGGGGACGCGGGGGCGCTTTCGTCCTAGGTGAAGGCACGGAATCGTGGGAGTTGCTGTCTCTGTAACGTCATACTTGACTCGTGTGAGATGGCAGGCACATCCCCAGTGGGGGGCGTGCAGGAGGCAGCTGATCGATATTTCTCCCTCATCGATGTTTCTAGCTCTCTGTCCCTCTCCCTTCCTCTCTGTAAAAAATCAATAAAATATATTTAAAAAAAAAAAAAACCACCTTCAACCCAACCAGCCTCCCGGAGCTGCACGCCCGCTGAGCAGGTCTGCAAGAGCATCACCTCCCGGAGAGAGAGAGAAAGAGAGAGAGAGAGAGAGAGGGGGGGGGGGGACGCCTTCTTCTGAGTATCTGGCTCTCAGAGTCACATGTAGATGTCTCAGCGTGCCATCTTACCAGTTGCCAGGTTTCCCCCCAAAAAGGTGGGTTTCCCCCGCTGCAGAGTGATCAGCAGCCTGCACCCTTGGCCAGCCCTCAGCCTGCGTCTTTGACTGAGCATCTCCTGCCATCTCCCCCTTTTTCAGCTCAGGGCTTTTATTCCTCGAAAAATGGGGTGGAGGGGCGGGGATGGGAGCCGCCGCGGGTCCTGGGGCCATGCCTTTCGGAAGACAGTCCCCCACAGCCGCACTTGAAGACCAGCCTCTGCCAACGACACCGCACGTTCCATGTGTCGTCAATAGCCCTGGCTCTGCCCACCGCGGCGCCCTGCCTGCCCAGTTTCCTCGCCGTCCCCCACCCAGGGGGCCGCCGGCGCACGTGGCCGGGGACCCCGTCTGTCTCAGTGAGAGTCTGTGCCTCCGCGTCTCCCGCAGCTCTTGCTGGCGTTACTGTCCTCACATCTGATCGGGGGGAGTGGGTTGGGAATCGTAGGGAAGCAGCAGACGGGTGCTCTTTCCCCGGGTATGTTCTGGGAGTCCAGGCCCGGCTCCCGGTGAGAATTTAAACGTGTGGAAGGAAGCCCGGCATGAGCCCTCACCGCTGTCCGTGCTCACGCTCTCCCCCCAGATGTGAACAGCTGGCTGGTGACGTTCGGCTTCCACCTGCACAACGCCATCCCGGGCTTCCCCGTCCCCAAGTTTGACCTGACGACGCCGTCCTACGAACTGGTGAAGAGTCAGCAGTGGGACGACGTCCCGGTAAGGACCGCAAAGCAAAACCAGGAGAAGGCGGTGCATGTCTCACGGGGGGGTCCTGTTCGCCCGGGTTCAGTCTAACTGGTCTTGTGAGACCTGGACCCAAAACAGTTGTATGTTTGTTTTGGGGGGGTTTGGGATGGTTTTTTTTTTTCATTTTTTTGACTCTTTGAGGGAAGAAAAAACATTTCTGCTCAGTAAACTAGGGGCCCAGGAAATAGGCCTAAATCTGTTTGTAGGGATGCTAATAAAAACGTAGAAAGAGCCAAAACCGGTTTGGCTCAGTGGATAGAGCGTCAGCCTGTGGACTGAAAGGTCCCAGGTTCGATTCTGGTCAAGGGCATGTACCTCGGTTGCAGGCACATCGCCAGTGGGGGGTGTGCAGGAGGCAGCTGATTGGTGTTTCTAGCTCTCTATCCCTCTTCCTTCCTGTCTGTGGAAAATCAATAAAATATATTTAAAAAAAAAAACGTAGAAAGACATCACCAAAAGGTAATACACGGCAGGGTCTCTGCAGAGAACACCAGGGAAGCACATTAAGGCTCAGGGGACCTACAGGTGAAGACACCGTGAACAGGAGGGAGCAGATCCCTGTGGCGAACCCGCAGCCCGCAAACATCGCCACGAGGCTCGCCTTTTAAAACACGGTCACCGCGCTCCACGGGAAACGATCAGAGAGAGAACAGGCAATGCAGGCTCCCCCTGCCACTCACTCGGCGTTTGTGGGATCTGCCTGACGGTCACAGATCCGCAGGCCCGCGATCGCTCCGAGGAATGAAAGGGAACCGGGAGTTTTGCAAAAGGGCAGAGTCTGAGCTGCCAGTTCAGAAAGGGCTACTTGTAACTCGCACCCCTCGAGGGTCAGGAAGGCATGCACAACAGAACAACAGAGTTCTCGCTCAGGGCAAGAATAGGTAAAGGTGGGGAAATTGGGCTTCCCCGTGACCAGGGGTTTTCAACCTGTGGGTCGCAACCCCTTTGGGGGTCTGGGGGTCAAACGACCCTCTCACAGGGGTCGCCTAAGACCATTGGAAAATGCAGATATTTACATCACGATGCATCACAGGAGCAGAATTTCATGGTTGGGGGTCACCACCCCATGAGGACCTGTATGCAAGGGTCGCGGCCTGAGGAAGGTTGAGAACCACTGCCCATGTCGGGAAGACAAGAGTGCAGAGATTCTTAGAAAGACTCACCGCCCCGCCCCTTGAGCGATTTCCTGTCATTTCAATGACTGCAAAGAGCAAAGGCCACCATGGCTAAAGCACACACACATAGCACACACACACACACAGCATCAATGCCTCTGTCTTCTGGTACACGTTTCATAACATAAAAGCGGTTCCCTTTTTCAGATGTCATCTTTACCTTTCAAAAAGCAAAAGCCTATCGGTGTCCAGGGCCTGGCAGGATTGGGGGGGGGGGGGGGGAGGGGAGGGTTGGCCATTTGAACATTTCTAATGGCAAATACATCCCCGCTGATCACTGTGCCACGCAGACACACCGAGTGTCCTGGTGCCATTGAACAAGCATGTCCCGATCCTGGGCGGCTCCCCAGCACGTCTGAAAACACTCAGGTCCGACTGTGCAAGTGGGACTGCCCACGTTTGTCCGAGGCGGCCTTTTAGATACGGCCGGGCCCTCTGCGAGAGACACGCACCCTCAGAACAGCTTCGGGGATCCCCGGCAAAGACACGGAGCCGCCCCCAGGGCAGAAGAACAGATGTGCCTTTCCCGGCTGCACATAAAACAGATGTTTCCATCTGGGGAGCACGGTCTAGACCAGCGGTTCTCAACCTTCCTAAGGCCGCGACCCTGGCATACAGTTCCTCATGTTGTGGTGACCCCCAACCATAAAGTTATTTTTGTCGCTACTTCATAACTGTAATTTACTACTGTTAAGAATCTTAATGTAAATATCTGTGTTTTCTGATGGTCTTAGGAGACCCTGCTAGCTGTTTGAGAACCACAGGTTGAGAACCGCAGGTCTAGACGGACATCTGGTAGTGCGGGAAACGGCTGAGTTAAGAAGCCCCCTGCTTTAAATTGTTTGCCAGGCCCTAACCGGTATGGCTCAGTGGATAGAGCTCGGCCTGCAGACTGAAGGGTCCCAGGTTCGATTCCGGTCAAGGGCAGGTACCTTGGTTGCCGGCACATGCCCAGTGGAGAGTGTGCAGGAGGAAGCTGATCGATGTTTCTCTCCCATCGATGTTTCTGACTCTCTTATCCCTCTCCCATTCCATTCCTCTCTGTAATAAATCAACAAAATATATTTAAAAATAGTAATTAATAAAATAAACCATTTGCCAGCGTAGCTTGTGCCCTGTCCCTACGTCTCCAAAAAATAAGTGTTTTCCCAGAGCCATAAATCCCCACCCCCAGCTGCCCCACGGTGCACTCGGCCTGGCACGTTCCGGTTCTGCGGCTTCACCGGTGAGATGCTCTGGAATCGTGCTCACCGGGAGAGGGCACGGGGTTTCCCAGTCCACGCGTGCGACTCGGGACGCAGGGAGCTGTCCCCGACCACCCCCACCCTTGCCCCATCCTGTCCGCTGCTCGCTCCTCAGCCTGCCGGGGACAGAGCTTCCGTGGTGACGGACCTGCTGATCAGCTGGGCGCCCCACAGGGGAGGGACGCGGGAAACGGGCAGCTGGAAACGGACAGGGAAAGGCTGACACGGGAACGCTTTGCCCACGTCGGAAGCTAAAAGGCTCCGGAGGCTCGATGATGGCGTTCGCGCTTCCTGCCTTTGAGAACACATTTGGGTCAGCTGGAGGGGGTGCATCTGGAGTGCATTTCTCCACGCAGGGTTTTGTGTGCGTTTTAAGCCTTTTCATCGCTTAAGAACCGACGGAGGTTTTCATAAATGGCCTGGAGCTCTCTCTCTCTCTCTCTCCAGATCCCTTCCCCCTCCTGTGCGGAGTGGGCGTGCCCACGGCCAGGCGGCCAGGCTTACCCCCCCCTCCCCTCGACCCAGAGCCACCGCTATTCTCTAAACCAGTGGTTCTCCACCTTCCTCAGGCCGCGACCCTGGCACACAGTTCCTCAGGTGGTGGTGACCCCCAACCACGAAATGTTGCTACTGTGATGCATCGTGATGTAAATATCTGCATTTTCCGATGGTCTTAGGCGACCCCTGTGAAAGGGTCGTTCGACCCCCCCCAAAGGGGCCGCGACCCATAGATTGAGAACCACTGCCCTAGACCATGCCCTGGAGAGGGAAAGGGAGGGGTTGAGAACCGCTGCCCTAACCCGAACCCCTTTCTGTCTCCCTCCGCAGCCCATCTTCGGAGTGCAGCAGCAGGTGGCGAGGCAGGCCAAGGCCTTCCTGTCGCTGGGGAAGATGGCGGAGGTGCAGGTGAGCCGGCGCCGGGGCGGCGGCGCGCCGTCGTGGCTGTGGTTCGCCACGGTCAAGTCGCTCATCGGCAAGGGCGTCATGCTGGCCGTGAGCCGGGGCCGCGTGCAGACCAACGTGCTCAACATCGCCAACGAGGACTGCATCAAGGTGGCGGCCGTGCTCAACAACGCCTTCTACCTGGAGAACCTGCACTTCACCGTCCAGGGCAAGGACACGCACTACTTCATCAAGACCAGCACGCCCGAGAGCGACCTGGGCACGCTGCGGCTGACCAGCGGCCGCAAGGCGCTGGAGAACGGCATCAACGTGACCGTGTCGCAGTCCACCACCGTGGTCAACGGCAGGACGCGCAGGTTCGCCGACGTGGAGATGCAGTTCGGCGCGCTGGCGCTGCACGTGCGCTACGGCATGACCCTGGACGAGGAGAAGGCGCGCATCCTGGAGCAGGCGCGGCAGCGGGCGCTGGCCCGGGCCTGGGCGCGGGAGCAGCAGCGGGTGCGGGACGGCGAGGAGGGCGCGCGCCTCTGGACGGAGGGCGAGAAGCGGCAGCTGCTGAGCGCCGGCAAGGTGCAGGGCTACGACGGCTACTACGTGCTGTCGGTGGAGCAGTACCCCGAGCTGGCCGACAGCGCCAACAACATCCAGTTCCTGCGGCAGAGCGAGATCGGCAAGAGGTAACCCCTTCCCTCTCCGCGGACGGACGGACCGACGGAGGACGGGACACGGGGACAGGGACAGGCTGCGTGCGGGAGGGGGCGCGCACCGCTCCCCCCCCCCACACCAAACCCTCCCTCTGGCCACCACGGCTCAGATCTGTCTGTAGCACAATCCGACTGGGACGCGCCGAAGAGCCTGCCGCCAGAAGGAGACCGCTCTTTTAAAAGGAAGAAAGAGAGAAAAAAAACATTTCACGGGAAAGAACGGAACGAACAAAAAAATATATACAGAAACAGAACCTCTTTTCTGAATGGACCTTAAAGGTGATCGGCTTTAACGAATATGTTTACATATGCATATCGCTGCACTCCGTGGGACTGGAGGGATGGGTGATCACAGGAAACCAATACAAGAGGACGGACACGCAAAGGCCTAACCGGTTTTCCCGGGGCCACGGTGGTGCCGTGGGGCGCTGTAGCTACGAGGGTAAGAAAGGCGTACAGTGTTCCCCAGTATCGCCGCGTGGTCGACCTGGGCTCACCAGGGAGGAAGCAGTCTCTGCGTCGGATGTGATAGATCTCTGTGTTCGTGTGGAAATGTGGGACGGAATCCCGGGTGATGAGACAGCCCGACTGCGCGCTCCTGGGCCGCTGGGTACCAAGGACCCGGGCACCCGTGACTTCTGCCCCCAGGGGCCTTCCTGCCGCCTTGGACGAGGCTCCGGTGGTTTGCCTCGGGGGCAAAACACACACACACACAAAAAAAAAAAACTGGCAAATACAATCCTTGCCACTGAGAAGCAAAGGAAACCCCCCGATTTTTTTGTAAATTATGTGAGACAAGTTGTTTATGGATTTTTTATATGAATTACAATTTACTGTACATCAAATATTAGTCTCAGAGGAAGTTAATTTATGTAAAGTGTTTAAAAAAGTTTATACTTAAAAATAAAATGATAAAAACATGTGAACGGTGTGATTTTTTTTAAGAAAAAAAAGACGAGAAGGATTGCACCTTTTGTTACCGGTTATAGCTGTACAGTATAAATTTGTTATATTGTAGAGATATAATGACGTACGCCTATAATGTCCAGAAGTGTGCATATTTTTGTATTAGGGTGAGAACGTGTGCAGCTTTCGAACACAAGGTGGGTAGGACAGTGCAATCCTCGGGGGGGGGTGGCGAAACAGAGACCTGCTCCTTTTTCTTCTCTCTCTCTCTCTCTTTCTCTCTCTCTCTCTTTCTCAGGCCAGGGTCCTCACCAAGAGCAACTGAGAGGCACCGTGAAAACTTAGGCTGGTGGAAGGCAACAGAAGAAAAGGAAAAAGAAAAAAAACAGGCAGGAGAGGTTCCAGCTGCCACCCCTGGGCCCTAAAAGTCCGTGGGGGCCGATAGACCTGAACCACAGGGTGCCTCATTCTTGGATGGAGGCGAGAGGCCACAGCAGGCGCTGCAGGAAACAGTGAGGAGGAAAGGATCTGATAAACATGCGTCTTCAGGTCTAGGGAGGACAGCCGACACCCAGCAGGTGCGGAAGAGCCAGACGGGGTAGGTCAGGGGCCCTCTGCTAGCCTGGGGCGTGCGCCCCGGGGTCACCGAGAGGGACCCCAAAGGTGAGACCGCCGCGGGAGCCGTTTTGCCCGGCAGCCTCTGCCCGTCGGCAGGTGCAGCTGGGCAGCTGGAGGCGAACCGGCCACTCTGGCCAGCCTCTCTGGTGAGCACCGAATTCAGCCACAAGAATATTTTTAGAAAAAGGTATTCCCCTGGTTCATGGAGCTATAGAGTACACCCTGTTTCCCTCTCTGTATCATGGTGATAAAATAGAGCAAGTGACCATGTCGTAACTCTAAAAGGTTCAAGTGATGTCTTGAGAGTCGTTTTCCTAGCTGCTTTGTCTGTGTCCCATACTCGAACTTGCGCAGTAGGAGGCGTGTTTTATTCCACAGGCTTTTTGGCCGGGGAAACGTCTCGAGATAGCTACTGAACTGACCGTCTCGGTGCTACGACCGTCTGTGTGTATCTGGTAGAGCATACCGAGGTCATTAATCTCATGAATGCCGATATTTTAATTAGGATGGAAGCACAGATTATTAGCATTGGTATTTTTTTTATCCTGGGGACCCTCTGCGAGGATCCCGAAGCCCCCGACGTAGAACACGATGAGATTTCAGACCACCCCCACCTGGCTGTCCATCCCGTTTTCTTTCTTAGCTGCTAGCTCGGGCGTCTCTGCGGGGCTGGGTAGCATGCTGTGCGTACTTTCGGTGGGAACGGGCTCTGAGTCCCCGTCCTCAGACACGCTCCTGGTGTGCTCACCCCGAGAAGCTGGCCCTGCACCTCAGAAGTGGAAACCCTTAACCTCCCCCTCTTCCCGACACGGACAGGTCCGTTCCACTGGTCCCCGTGACGGGCAGATGGACAGTCCCTCCTGGTGCTTATTTTAGAGGAAGTCAAATCAACCCTTGTTCGTAGATATCAGGAGCCTATTTCTTTCTTAAAAAAACAACAACAAAAAAAAAAAAAAAAAAAAAAAAAAGACGTGTGATCTGGACGGGCTTTTCCGAGAAACGGCGACCTGGGGGGATGTGTCAACAAAAGGCCGTTTTTTTATGAGTTGAAGGTGTGGTGGGGGGAGGGGAGGTGGACTGTATCATGAAAAAGAATTAGATCATAGGACACACACACAAAAAAAACGGATATTCCAAATATTTTAGGCAAAGCCAGTCCAGATGCTTTCCTGATATTTTGAGATGTAAATTTTGTCTGATTTGTATTGTTCTTCTCATTTGCCTTCTTAACTTTCTATGTGACCTGACTTTTCCATAACTGGATGACTATAGATTGCATCTAGGCATTCCAATAAAAGCCAAGCCGATGTGTGCGTGTTTATATTTTTTCTTTTTTTTTCCAAAAAAAATAAATAAAAGAGAAAGAAAGCTCGGGCTAGCCGGCACTGCTGCTGTGTGTGTGAGCGGGGCGGAGGCGGCCAGTGTCCGCAGTCGCGGGGGCAGCGATTCGTAACGTCTCTGGGCCTGTGATCTATGTCTGTGTCCTCTGGCCAAGCCCGCCGTCTCAATGGCATGCGCTCAGCAGGGGACTCCCGCATGGCCTGCTTTAGGGAAGCACCACATACATGCCCGACACGCCAAGCATGACCGCTGGGAAGAAGAAGAGCCAATAATAATAATAATAATAATAATAATAATAATAATAATACTGCTGTCTGAGAGCTGGCTGGCTGTGGCCGTGGTCCTGGCACCACGGGCTTAGTGGAAGCGGCAGCAGAGCCCTGCCCCTTCCGCACACCCCCACATCTACCAGATTTTCCGGTGCATAAGACCATTGGGCGTATAAGATGACCCCCAATTTTTCCAGTTAAAATACAGACTTTGGAATATACTCGCCCTATAAGAGTTTGGGATATACGCACCCTTTAGGAGTTTGGGATATACCTGCCCTATAAGAGCGATCGTCAGACCCTGGAGGGCCCCCAGCCCGGAGACCTCTAACCCCACGTGGAGACAGCGATGCGGGCAGTTGGCTCAGCCCTCCCGGCCGGCCCCAGGCCAGGGCTGTGGCTGTCGCCTGGGCAGGCAGGCCTGTCACACTCGTAGTGACCAACAAGCAGCGGGCACTCCGCCTGGCCAACGGGTCTGTTGGACTCCTCGTCAAATTCGAGCTGAGCAGGCTCCACCCGGAGAAACACAGGAAAAAGGCCTGTGAGTTCCCCCTTCCTGGTCCACAGCGCTCCCTTTATTTATCTATTTTTAATATATTTTATTCACTTTTTTTTTTTTAACAGAGAGTAAGGGAGAGGGATAGAGAGTTAGAAACATCGAGGAGAGAGAGAGACATCGATCAGCCGCCTCCTGCACGCCCCACACTGGGGATGTGCCCGCAACCAAGGTTGTTGGAGGAAGTCAAATCAACCTTTGTTCATAGATATCATGAGCCTATTTCTTTCTTTAAAAAAAAACAAAAAAAGGTACATGCCCCTGACCGGAATCGAACCCAGGACCTTCCAGTCTGCAGGCCGACGCTCTATCCACTGAGCCACACCGGTTTCGGCCACGGCGCTCCCTTTAAAAGCGGCGCCGGCACAAACGCGAAGGAACGCCATCGGTAACGGCTGTGTTTTAGGAGCGAATGCCCCAGGCCGTCCTTCTGCCGCTCCCTGTCGAGGCCTCATTCCCCCGATGAGGGTCCCCCCGCAGGACGGCAGGCGCGTGGGGTTGGAAGGGCCAGACCAGAACATCAGCCCAACACCTGGCCACTAGTGGACACACCTCTCATCCACCCAGTCCCCAGCGCCTCCAGCGATGAGGAGCGGATGCCACCTTAGATGCACCCCCTCTCCTTTCTCCTCCTGTCCAGCCTGCTCCCCAGGAAGCAGACGGACAGCGAATCAGCGGAGGTGCTTTTGAAAGGGAGGACCCCCAAAGGGGAACCCTGGAAGGCCCGGGCCTACATGCCATCTGTCGGTTGGCGGTGCTGACAACAGCTCACCTGCTGTCACTCACAGATGCAAGGGGTCCCCTGAGTCCAAGAACTGCCCACCAGCCTGGCGAGGCCACACCCAGGAAGCCTGGCAGGACAGCAGAGTCCTGACCCCTTCCGCACACCCCCAGATCTACCGTATTTTCCGGCGTATAAGACAACCCCCAACTTTTCCAGTTAAAACACAGAGTTTGGGATATATCCGTCCTATAGATGACACCCAGCGTATAAGGTGACCCCAGACGTTTGAGAAGATTTTCCTGGTTAAAAAGCCGTCTTATACGCCGGGAAACACGGTATCTCTGCTCCTTCAGAGGACCAGGCCGATTCCAGCCCCCAGCCGGAGCCAGGGGGACTTAGAGAAGTTGGGGGGAGTTGTCCAATATTAGGGACGCAGCTCCAACCCCCCCGCGAGCAGAGACTGCGCATCCGCAAGCACTTCCCGGGTCCTCCCAGTCCAGGAACCCTCCCTGGGAAGCTGCTGGGGCTCTCCTTCCCCTCCCCCCCATTCCCGGGAGCTCGGGGTCTTCCCAGCGCTGCTGCCAGATGGAGTCACAGCCTGCATGGGAGGGTGCCCACCCAGGCCTCCTGACGGCGTGTCTTCAGGGCCCTCTGCCCGCCGGGATGTCTAGCTCCTCGGCCACCCCCGAGCCCCCCATCTGGGGTAAGAGAGCCTGCCACGCTGTGCTAATGGCCCCCTAACATCTGCAGAGACTTCTGAAGAAAGGCCGCTGGCCTGCGGAGCGCCCGTGCGGGGCCCGTTAGCCAGGTTCCCTATGAATCACTCACCTACCACACCCAGGACAGAAGGACATGAGCCGCAGCCACCGCGCCCCGTTTTCACCAGCGGGGGGCCAGGGCCAGGGAGGCACTGGTCAGCCATTGGAGTTTTCCACCAATGAGCAATAGCCACAGGATCCATAGCCTCTCCTCCCAGAGTTCTCATTTGCTCCCCTCCACCTCCGCACGCAATGGTCGCTGGGTGTCAGTTAATTCTCAGGTAAACTGAGTCAAGCTCTTCATTGACCAGCGGCCTTAAGATTTGGCCAGGGGAGGAGCAGAGCCCTGTGCACCGAGAAGGGGCTGCAGGCCGATTCGAAGCCCAGAGTACCATGCTCTTGGGTTTAGAGTTCATGGGCTCCACAAAGCAAATTCCAAAAACCCTTCTGGCGCCCGGCTGAGGGAAATGAAAATTAGAAGCGTAGACTGTGACTTCCAGGCACGACAGTGACAGGGCTTCTGTGGGTGTCCCTGCCTCCAGGGTGAGCCATGAGCTGGCCCTGGCCACTGGGCATGTAGGGAAGGAGGGAGGGAGAAAGGAGGGAGGGAGAAAGGAGAGAGGGAGGAAGAGAGGGAGAAAGAGGAAGGGAGGGAGGGAAGGAAAGAGGGAGGAAGGGAGGGAAGGAGGGAGATGGGGGGGGGAAAGGGAGGGAGGGAGGCAGAGAAGAGGCCCTGGGAGGTGCCACAGGCCCAACCCCTCGCTAGGCCCGCCCTCGCCCTCCATCGCAGGGGCCCTCTTGCCCTTCAGTCCCCGTGACCTGGCTCTGCCAGAGTGAAAGGCTGTCCTCACCGCAGGAGGCCCGTGCACAGGCTTTAGGCCCCTCCCTCCCGCTGACACCCAGAGAGGATGCTGGCAGGCAGGCCTGGGCCAGGCCTGTGCTCCAGCCCCCCTCCAGGTCAAGGGTGCCCCAGGCACTTTCGGGAAGGGCTCCAGCGCCCCCTGGTGGGCAGCATCCTTAGAGCAGCGGCAGGGGCACCTGCAGGGACCTAAACCCAAGACACACCTGTGGGCCCCCTCCCGGCCCCCTCCCGCTCTCCCTGGCAGGGCAGTCCAAATGCCCTCTCTTCCCGCCTTTGTTCTGCCCAGGAGTGTCCACAGACGACTGCGTCTGCTCCGGGGCCCCCTCGAGCCCCATCCTTGCAGCAAAACAAACAAACAAACAAACATCGCTCCCATAAGCTTTCCCTGCACGTCAAGGGGAAGCTGTCCCTGTGCCTGCGCCTGGCAGGTCAGAACCAGGCCCTTCCCCTGGAAGTGTCCACGGGCGCCCCAAAAGCAGCCATTTCTGAGCCCCGAAAGCAGCCATTTCTGAGCCCCGAAAGCAGCCATTTCTGAGCCAGCACCCAGTCTCCCTGTCACTTTTCGTGTTTGATCAGCTCTGTCGCCAGAGCAGTTTCCCAGAAAGGCAGCGGTCGGCACGCAGGGTAGCGCGTCCCTCCGAGGGAGCCGGTCTCCTGGGGAGCGGCAGCCTGGGAGAGGGGCGCCCCGCTGATTCTGGGGCGGCTCGGTTTGAGCAGGCCCGGCCTGGCCTCCCAGCAGGGACCAGCTCCCCCTCCGCTGCCCAGCCCGCAGCGGCCACCAGGGGAGAGGATGGATTGGACCTCCGGGCCCTGCGGTCACCCAGGGAGGGCAGTGGAGCCCCCTCTCCGGGCAGGGCAGCCTGAATGGGACAGAGGTCCCTCACCAGCGGTCCCAGGTCCGAGCCCACGCCCTGTGGGAGGGCAGCGGGGACCCCTGCGGAGCCCCAGTTTCAACCTCCGAGTGTTCACGGCAAAGGACCAGAGTGGGCACCCTGAAGCCGGAGCAGCCCCTCAGCCCAGCGGTCAGCGAACCCCTCAGTGCACAGAGCCCGATGTCACCAGCACGACAACAACTGACACTTCTCCTGAGAGCCCCATGTTTAAACTTAACCTCTCCCAGCGCCACCTCTTCCCAGCAGACGCCAGGCCGGGGTGTCTGTGGAAGGGCCACACACAATCACTCCCATCATGGCCCCTGGGTAAGGCGGAGGGTGGGGCGCAGACTGCCTCCCTCCTGTCAATCAGCGGCAAGCAGCACCAGCCCCAGCCAGGCCACAAGGCACAGTGCTTCCCGAGGCCCCCCTCCCCCTCCGCCACTGCTGTGGGGTTCATCAAGCCCAGCCCTTGGAGCCATTCCTGGAGGCTGAGCTGGGGGAGGCGGAGCCGGTTGAGGCCTGCTGCAGCCAGCTCCCACCAGCTGGCGACCACCTGACCACCCGGGGCTCGGCCCTGCCCACCGGGTGCAGCCTCTGCCCCTGAGCCCGCTTGCCGTCCTCACAGGCCCAGAAAGTGTGTGAGTGAGTGAGTGTGTGGGTGCATGTGTCTCTGTGTGTGCATGTGTGGGTGTGTATGCGTGTGTGTGTGTGCATGTGTGTGTAGCAGAGAGAGGAGAAAACACGCAGGAACAGCCCATGCCGATCCCGCCCAGCCGCCTCGCTCGCCGCCCCAGCTGCAGTCATCACACCTCGGCCTTGGCCCCTGTAGGGGAAGTGCCTCAGGGCAGAGATGGGGTGACACCTGGTGGCTTGGGGACCTCCCTCTCCTCTCTCCCTCCCAACAGCGGTGGTCCTGAGGGGCCTGGCCACGGCAAGAGCCTCCGTGATGGTCTCATCTCTGACAGCAGAGGCCCCGGGACCAGAGACCCCCGGGGGGGCTGAGGCTTCCTGCCTGAAGGTGCGGGTGTCTCTCTCCACGGGGCGCTGTGTCCTCATGGTCCCCAGCTGCGGCCTGCGGCCAATCGGCCCCCAGGGAACCACGGGCGCAGGCCCAGCTGCTGGCACTGAAGGGGGCGTGCGGGCCTCCACCGGGAGGCGTGTGAAGGCCCCCGAGACCCAGACCCAGGCCTCCAGGGCTGCGCCCCCACCTGGGGACCGACCTGGGCTCCTTCAGTCCTCTCTAAACGGGGGGCCATGGCCGGGAGCGGACAGCAGTCAGGCGGCCCCCGACAGAGGCGCTGAGCCGGGGCTGAGCTGGAACCGGGGCCCCCAGCCGTGGCCAGGGCTGGTCTCCCCGCTCTGCCACAGGAAGAGGTTATTCACGGCCCGGCGGCTGTTCCCGTTTTATAAACACGGGTTATGGTTCCAGGGGGGCTGTCGTGAGGCTCAATGACTTAGAGCAGCGGTTCTCAACCTTTCTAAGGCCGCGACCCTTTAATACAGCTCCTCGTGTGGTGGTGACCCCCAACCATACTTCGTAACTGTCATTTTGCTATTGTTATGAACTATAATGTAAATACCTGTGTTTTCCGAGGGTCTTAGGCGACCCCCGTGAAAGTGTCCTTCGACCCCCAAAGGGGTCGCGACCCACAGGTTGAGAACCACTGACTTAGGGGCTGGGGCAGCACCCGCCTAGGCCCAGGGCGTGGCGAGGGCAGCCTGGGCCCCCACCAGCGCAGAGCCCGGTCTAGGGCCGAGCGCCACGGGCACCGGCTAGGGGCAGGGGAGGGGCAGGTGCTCCAGGCGCCGGTCCAGGTGGCCTGGGCTCCCTGCGCGACGTCCCCTGTGAGTTAGTGTCTGCGTGTGCACAGCTCGCTGCAGCACGGGGGGTGAGGGGGCATGAACCCGAGCTCCCCGGGGAGCGCCTGGCCGAGGCAGGCCCGTGGCCGACTCCCAAACCCACGCGCTCCCACTCACCTGGCCGAACCCGCGGGCGGGCTCCCGTGGGGCTCCCCGTCGGTCCCTGGTCGGACGCCGCTGCAGGGCCAGGTGGTTTGCTCTCCGGCCTCTCCAGGCCAGGACGCACGGACACTGCCCCAACCCAGCGAAGGGGTCTTCCCCACCTCCAGCCACCGCCTCCCTCACCCCTGGGCCTCCAAACGTCCATGCCCCCGCCTGGCTGGGCCCTGTCCGCCTGGCCGCCCCCTGGACCGGCACCTGCTGGCGGCCCGCCCGCCCGGCGGTGAGCAGGTGCGGCTCCTTCGGGCGGGGGGGGGGCCGGGGGCCAATCATACTGAACGCGAAGACGCCGTGTTTCTGCGAAGCTTCTGGAAATGGTGCTCTTATTTCAAGGGTTCACTCTACGTTAGAAAACACGGCCGTCTCTGGTCTAGAAAGCAACCTCTGATGACGGGAGAGCCAGTTAACGGCTCAAAGGAAAGGGCACAGCTCGCTGCACGGGTGTGGGGGGGGGCCTGAACCGAGCTCCCCCAGGCCCCCCCCCTGCCGCGGCTGCTCGCCCCTCTCCTCCTCCCCCCCTGCTCCTCCTCCTCCTCCTCCTCCTCCATCTTCTCCCCCTCCCCCTCCTTCTCCTCTTCCTCCTCCCCTACCCTCTGCCTTCTCCTCCCCCTCCTTCTCCTCCTCCTCCTCTTCCTCCTCCTCCTCCTCCTCCATCTTCTCCCCCTCCTCTTCCTCCTCCTCTTCCTCCTCCCCCTCCTCCATCGCCTCTCTCCCTGGACCCGCCCTGCCAGGAGGGAAGCAAAGCTAGCCGTCTCCCCTGCCATTGCCTGGTGTGTGGCCCTCTGTCCTCTTTAACGTTAGTCAACCACGGCTTCTGGGTCTCCAAAACAGGGTGGGGCCGAAACCGGTGTGGCTCAGTAGATAGAGCGTCGGTCTGCCGACTGAAAGGTCCCAGGTTTGATTCCGGTCGGGGGCACGTATATTGGTTGCGGGCACATCCCCTGTAGGGGGCGTGCAGGAGGCAGCTGATTGATGTCTCTCTCTCATTGATGTTTCTAACTCTCTATCCCTCTCCCTTCCTCTCTGTAAAAAAATCAATAAAATGTATTAAAAAAATGTTTTAAAACGGGGTGGGGGGCGCAGTGCTGCCTGCTGGAAGCTTTGGAGGCCGCCCCACCTGGGCCCCTGCCCCACTCGCAGGCCCCAGGGGCTCCCTCCAGCCCGCCCACGGCCTGGGCCGCCACCCCACTCCCCTCGCTCCTTCTTGTCCGCCTGCGTCCCTGTGAGGAGGAGCCGGAGCTGGGAGCTGTCTGCGCCCCCAGAGAAGGAGGCCCCGGGCCGTCATCATCCCGGCACCTCCACCCCGGGGCCCCCATCCCAGGAAGGCGGCGGGGACCCTGCGGAGTCCAGGAGACCCCTCATCCCCGATCAGGGTGGGTCTTCGTGCTGGCTCAGGTTCAGTTCCTTCACCCGCAGGGAGCAGGCCCAGCAGGGCCCAGAGACCCCGCCCCCGGGGCCACCCAGGCTGGCACTCCAGGTGCCAAGGTGCAACCAGCACCCACACACAGGAGACAGACTGCACGGTGGGGGCGGGCTGGACCCCTGCCGGTTGTAGGAAAAGTGAGGGGCCAGCCAGCCAGCCCACCGCCCTCCGGCAGCTCCCCCAGCCCCGCGCCAGGCCTGCGGCCTTGCCTCTGCGGGAGGCCCCACCACCCTCCCTGGACCAGGGTCCCTCTCACAGGGCCCTCTGCTGTACACACACAGGGCACGTACACACATAATCACACATGAGCACGTACACACTATAGGGGCATTTACACACACACAGGGGCATATACACACACAGGGATATGTACACACATACAGGGCATGTACACACACACAGGGGTGTATATGTATGTATATATATATATATATATATATATATACACACACACACACAGGCATGTACACACACAGGGCATGTATAAACACAATCACACATGGACACATACACACACAGGGGCTATGCACACACAGGGTCATGTACACACACAATCACACTTGGACATGGACATACAGGGGCATGCACACACACACACAGTGGAATGCACACACACACACACACACCGTGGACAGCTCTTTCTCGGGGACCCTGTGCCTCCCTCCATCTGGCAGGTCCCTGGTGCCTCAGGGGAGCGGAGCCAGCAGCTGGCAGCGGGGCACCTGGCAGCCGTGGAGAAGCCGCCCGGTGAGCGCGGCCAAGGAACGAAGGTCGCACCATTGCCTACGGAGGAGCGGCCGGTTCTGAGTCACATGCCCCGCACCTTCAGGCAGGCTTCCCTGGGCCACTCCTCTCCCTCCTCTTCCTCCTCTCCCTCCTCTCCCTCCTCTCCGAGGGACTGTCCTCTCTCCGGCGGGAAGTGACAGCCGCTTCCCAGAGCACGGCTGGCACAGGCCCGCTGGGAGCAAACAGGGGTTCCCGTTCCCAGCAGGCCGGGCAAGGGAGGGGCGGGGAGCTCCTGGCTCCTGGGATCGGGGTCAATGGGCCAAGTATGGGGGCCAAGGAGGAGCCTCCGGACAGTCCCAGGCTCCCCGCTGCTCCTGCGCCTTCCTGGGCCCAGGACAAGGCGGGACCTCTGGCCGCACCTGGGTGTGCGGGGCCCTGGCAGGAGCGCGGTGACCGGATGGGGCTCCCAGCCGGCCCTCTGCACGGGCGCTGGGCCGGAGCAGGGAGCTCCCAGGTGCCTCCTGCCTGCACCTCTGCCCTTCTGCCGCCGCTCTGCCTGCTGGGCCTGCGGGGGGAGGGCGCCCCGGCCGGCGGCTGCATCACCGTCTCAGGCACTCGAGGCCCCGGCTTCCCGCTCGGGGGGTGAGGATCCCCTGGAACTAACACTCAAGCTACCGGCTCTCCCGCCTTTGCTCCCCGCAGATTCTCCCAGCAGAAACGAAGAAAGAAACATAGTTAAAGGGAAGGCCGTCCGTGCACCTGTAGAAGCCCCAGCTCCTTCAGGGAACCCCTTTAACCAGAAATCCACCCCGTGCCCCGCACCCCGAGCCCTAAACAAGGGAAAGGCTACCCCCTGCCTGCCCAGCGCCGCCCGTGTTAGCGCAGACGTAGAGCAAGTCCAGGTGGCACCCCACAGACAGCCCGCAGAGGGGAGGATGGTGTATCTGGCCTTTTTAAAAGCCTATCGTCTTTTTTATCTACAGTGGTACCTCGGGATACGAGTGCCCTAACATACGAGATGTTTGAGACACGAGCCGTCGAGCGAGCGATTTTTGCTTTGAAATACGAGCAACAGTTGAGATAGGAGTCATCGCGCGGATCGGCCGGCTGCACACGACCCACCAGTTTACCGCGACTCGAGCGTCTCATGGTTTCCCACGCCTCAAGGTGACGGAACGAATTAAACTCATAGCTCGAGGTACCACTGTAGTTATATCCAGAGAGAGAATCCAAGGCCGTGTCCAAGCCTCAGTGAAGTGTGTTTCTGAGGGCGCCCTCCCCAACATTCAGATCTCCCCAACTCCTCTGTCTTCTTTCTCCTGCTTCTCGGAAACCAGAGCATCTGTGCAGCCCCCACCTGTCTGCATTACCACCCCCCTGCCCTCCCTTGCAGGCCTGGTCCCTCCCAACTGCCCTCCCCTGCTGGCCTGATCACCCACAACGGCCCTCCCCTGCTGGCCTGATCACCCACAACGGCCCTCCCCTGCTGGCCTGATCACCCACAACGGCCCTCCCTGGCAGGCCTGGTCCCTCCCAACTGCCCTCCCCTGCTGGCCTGATCGCCCACAACGGCCCTCCCTTGCAGGACATCTTGTGGTGGCCATCTTTTGTCCAGAAGGGGGCAGGATCTTTGACCACATGGGGGCAGCCATCTTGTGTGTTGGAGTGATGGCCAATCTGCATATTACTCTTTTACCGCCCCCACCTACCCATGCTCCCCTCCCCACCCCATCTGCCCTCTCTACTCTCCCCTCCCCGCCCCCACCTGGCCCTTGCCTCCCTCAGAGCCCAGTGATTCCTCATGGCTTCTTCTCTCTCTCCCTTTCTCCTAAAGCTGGGCCCGTCAACAGGTCTCCCGACGTGTACTTTTCTATAGTCCCCACAGAATGAAAATGGAGGGGGGTTTGAAGGACACATCTCCGTTTCCCCCTCTTGTCCGTTCTTGCTCTCACCTGTTTCCTCATGTGGGAAACACGGACCCTTTGGGGAACAATCTTTACCCTCTTCACAGCCGGCACTGGTCCCACCTGGCCACGCTGCCACTGGACAAACCCCCAAAACTAGCCAAGGGCGTCCATGTGCTCTTCCTGCCCCACTGAACCCCTCCCCTTACCTCCCGACCTCCAGACAGGCGACCTTGGTGTCAGCGGCTTCCTTTTGCAAAAGCCAAAACCCCGACAGGGCCCTGGAAGGAGTGGCTCAGTGGCTAGAGCGTCGGCCTGTAGACCACAGGGTCCAGGGTTTGATTCTTGTCCAGGGTCCATAACTCAGCTGCAGGCCCTTCTCCGGCCTGGGCCCTGGTCAGCTCAGGTCACGTGCACGAGGCAACCAATCAATGAGTTTCTCTCTGTCTTTCCCTCAAAATCAATGGGAAAATACCCTCAGGTGAGGATTAACCAAAAAACAAAACAAAAAAAACCCCACAGCTGAAACCGGTGTGGCTCAGTGGATAGAGCGTGGGCCTGCAGACTGAAAGGTCCCAGGTTCGATTCCGGTCAAGGGCATGTACCTTGGTGGCGGGCACATCCCGAGTGGGGGGTGTGCAGGAGGCAGCTGATTGATGTCTCTCTCTCATTGATGTTTCTAGCTCTCTATCCCTCTCCCTTTCTCTCTGTGAAAAACCAATAAAATATATTTTTTTAAAAAACAACCCACAGGCTGCAGTCAGGAACCCGCTCTCTGCAGGGAGGGGAGGGCTGCAAGGAAGCAGGAAGGTGAGGGACACCCCAGTACAAAGCCTACGAAGGAGCAGGTGCCTGTGGGGCCAGGGGGCGAGGGGCGGCTGGGAGAAGGGCCTGCCGACAGGCCTGGGCCACAGCTCCCAGCCCCGGTGTCGCCAGCCCGGTCCACTGGGACCTCTCCTCTAAGAAGGCGCCACGAGGCCGGGTCTGGGAGCATCGGCAGAAACCGGCAGCTGGGACGGGGGATCTGCCGCCGCCAGGACAGGACGCGTGCCTCTGCCGGAGCATCCTGGCCAGCAGGTACCACGGAGAACCAGGAAGCCCCTGTCTGGCTCCCCGCGGGCCCTCCGGCTGGACTGGCAGGCGTCAGCTGCAGAGAAGACAGGCGTGTGCAGGCCCAGAGCTGAGGACGGGAGGGGGGGGGGACAGGGGGAGAAGTAAGCGCCCAGAACTCCCAGTGTTTGCAGTCGTCGACCGGAGAGCCGAGCACTTCCTTCTGCCGGACGGACGCTGGCAGAACACGCCTCCCGGGAAGCATGAACTTCAAACCGATGCTGGGGGTGGAGGCACTGCCCACGCTGGCGCAGGTGTGAGGCCTGGCGGGGCAGGGTGTGGAGGGCAGGGACCTGAGACCGGCTTCCTCGGCGGCGGCTGGCGATTCCTGGAGACGCGGGCACCGTCCAGCCTCCCGTCTCCGCCGGCCAGTGCTGCAAACGCCCAGGTCCCCAGAGCCTCACCTCTGTATTGATTCCCGTCCCACCACGGCCTTCCCCTGCTTCCACTCATCCTGTGGCTGCACAGTGCGCGCCTCCTGAGACCCTATGGTAGACACTGGCCAGCACTCCCCCTAGTGACGGTCCCCAGAACTCCGCCAACCCCCTTCAGCCTGCCCTTCCGGGTCCCTGAGCTCCCCCAGGCCTGGGCCTAAGCCCGCTGCTTCCTTCCCCCAGTTCATCCTCCCAGCAGCCCCTTAAAGGAGCTGCTTTTATTCCCAACTTACAGAGGGAGACACTGAGCCTTAGAAGAGGCTAAAGAGCCGAAACCGGTGTGGCTCAATGGATAGAGCGTCAGGCTGCAGACTGAAAGGTCCCAGGTTCGATTCCAGTCAAGGGCATGTATCCTGGTTGCAGGCACATCCCCAGTAGGAGGCGTGCAGGAGGCAGCTGATCGATGTTTCTCTCTCATTGATGATTCTAACTTTCTATCCCTCTCCCTTCCTCTCTGTAAAAAATCAATAAAATATAAAAATATATTCATATATATTATTCTGGAAAAGAATCCATAGACCGCCCAGGGGTCCCCAGGGCAAAAAATAAAAATAGAATCTCTGCTTTAAAAAAACAAATCTCCGCTTTCAAACCACACTCCCCACGGGCCAGCTGAGATCTGGTAGCTCAGCGTACGGCACGCTGTGCTCTTCTCACGCAGAGATGCCCGGTCCTTACAAAAACCTCAAGTGCCACATAGCGTCCTCCTATCCCAGCCAGGACCTCAGAGCAAAGCGGCTGGAGCCACATCACAAGCTCCCTTCCATTTTTGCCAAGTTCAGTGTCTAAGACCGACACCAGCTTTCCTCTCAACTTGCGCCAGAAAACACGCCCCAAATGAAGCCCCTGGAAGTCAGGAGCCATCAGACAGGTCGGGGCAGCCACACAGGAGTTACGGACTGAAACTCGGTCATTTCACCGCCACTCCTTCCCGTCCAGGGGACACAGGAAGCTCGTTTTTCTCCCATGAGGAGGACGGGGGAAGTCATTTGCTGGGGAGGCCGTGGGGAGCCACAGACAGACCACGGCATGGGAGGTCCCCGCTGGGTCTGAATGGGCGCCTGGGGAGAGTTAATAACCGCCTCCGTCCCCATGTCCTCGTCCGTCAGACCGCGCTGACCGGCCGCATTGCGGGAGGAGGGGTGGCCGCTGTCCTCCTCGGTCCCCCGTAAAATCGAGGAACTCCGCCCCCAGGGAGGCAGTGGAGGTGCCTGCCCAGGAGGCAAGACTCGGGGACAGACACAGCGCAGGCTGTCGGGAGGAAGGCCACACTTCCTCCTCTTCTGTCCTCGACCTTGAACTCCCCCGTCCATGCCACCCGCCAGCCCCCTCTCCCACCGGAAACATCCCTGGTTTTCTTTCTAGAACCCGGCATCTCGGGGTCAGCACCTACAGACGGGCTGGGGCCCCCAAAGCAGAAAATCGAGTCCGAAAAGCCTTGGCTTCGCTGGGTCTGCAGAGTTCAGACCCCGAGGCCGCGGAGGCTCCGAGCCTCAGAGCACTTTCCGGGGGGCGCGGTTAGGATCCCAGGTTTGCTGGCTGGGGGCAGGCAGAGTTCCCCCCAAACTCAGGCCTCCCAGCGTTGCCAACTTCCGACCTCCAGGGGCAAACGATGAGATGTCTGTCATCAGTTCTGAACTTGACCTCCGGACTTTCAAAGCCCAGATTCCTGGGGAAGGCTTTAAGAGGCGCGCGGCTCTGCCTGTTTGTCGCTTTCTCCCGAAAGGAAACCGCCTGCCCACGGCCCGTGGAGATCAGCTTCTCACGGGGTTTCTGCTGCAGAGCTTCCTCCGTGCAGGGGCGAGTCCCAGCTCAGCGACGCTCGCCCGGGTCCTCACGTCCACGAGCAAATGCCGTCTCCGCTCAGGCCTGTCGGACTCACAGGCCCATCCCTCCTCGCTCGCGGTTCATTGTTTTGGTTTTACATATTTTTATTGATTTCAGAGAGGACGGGAGAGAGAGAGAGAAAGAGAGAGAGAGAAACATCAATGAGGAGAGAGAATCAATGGTTGGCTGCCTCTTGCTGACCCATACTGGGGAATTGAGCCGTAACCAGGCATGCACCCTTGACGGGGAATCGAACCATTGATAGAGCTAAATTAGATAGACTCCATGAAATTCTCTTTGTTACTGTCACGATATTCCGTTTGTTCTGTAACCCGCCGTTCTGCCACTCTCCCTGCTGCCCCCTCCCTGTAAACGGCGGGAATGTAACAGTGGCACAGACCTGCCAATGGGAATGCAGAGAAGTGGGCTCAGCACACATTAGGCAAACTGCACAGTACCCCTGCGTAAGCAGACCCCTGATCCTGCCCCCTGACCAATCGACGGCGGCCGAGAATGTTACCCTGCCTACTGCTATAAAGTCCTTGTGGCACCAGAGAACGAGCGCATGCGCTCTCTCTCTCTCTCTCTCTCTCTCTCTCTCTCTCTCTCTCTCTCTCACGAGCTGCTGCACCGGTGATTGCCAGAGACAGGAGCGCGTGCTAGCATGAATAAAGGTTCTTTTGCTTTTGCATCGGGCTGGGCTCCTTCCTGGCGGTTTTTTTGAGGATCCTGAACACTGGGCATAACACCATGACCTCCTGGTTCATAGGTCAACGCTCAACCAACCACTGAGCCATGCCAGCGGGGCCAGTTCAGTTTCCTGCGAAGAGCCTTTGGTTTGTTGTTTCATTTGTAACTAGAGGCCTGGCGCATGAAAATTCCTGCACTGGAGAGGGGGGGAGGGGTCCCCTCAGCCCGGCCTGCCCCCTCTCACAGTCCAGGAGCCCTCAAGGTGGGAGGCAACACAGCCATCAGGGGAAGGTGACACCCCCATCACACCTCTGCTGTTGCCACTGCTGGCAGTGCAAGCCTTAACTGGCCCTGGGTGGCTGGACAGCTGCCATCAGAGGCTTGCCTGAGCCTCGGGCCGGCCCTGGGCGGCTGGGGGACTGAGGGTGATTCCAGCCACACCAAGACCCTGCTAACACGCGGGGCTGAGGGGACTGGGCACCACTATCTTGTGGCTATGGGCGCCGCCATCTTTGTGATAGCATGATGGTCAATTTGCATATTCTCTCTTTATTAGATTAGCTACTCTTGCCAGCAAAGGTCTCTGGTCTCTTGGGAGCCTGTGGGATTGGGCCCTGGCTTCTCTCCTTGGCTTTCTGGGGAAACGAGGCCTTGTTATCCATGGAACCCCAAGTCATCCCCCCTTCCCCTCATGGGAGTAAGCAGGGGGCATATTTGCTGGACCTGCTGCTTGCCCTCCTTCGCCCTCGGAGACACCGGCTGCTACTGAAAAGGCAGCCTTTGACCCAGCACTTGTACTTGGGAGAGCTTTTCTCCTAGAGAAACAGAGAGGCAGCGGTTTGTTACGAGAATATTTATCTGAATCATCTGTTCCCGTATCCCACAGTTATTGAATGCCTATTAGAGGCCGGGCCCCACCGTTATTACTCACAATAACAAAATACTGGGGCGATGAAAGAACAAGCCCATTGGAATTGGTGAAATGAATTTAGTTATGGCTGTCTGAGAGAATACTATGTAGTTATTAGGTGCCATGTTCTTGGAAGAATAGTTAATAACACAGAAAAATTCACGGAGAAACACAGCCAGTTTCTGAGAACTACATAAAGCATAACCCAATCTCGAAGGCAGAAATACACCCACATGCACGGTTACCCACCAAAATGTTAGCAGGGGCTATCGCTAGGAAGTGCGATGAGGAGGGATTTTTGTAATTTCACTCATGTTTCTATTCCCAATTTTTAACACGGAACAGGGGGAAATTACTTTAAAAGCAATAAGAAAAAAAGAATCATGCCTCTGTTCTACAGAAAACCCATCACCAGCCCTTCCTCACTGGCAAATCCCTTCACGGTCTCCAATGCCCGCCATCTCCCCCACTTCAACCTGGAAAGAACCATGCCTGCCTGGCACCAAGAGAGCACCGCGAGCATCCTACCTCGGGGCCCCCACCCAGGCCGCAGTCCCTCTCCCACATGGCCTCCGTCTTCGTTCGGGCAGCAGGCACTCATGGCTGCCACTCTTGTACAACCTCTGTTCCAGGAACTACTCAACAGTTAAAACAAGAGACAGAGTCCCTGGCCCCCTGGGTTCATGTGACAGGAGGAAGACAGGTGATGAACACAGACAGCAGAAGGCAGGTGGTGAGCTAGCTCCCTCATTGTTGTTGTAACAAACGACCACCCACGTAGTGGCTTAAAACAACACAGATGTGCCCAGCTGGCATGGCTTGATGGTTGAGCATCAACTTATGAACCAGGAGGTCACAGTTCAATTCACAGTCTGGGCACATGTCCAGGTTGCAGGCTTAATTCCTCAGTGTGGGGCCTACAGGAGGCAGCTGATTAATTATTCTCTCTCATCATGAATGTTGCTCTCTCTTCCTCTCCCTTCCTCTCTGAAACCAATCCTATGGAATAAAAGCCTAATATGCTAAGTGTCTGGTCGTCTGGTCATCCGTTTAACTAATCAAAGCGTAACATGCATGCTAATAAGCTAAGGCCGCTCAACTGCTCGCTATGATATGCACTGACTACCAGGGGGCAGACACTCCAACCAGTAGGTTAGCTTGATGCTGGGGTCTGGCCAATTGGGACTGAGCAAGAGGGGCCAGACACACCCTGGAGCCCTCCTACGGTCTCTCCCCAGCCCCAATCATGCACCAGTGTGGTTCCTCAGCCTGGCCTGCACCCTCTCACAATTCGGGACCCCTTGGGGGATACTGGAGAGCCAGTTTTGGCCCGATCCTGCAGGCCAGGCTGAGGGACCCTGCTGGTGCACGAATTTGTGCACCGGCCTCTAGTAAAAATACAGTGGTACCTCAAGATACGAGTGCCCTAACATTTTTGAGATACGAGCCGTCAAGTGAGAGATTTTTGCTTTGAAATACGAGCAACATTTGAGATAGGAATAATCGCTCGGATCTGCCAGCTGCACACGACCCACCAGTTTACCCCAACTCGAGCGTCTCATAGTTTCCCACGCCTCAAGGTTATGGAACTAATTAAACTCCTATCTCGAGGTACCACTGCATATTTAAAAAACAAATAAAAAACCAACACGAATGTATCCTCTTACAGTGCTGGACGTCAAAGTCTTACAAGACTAACCTTGAGGTGTCTGCAAGACTGGTTCCTTCTATAGACTCCCATGAGGCCTCGAACATATTGGTTTAGCTCAACAAGCAGGTACTGAGCACCTACTGTGTGCCAGGAACTGTGCTAGGTGCCAGACGCGCCCCTTGTGTGGCCTCACAGACACGGCATGAACTAAACGGAGTAGAAGTGACAGGACTCTGAGGCCGCTGAGTCTCACGGGGCCACCAGGGGCCTGTGCGTTGGTTGGGCAGGGTGGGCGGGTTCTTCACCCCAGAACGCCGCCAGCTCCAGGGTGAGTTTGAGAAGACCGTTCTTTCTGAAGGCCCCCCTGATTCCCACGCTGCTTCTGTGGAGAGCCCACGGCTCTGCGTGTGAGATCCGCTCGGGCACAGTTCCCCTCTCCTCTGTCGGCAGGCTCATGAGGACACCCCCGCAGCTCTGCTCAAGACCGTGCTTGCCCCCTCGCTGGGGTGGCTCCGTGGATAGAGCGTGTGGGCCTGCAGGCGGAAGGGTCCCAGCTTCCATTCCAGTCAAGGGCACCAGCCCAGGTTGCAGGCTCCATCCCCAGGAGGGGGGCGTGCAGGAGGCAGCTGATCCATAATTCTCTCTCACCACGGACGTTTCTCTCTCTCTCTCCCTCTCCCTTCCTCTCTGAAACCAATACAAATATATTGAAGTAAATTTTTTAAAAGAACATGCTGGCCATTGGGTGGGAAGAACAGCCAGGATCAGGGCGGTGCGGGCTGGGGGATGTTCCCACTTCTCCTCACTCAGCGCTGTTCCCATCGTGCCTGGGGGTGTGGGGGGGCGGGAGGGGTCTCGGCTCCACGAAGCTCTCCCCCCGTCCTTTCTGTGACATTTCCAGGAACTCCTGCTCGCGGCTCTGAGACGGACACGGGCACAACATCACGGCTCTCTGCCTCCCAGAAGCACGGGGCGCAGGGTGCCTCCTGCTTCTCTGTCCCGGGAAAGCTGACCGTGAGCCCCCGCTGACCGCCTCGGCCAGGTTGCTGTCCCCTCCGATGGCCCCGAGGCCACTGCCAGGGCTGCCTTTGGAGCCTTGCCCTTCCCTGCAGAAGGGACTGTCTGGCTCCCGCCCAGGCCCCAGGCCCGCGACCACCGGCAATGAACGCAGGTGCCAGGGGCACATGGACAGACCGACCGGGTGGCAGGCGCCCCTGGTCTTGCCCAGAAGGTGCCAGGCGACCTCCTCCCCCTGCGTGACCCTCTCTGAGCTCCCACCTCCTCTGCACAGCGGGGCATCTTTCCCTGGGCTCCGAGTCTCTTCTTTGATTTCTGTCCCCACCCCGGTGTCCCGGACCTGGGTCAGGGGTCAGGAATGACGGGAAAGGGCGACGCAGCCGAGGGATTTGCGAGAAGCCACCTGGCCTCGTTTGAAATTTAAATGTGGCATCAAGTCATGAAAGGGCTATAAAAGCTCGCACTGAACGGGGGGAGACTGTCGCGTTCAGGGGCCCAATCCCGGCCCGTTCTGCCCGGCTTCGCCCTCGTTCTGCGGGGAACGGTGCTGTTTGCACGGAGCCCTCCTGTCCTCACACGGGCTCCCGCTCCGTCTGCTTCGTCACCCGCAGAAATTAGCGGCATCGTCTTTGCCACGGCCACAAACACTCTCCAGTTCAACACGCACACAATGGTTTCCGTTAGAATTGTAATCTGCCCCCAAAGGGAGAGGAAAGCTTCCCAGGAATCTGCTAAAGTCACCAGCACGCGAATTCCAGGTGGCTCCGCCTGGCCTGTACCGGCTCGCACCCCACCAGCCTGGCCTGGGAATTACCAGCGGCCTCACTCGGCCTGAGGGAAAGGATGGCGCAGCCTGGAAAGACCGCATCTGTCCAGATCGAGCATCGGTCTGCGGACTGAAAGGTCCCAGGTTCGATTCCAGTTGAGGGCATGTACCTTGGTGGCGGGCACATTCTCCAGTAGGGGGCGTGCAGGAGGCGGCTGATCAATGTCTCTCTCATCATTGTTTCTAACTCTCTATCCCTCTCCCTTCCTCTCTGTAAGAAATCAATAAAATATATTTAAAAAACAAAAAAAAAGATCGCACCCGGCTTCCCTCCGACCCAGTAAAAGCCGCCGCTCGCGATACCCTCATTACACCGGGGAGAACGGCCTTCTTTCCCCCCGGGAAGGAAATGGGTGTTTTGTTTTTTGGGACCCGGATCTACAGAAAGCAATTTCCCTCCACGCGGGTGAGGTGACAAACCTGCGGGAGAGACAACCATCTCACAACCTGCGTGTCACCGCCGTGTTTACCGCCGGATGGAGGTTCTCTCCCCGCGTGCCCGGGCGGCGGGGGCATTTATGGCCAAGCAAGGTGTCCCCGGGAGAGAGGCCCCTTTCCCTGGGGCGCAGGGACCCAATCTGCATTCCCCTACTCCTCACCCCGCCCCACTGACCACAGGCTGCCGGGAAATGTCCCCGGCCCGCTGGCACCAGGGGCAAGGCCTGGCCCCTCCTGAGTCTGAGTCTTTGGCAAACAGCTGACGGTGCCTCAGTTTCTCTCCCGTCTGCTGGGTCCCAGAACCACAGCGCACACACGCATGCATGCACACACACACGCACACATGCACATGCATGCACACGTGCACACACGCACACACGCCTCTGTCCTTGGCCGCACCGGCACCCTCTCAGGACAGCTGAAGGGCAGGATTTGGCTTTGCCTCTCGCTTTCCACCTCCTCGTGTCCCAGCCTGAGGTCGCTCTCGCGGAGCGTCTGCATATTAAATGGCCTCTCAGCCTCAGGGAGGGTGGCGTGATCCGTGGGCGAAAGGCCCTCATGTAAATGCATGACAGCGACACGGCCCGCACAGGGGAGAGGGCAGGGCCCGCCGGAGCCCGCGGTCAGCACCCCCGGGAAACGTCACTCCGGCAGCCGGTTCGCTCTCCCGCGGGCAGAGCCGCTGTCCTGGGCTCCGTGCCCACCGCGGCCCCATCCCCGGCTTGTCACCGGCTGTCCTTGGCGGAGGGGAGGCCGTGGCTGGGGACAAGGCTCGGGAAGTCTGAGGAGCCTGCGGAAGTGCTTTGGGTCCTGCGGAGGAGGAGGAGGAGGAGGAGGAGGAGGAGGAGGAGGAGATTCGTGTGGCCTCATGTGTCCTTGCTCAGATCAAGGGGGCCGGGGTGTCCAAGGTGCGGGTGACTCTGGCTTCCACACAGAGGCCACACCCCAGGAGATGCGAGCGGCCGGCTGATGTGCCAATCCTTTCTTCTGTGTCACGGTGGGGGAATTGGTTCACTGCCCCCCAAAAAGAGGGGTAGGCCTTCTCCTAACACCCCCTCCAAAAGCACGCGGTGCGCAGAGATGTCCCTCCAGTGGAAACAGTGGCATGGGATGTCGCCGACGCTGGGGCGCCTCCATACAGTGCCCGTCGTGGCAGCTCTGCCAGGCCTCCCTGGGCCCAGGTCCCGAGGCCAGCCTCCCGGCCTCCACCCGCTGAGCAGAGGCCAGGGGTCGCAGGCTGTCTCTCCCCTGGGCTGTCCAGGACTGACCCTGGAGAGGGGGGTGGAGGAGCTCTGAGCCCTGGACAAAGGACTGGATTCCAAGCCTGCCCGTTCCCAGGAGCCTGTCCTGCTCCTCGCCCTGCAGCCCCCTCTCCAGGTCCTGCCGGTCAGCAGCTGACACCCCCCTCTCTCCCCGCCGCCCACATCCATCGCCCACTCCTGGGCGCACCTCGCTGGTATCGAAAGGCCCCCTGGGGGAGGCTCGGGTGGAGACAGAGAGTCTGACAGCTCCGAGGTCCGCAGCCTTCCCTCCCAGCCCCAACCCTGGGACAGGGCGTCTGACCGCGACTCCCACCGGTCACGTCCTTCTCCTTGTTCAGCGAGTCGTCCGATCCCCATTCCCGGCCCGGACCCTGATGAGGGAGCGGGCTGGGAGTCAGACGCAGGCCCTGCTGGCTTGCGGGGAGACAGGCAGAGAGCAAAAGGCAGACAGAATGGGGACGGACAGAGAGAAACGGGGGGATATAATGGGAACGGGGGTGGGGGTCACGGAGGGCAGGCAGCTGCTGTGGGTTCTCTAAGGAGTGAGAGGAGCTGAGGGCAGAGATGGCAGGGGCTGGGGGAGGAGGACGCATCTACTCGGGAGACACAGCCAGCTCGGAGGCCTTGACCCGGGAAGGAATGTTCCGGAGACAACACCGACAGAAGGCCAGAGCATCCATAACGGAGGGCAGTGGAGGCCGGCACAGAGCACAGCGCCCCCTGCTGGCCGGCTCCAGGACGCCGCCCCTGGCCCAGGTGGCTTAGCCCAGCATGCAGCCCCCATCGATGGGGAGGTCTGCACTCTCATGCCGGTGCCACTCAAAGCTGGGTAAGCCCTGTAACGCCTCTCCTCGTAGACACGGGAGACGGGAGGGCGTGGACGCCCATACCCTCCGGCACGCGGGGGACCGCAGGCCCCAGGACCGCCGGGACGTCCCCTCAGGCCCTCGCCTGCCTCTGCAGAGCCCGGCATCTCCCGGCGAACCCGCCGGCTCCGGGAGTGGAACCCTGCCAAAGCAGCCGGGACACTGACAGCTCACTCGGCCCTGAGCCGTGTCAGCGCCGCGTCCAAGAGCGGACAGGCGACGGGAGGGAGCCGACAGGCGGGGCGGGCGCCCACCCCAGGCAAGGCGGCTGAAGAGCCTGACCGGGCGGTGGAGGGGGAGAGGGGGGGCAGGCGGGCGTCTAAATTGAAACATCATCCCTGGCCAGCAAGTGACTGCCCTACAGCGAGCGAGCGAGCGGGCAGACATCGGACGGCGGGCGCCCAGGCCGCCGCCAACTCCCTGACCGGCCAAAGCGCCAACAAGGTCGGACGCACGGCTCACGGCACCCCCTCCAGCGCTGGGACGGCTGGTCCTTCAGTGAGTCCGGGTTTCGAGGCGGCAGGGGGCGCTCCCTGGAGGACCGAGGGCTGAGTGGGACCCACGTCCAGGCTGCAAAGCCCCCGCCACCCTGCAGCCCGGACCCACCTCCTCCTGAGCTGCTCTGACTCGCTCCGCCCGCTTGCCACGCAGGAGAGGATGGCGCTGACCACCAGGGGTCCTGCGGTAGCAGACACCTGCACCAGCTGTCCTCCTTGCCCACACCTGTTACTCCGCCAGATGGTGCCACGCCGCTTTCAAATCGGGCGCTGCTCCCGAAACCGGTGTGGCTCAGTGGATAGAGCGTCGGCCTGCAGACTGGAAGGTCCTGGGTTCGATTCTAGTCAAGGGCATGTACCTTGCTTGCCGGCACATCCCCAGTAGGGGGCGTGCAGGAGGTGGCTGATCGGTGTCTCTCATCAATGTTTCTAACTCTCTATCCCTCTCCCTTCCTCTCTGTAGAAAATCAATAACATATAAAAAAATCAATAAAAACATTCTTGGATGAGGATCAAAAAATTATTTTTTTTTAAAAAACGGGCATTGCTGCTGCTGCTGCTGCTGGCATGGGACCCCGGAACCGTTTGGGGGGGCAGGGAAGGCCACGACACCAGGCTGCTCGGCACCTCCTTCCTCGGACCCTCACCAGCTGGAACCGCCGCCCGGCGCCTCCCTCTTCCAAGATGTGGGCGGCTGCTGAGGGACTCGGCGCCAGTGAGGACCCTCCTTCACGTCGGACGAACGTGCATGTCAGTCCCCTTTCTTCTGTTTCCTTTATTTCTTATTTTATTCCTTGATCTGAGCGGGAGGGGAGGGGGAGCGAGAGGAACATCGATGTGTCCTTCATCCCCTTCCCTGTGCACTCATGGGTTGCTTCTTGGATATGCCCTGACCGGGGATGGAACCTGCGACCTTGACGCACGAGGACGACATCCCGGCCAGCTGGGCCTCGATGCCAGCTGTCGGGCCTTTGCCGGTTTCTGCGGCTGCTGCCGGGTGTGGCCTCACCTAACCAGTGGGGTGGAGTGGGAGGGAGAGGGGAGAGAACTCAGCTGACACCATGGGCTGTCCCAAGTCTGGGTTACTGGTCAACCCCCTGGAAACCCCTTCCCCCAGCCCCACGCCGCCCCCTGGAGTCAGAGCTGCTGGCACCAGGGCCAATCCGCTCCCGCCTCTGCCCGCCTCGTCTCCCAGGAAAGAACCCAGGTCCCAGGCACGCGGGGAGCACACGCTCACAGTAGGGAGTTTCTTCTAAGTGATCCTCCTCCACTGATGCACTTTATTAAGAAATGCACAGCTAAACCATCTGAACTCTCGTTCCTGGAGATGAAATGTGGCTTCCTACAAAAAACGCTAATAAATCACCAGGTTTTTTAAGAGGTTCGCCGCCACACGGCTAGCAAATTAAATCGGAGTAATTAAGCCGGTTGCTCCGAGGGCGGGATCGCAGGGGGGGGTGTGCGGCGAGAACCTGCTTTGATTGCCTTTGGTCTTAAACAACAGGAGCGCGTGCTGGCTGCTGGCTGGCGCCTCCCTGGCCCCCGTCCAGGGGCAGCGAGCATCTGCCAGGCAGCTGGCCGGCCGGCCGGGCCTGGCGGGGGGTGCGGAGGGCGGCCTCCGCCTCGTTAGCCCACGCTCTCACCTGCCACCGCAGCCCACGTGCAGGTGCCGATGGCTCTGTGCCTGTCGCCTCCTCTCGGGCGGCCGCCGAGAAGGAGCAGCTCTGTCTGCCCGAAGGTGGCCCGCCAGCCGCCTCGGGAATCAGAGAGAAACGCTCTTGTGCCCCCTCCTTGCAAACGAGGAAGAAACCAGAAGGCCGGGGTGCGGGCAGAGCTCTCGTGGGAGCGCCGAGTCCAGGTTTCCAGCGACTCCCGGGCTGCGAGGAGAGGAGGAGGAGAGTCCCTCCCCTGGAAACAGGCCGTGGGGCCCACTCAGTGGCTGTCCTCCTCCCCGGCCCGTCCACACAGGGGCGCGGAGTGCGGAGAATGCCGGTGGCCTTCTAACGTGCAGACCCTGGCAGGCTGGGATGGGTGCAGCTGAGCGAAGCAGGAGAGAGAGGCGGTATCCACCCGGGCCCCTGTCTTCTCTCCTTCAAGCGACGATGTCCACCACGCCGCCCTCTCTGTGAGGGGACAGCGCGGGTGGAAGGGACAGGATCCACTCTGAAAGCAGCTCGCCGACAGCACCCAGACCCAGGAAGGCTTCCATGAAAGGGGCAGCGATTCCACGTGCCCGTCACCAGACCGGTGCGACAGCGAAGGCGGCGATTTCCAGCTGGCGTGCTTGCTCCACGAGTTTTCCAGCACGCAACACCTGACCGTTTAGCCCAGGGCACGCCAACCCCCATCGATGGCCTGGTAAAAAAAGGACATAGCCAACTCATAGTCCCAGCGTGAATGAATTAAAATTACACCTCTAGCCAAAACCGGTGTGGCTCAGTGGATGGAGCAACGGCCTGGGGACTGAACGGTCCCAGGTTCAATTCCGGTCAAGGGCATGTACCTTGGTGGCGGGCACATCCCCAGTAGGGGGCGCGCAGGAGGCGGCTGATCGATGTCTCTCTCATCGATGTTTCTAGCTCTCTGTCCCTCTCCCTCCCTCTCTGTAAAAAAAACAATAAAATATATCTTAAAATAAATAAAATTACACCTCTGTTTTGTCAGCGTGGCAAAACACGCGTTTTGGCGTGCCACGAGATTTTAGTCGTGGGCTCACGTGCCCTGAGATACAGGAGGTGGAAAGGCGCTGACCTCCGGCAGCGGTTCTCAAAGCAGGTCCTGCGGGCACTCCCGGGGTTCCGCGCTGTTCACGCCGAGGCCACGACGCCGCGGAGGTGCCCCTGTCAGCGCGTTGGCATTTGTACTGACGTCACCAAGGCGGCGTCTACGGTGCTGGTGAGTGAATGGAGGCCGCAGCACCAACATGTGCCCGTGAGTGCCCTTCATCACCACACACTCGGAGGAGGAGAAGGAAAGGGGGGAGCAGGGGCCAGTTCCACCCAGGACTGTCCTAGACGGGCCTGTACTGAGTCTCTGCCCTGGAGTCTTTTTCTTTCTCCATCCTCACCCAAGAATATGTTTTCTTTCTTCCTTTTTTTTAAATACATTTTATTGATTTTTTACAGAGAAGAAGGGAGAGAAATAGAGAGCTAGAAACATCGATGGGAGAGAGGCATCCATCAGCCACCTCCTGCACGCCCCCCACTGGGGATGTGCCCACAACCAAGGGACATGCCCTTGACCGGAATCGAACCCGGGACCTTTCAGTCCGCAGACCGACGCTCTATCCACTGAGCCACACCGGTTTCAGCCCCGCTCAGTGTTGAAAGAGGCACTGAAACCCGCGGGTGAGCAAGGAAGCATTCCAACAGTCTCTTAGCAGGGCTGGTCCTGTTGTCTGCTGTGCTAAACCAAGCAGTCCCTGAGAAAGAATGGAGAGGCCTCACGTCCACCCCACCTCCCATCTCCTTCTTGCCTTTAACGCAGACACCTGCAGCTGGACCCAACGCGCTGGGACTACGCCGGCAGTGGGACAGCCTTAGCGCTGCCGTGGAGATAGGAGAGGTTCCCACCACCGCCACTGTGCTCGCCAGCCGTGACCCTGGCTTCTGGCTGAGCGGCGCTCCCCCTGTGGGAGCGCACTGACCAACAGGGGCAGCTCCTGCATTGAGCGTCTGCCCCCTGGTGGCCAGTGTGTGTCACAGCGACCGGTTGTTGTGCCATTCGGTCAATTTGCATATTGGGGTTTTATTATATAAGATACATTTAAAAAGAGAGAGAGCAAGTGAGAGAGAAGAGCAGGAGGAAAGCAAAGACACAGACTGGGGTTCAAGAGGGCGCTCAGAGCTCCAGGGGAGAGGCGGCAGTTGGGTGTCAACAATTAGGGGGACCCTTTGCCGGGCCCCAGGCCTCTGAACCCCCTGGCTCCTCTCGTCATTCCACGACTGAGCGGTACACAGGTGCACACAGCCACTCCTTCAATTCTTTTTTTAAAAATGTATTTTATTGATTTTTTACAGAGAGGAAGGGAGAGGGATAGAAAGTTAGAAACATCAATGACAGAGAAACATCCATCAGCCGCCTCCTGCACGCCCCCTACTGGGAATGTGCCCACAACCAAGGTACATGCCCTTGACCGGAATCGAACCTGGGACCTCTCAGTCCCCAGGCCGACGCTCTATCCACTGAGCCACACCGGTGAGGGCCCTCCAATTCTTTTAATCCAACGAAGACTTCTTAAACCTTTTTAGAAAAATCTCTGACCTTGGAAATGATAACAGCTGGGCACCCGCAGACACTCCCTCCCGAGCCCCGCCTCCCCCATGGGCCACCCTCGGGTGTGGACACTCCCGGCGGACAACTCGGTCCCCGAGAGAGTTAAGTGCAGGCCGCGTCTGCAGGGCCTGGGGGTGGAGGCCGCTGGCAACGTGAAGAGGGTGGCAGAGCGGGCTCTGGTGGGGGTTCCTGGGCCCCAATCCCACATCGAGGGGGGGATGACTGGATGCCACACCCCGAGCGCTTCTCAGACACCCGCTGGGCTGCTGCAAGGCGCTCCGTTCTGACTCAGCCGACTGAGAGCCGGGCGGGGAGGGGAGTCAGAGACCCTTCGTCTGGTCCACACGCCGGCCCCAGGGCAGCGCACGGCGTCCAGTCTCAGACCGTCCTCCGAGCATGACACACGTGTGTAATGTGCTTCGCAGACCAGGCAGGGGCGGCGGGGACGGAGAACCCGGCGCCTAATTACGAGACAAGAACGAGCATCCTTCGCAGGGGTAGGTCTTAATGAGATTTTAATAACGTTGGTCGGGAGCCAAATTACAGAACGCCCCGGAAGGCGGAGCATAAAACCTCGGAGACAAAATAGAAACTCATGAAACTGGAAGAGCCCTCTAAAACCAGCCGTCGCCTTTAGGATGAGGAAGCCAC
>JAAGEH010000026.1:4454563-4469712 GCA_011751065.1 Lasiurus cinereus
GTTTCCTGGGGTGCCACTCACGGGAGCTTCTGGCTGGGCCTGCTGTTGATGGAGTCAAAGTCGATGACAATCTGGCTGCACTTGGGCGTGAATTTCCTAAATGGAAGAAAGAAAATACATAATGAACGAGAGAAACCAAAGAACCTGTGTACTTACAGCACAGCCACGGACACGGGCAATCGGGAGGTGAAGACTAGGGGCGGGGGAAGGGCAGGGGATAGGAGGAGGGGTGTAAAAGTGGGGGGGGGGATGGAAGATGTCTGTAATACTATCAACAATAAAAATATATTTAAAAAAAAAAAATATATATATATATAGTGGTACCTCGAGATACGAGTGCCCTAACATATGAGATTTTTGAGATACGAGCCATCGAGCGAGCGATTTTTTATTTGAAATATGAGCAACATTTGAGATAGGAGTCATCTCTCGGATCAGCCGGCTGCACACAACCCACCAGTTTACCGCGACTCGACTCAAGCAACTCATAGTTTCCCACGCCTCAAGGTTATGGGATGAATTAAACTCGTATCTAGAGGTACCACTCTGTGTGTGTGTGTGTGTATATATGTATATATATATAATGGCATTATCCAGTGAGTAATTAAAGTAATCTGTTTAGATTGGCTTAACCCACATTTTCCGGGCAGGAATTTTCTGGGCTCACTTTGTCCTATAGGAGCCAACTACAGGGCCCCGGGCAGACAGGAACACAGCCCATAAGACTCAGGCCCGCAGATGCTGGGGGCGTGGCTGCAGGCTCCCTGGCTGGCTAAGCACAAGAATTATTGGGGGGCACCCCGTTTCCCCATCAGGCCTCGGGCTACCCCTTTTCCCATCAGGCCTCAGGTCACCCCGTTTCCCACCAGGCCTCGGCCCTGCACTCACCGGAAGGCGACGCCGGCCATATCAAACATGAGCCTGGCGGCGGTGGTCTCCTCGCTGTCGTGGTACTTGTCGGACATGAATATCACCTCTCTGATGCCTGGAACGGCAGCACGCAAGAAGGCCTGTTAGCGCAGGGGTGCCCTGTGGGTGCCCGGCCATCCGTCTTCTGTACGAAAAGCATCCCCTTCACTACGACCAACCGCCTCTCCCGAGGGCGCGTCCACACAGCGCCCAGCCCAGCGGCTGCAGCCAGGAGCCCGCTCCGTCCAGCAGCTCCATCCAGCAGCCACTGGCGGTGTGGGATCTGCCCTCCAGCCTTTATGGATTTTTTAATTTTTTTAACAAATGCAAAGTGAGAACAAACAGGTCAGGTCGGCAAGCCTCCATCCGATGAACCAATCTCCACGTTTCCTTTCCTGCGGCATCAGAGCGCCTGTCTTCACGAGGCGATCACTGCTGAACTCGGAGGCTGGTGGCGGGGAGGGGTGCGTGCTGGCAAAATCAGGGACCAGCCACCTCCCGGCCGCTCTGCAGACCCACGGAGCGGCCGGTGCTTCCCCGTCTCCCAGCAGCGCCCATCAATCGGAGGCAAAGCCGGCCGCACTCCCTCCCACCGCTCCGCGGGGACAGCCGGGGCTGGCCTCCCAGGGCCCGCGCGGCTCTGCCCTCGCCTGCACCGCCTCGGGCTGTGTCCCCAAGGACCTTCCAGCGCCAGCCACAGAGACTCCGGTTCTGCTCACAGCCCCTCTTAGCCGCACATCTGGCCCACACGCTAAGTCTTTAAAACGCACACCGAGCCCCCGCTGGTGGGGCTCAGTGGATAGAGCGTCAGCCTGCAGACTGAAAGGTCCCAGGGTCGATTCCAGTGAAGGGCATGTACCTTGGTTGCAGGCATATCCCCAGTAGAGGGTGTGCAGCTGATCAATATTTCTAACTCTCTCCGTTACTCTCTATAAAAAAAACAATAAAATATATTTAAAATAAATAAAACTCATGCCGAGAGTTTTACTGGAGACAACGTGTGGGTGAATCTTAGATGGGACAAGTTGACAAAAGGTGAAATGTTCAGAACACAACGCTGTCGCTTTGGGGTCAGAAAAACTTAACGTGGCACCGTTGGAGTCTTGTGACATTAAAACACAGAGACATGGTTAGGTCCTCACGCATCTACTCTACATGAGCTGCAAATTGAAATTGCACGTACAGCCTCGCAGCTGACCTTGCATCTGGCAGAAACTCATTTATCTGATACCTGAAAAGGCAGCAAGCAAGATGCCTGTCAGCACAGGCATCCCTGCACGATCTGCCGGAGGACAGAAAACGGACAGAACGATAGGCAAAGCCCGTGTGGCTTTTCGGCAGCCTGCAGCTGAAGAAGTGGCAAACGAGATGACAACCAAGTTAAGAATCACGGAGGGCCAAAACCGGTGTGGCTCAGTGGATAGAGCGTTGGCCTGTGGACTGAAAGGTCCCAGGTTCGATTCTGGTCGGGGGCATGTACCTTGCTTGCGGGCACATCTCCACTGTGGGGCGTGCAGGAGGCGGCTGATCGATGTCTCTCTCTCATCAATGTTTCTGACTTTCTATCTCTCTCCCTTGCTCTCTGTAAAAAATCAATAAAATATATTTAAAAAAAAAATCATGGAGGCGGCGATTCGTCGCGGAATCCCTGGCACCGCTCAAACGCAAAACACGGGAAGCACCCTGCAAAGTGGATCGTGCCATTCATTTAGAGCTGAACAGCAGCCACGTCGGCTCAGGCCCATCGGCGAGGGCGGCAAGGACAGCGAGGACGGTGAGGACGGCGAGGGGCAGGCCGAGGCGCAGGCCTGACAGAGGGGCCGCCCGCCCGCCCGCCGCGCCTACCTGCCTGGATGATGAGCTTGGCGCACTCGTTACACGGGAACAGGGCCACGTAGATGGTGCAGCCCTTCACGTCGGCCGAGTTCTTGTTCATGATGGCGTTCAGCTCGGCGTGGCACACTGCGGGCGGGGCGGGAGGAAGAGACACTGAGGCTGGGCGCGGGGAGGACGCACGCAGGATGCTGATGCGCTCCGTCCCGCCCTCTGACGTGACACTAACAGACTCGATTTAAAAAAATAATGATCAGCCGAGACCGGTGTGGCTCAGTGGATAGAGTGTCAGCCTGCGGACTGAAAGGTCCCAGGTTCGATTCCGGTCAATGGCATGTACCTTGGTTGCGGGCACATCCCCAGTAGGGGGTGTGCAGGAGGCAGCTGATCCATGTTTCTCTCTCATTGATGTTTCTGACTTTCTATCCCTCTCCCTTCCTCTCTGTAAAAAATCAATAAAAATATATTTTTAAAAAATAATAATATAATAATAATGATCATAAGAAACCGGAAGCGCTGAGGATGCCAGTGAGGGCCAGAGGCCCAGCGGCCTGGCCATTCGAGCAGCCCAGGCTCTGGCAGCACCGAGAGCCGCCAGGAGGGGCCGGGCGGGTGCCTCCCCACCCCCTGTGCAGCCACCGGGCCCGGGGGCGCGGAACTGCCCCCATCACACAGCGCTGGCGTGCGCGGGCAGGGATGGGCGTTCTCTGTGGCCGCGGACAGGGCCTCAAGACGCCCTGTGTTCCCGTAGGTCCATCCGCATGGAGTGTGCGGCCGTCATAACTGACCCTGGTACCGACACTGGCCAGATCGGCTCCAGGCCACGGACAGCACCCGGCAGGGAGCCGGCCTCCTGACCAAGCACCTCCCCCTCCTTCCCATCCTCCGCCTGCAACTGCGGCGGCCTCGAGGTGCCAGGCCCCACTTTGCCACTGAGAGCGGGCGACCCCCCAACCCCCACCCGGGGCACCAACGCGCTCTCCTTGGTGTGCAGATCCACTAACTTAGTGGTTCTCAACCTGGGGGTCGTGACCCCTTTGGGGGTCGAATGACCCTTTCACCTAAGACCAGTCGCCTAAGACCATCAGAAAACACCTATTGCCCATGGTCTTAGGAACCAACACACCGCTCCCCGGTGTCGCAAAGTGTAGCCATGTCGTTTACTGTTGTCCTATGAAGACTGTTGCCCATGCTACACCACGGTTCAAGACAAAATTCCATTTATTTGTCATTAGAAATAAATATTTCACAACATATAATTACATATTGCTTTTGTGATTAATCCCTATGCTTTATGTTCAATTTGTAACAATGAAAATCCATCCTGCCTATCAGATATTGACATGACAGTTCATCACAGTAGCAAAATGACAGTGATGAAGTAGCCACGGAAATCATTTTATGGTTGGGGGTCACCACCACAGGAGAAGCTGTCTTAAAGGCTCGCAGCCTTAGGAAGGTTGAGAACCGCTGCCCTAACTGAACAAAAGCAATTTAAAAAGATGCTCAGTCATCCGGTTTTTAGCTTTTCCCCAAGTCTCCTTCCTCCGTGTCTTCCAGAGCAGCCAATCGGCGCCAAGACAGGCTCTGGCCGCCACACAGGAGTCTCCTCGGCCCGGGCCAAGGGCAAGCCTCTTGACTCTGTGATGCATATAAAACCGCCACTTGTCTCGGAAACGATGCTTTCCAAGCTGCAGGTCACGACCCCAGCGTCGTGAGCTATAAACAGCGTTTCCTCTTCTTTCGAACGAAGACGAGCGCTGAGGTTAGAATGCACCCACGTGGCAAGGTTAGGTACTGCTCCTGAAACCTGCCGGGCACCGAAACCGGTGTGGCTCAGTGGACAGAGCGTCTGTCTGCAGACTGAAAGGTCCCAGGTTCGATTCCCGTCAAGGGCATGTACTTTGGTCGCGGGCACATCCCCAGTAGGGGGCGTGCAGGAGGCGGCTGATCGATGTCTCTCTCTCATCGATGTTTCTAACTCTCTGTCCCTCTCCCTTCCTCTCTGTAAAAAAAAATCAATAAAATATATTAAAAAATAAAAAGTGCCGTGTGTTGTATGTGTGTGAGCTGGGGTTCTTTTATGCAAGAAAACCGTGTTTGTCCCCAGGTAAAAAGTTTCAGAAACACCGCTCCAAGGCAGTGGTCGGCAAACTGCGGCTCGCGAGCCACAGGCGGCTCTTTGGCCCGTGGAGGGTGGCTCTTCCACAAAATGCCACGTGTGGGCCCGCACGTACGGTGCGACTGAAACTTTGTGGCCCGTGCGCGGAAATCGGTTTTGGGCTCTTAAAAGACATTGCAATGGTCATACTATTGATATTTGGCTCTGTGGACGGACGAATGAGTTTGCCGACCACGGCTCTAAGGCAACCCGCTGGCCTCCGTGACATGCTAGTCATGTGTACAATGAACTGTTCTCTAAAAATGGCCCTAATCTGTAGCGTCGGCCCATTTCTGTGGTGTCAATACCACCGCTCAGCCCCTCTCACGCTCCCGACACGGCGCGCCAGTCCTGCACCCCTGAACGGCCTGCTCTTGGCCTGAACCCTAAGCCGCCTCAGGCCGCCATCGGACTCGCCTGCTCCCCGGCCCTCGGTCAGTTCCTCTCCCCTCAGGAGGAGCAGGGCCCGTGGGGTCTCCTCCTCCCCAGGGGTCCTTGTCTTTCTCTGGCCTGTCGAGGCTCGCCCCAGAGTTCAGTCCTGTTCCTCCTTAGGTTCTCGGAGAGCAGATCCAGCTGTCCAACCCCCACGTCGACCTGTCTCACCCCAATGTCCCCTCTGCTCCTCAGGCCTTCTCCCCGGTGGCCCGAGTCTTCCCCATCACTTCTCTCACTTCCATACGCATCCCACGGCTGGCTCCCTGCGAGCAAGAAGGTCCAGCATAAACACACCGCTTTCTGCCACTGGCACTCTGATGGCCTCGGAATAAATGCGGCAAGAGCTACAGGCAGATGAGTGCAAGAACCAACCCAGGAGAGGGTTCTCACGGGGATCTTGAGAACGGCATCGTTTTTTGTGTGTTTTTTTTTAATATATGTTATTGATTTCTTTTTACAGAGAGGAAGGGGGAGGGATAGAAAGTTAGAAATATCGATCAGCTTCCTCCTGCTCACCTACCACTGGGGATGTGCCCGCAACCCAGGTACATGCCCTTAACCGGAATCGAACCCGGGACCTTTCAGTACGCAGCCCGATGCTCTATCCACCGAGCCAAACCAGCTAGGGCAAGAATGGCGTAGTTTTATAGTCATTGGAATAAAGGACTCAGTACTCCAAGGAGAGAGTGTCTAGGATGTAATTCATAGGGAAAATGGTCAAAAAAAAAAGGGGGGGGGCAAATTTTCCAAGTGTTTGCCTATAACTACTCATCGATGGCTGGGCAACAAGCAGAAGAACTGCCTGAACACTGCAAGGGTATTTGCTAAGCACCACGAGTCCCGAGAAACCCTCCGTGTTATTCTCAACATCGCTGGAAGGGAATGGAGTTCAAGGCTGAGCATATGGGATCTACACTCCCACTTCTCCCCGCCAGGGGGCGGAACTCTGCCTCAGGTAATTACAGGACGGTTGCTAAGCTCTGGTCTTTTTCTGCCCCCTTTTCTATTACCCTGTTTCCCCAAAAAGTCAGACATCCCCCGAAAATAAGACCTACTATCCGGTGTTGCCTCTGGCTGTCCTATCAGGCATCCCCCCGAAAATAAGACCTCCCCGATCATCAGGCCTCCCCCGAACATCAGGCCTCCCCGGAATAGAAGGCCCCCGAAGCTACCATCAGGCGTCTGACTCCTGATTTAAAGAGACCTCGCCCTGCCCGACCAGCTCCGGCTGCGCTGCGGCCCATCAGGGAGCTGGTTGGTGATGACGACTACCGCACCGTAGACAGGTCAGACATTTCCTTTTGTTGTTGTTCAACAATAAATGTGTACCGTCTTCTTCTTCATGGAAAAATAAGACATCCCCTGAAAATAATACTTAGCACCTCTTTGGGAGCAAAAATTAATGAGACACTGTCTTATTTTCGGGGAAACCGGGTACTAACTGTCAGGACGCAGCACCGCATTAACCCCGGACCGTGAGGCAGAGATTGCATAATTAGAAAACTGTTATTTTTCAAATTCCCTCTCCCCAGAGCGTGATTAATCCTCACTGTCTCGGGGAGGCGGTTCGCTGCGAGTTTGACAAATTAACAGGATACATTCCGTCCCCGGTTCGATTTAGATTTAAGAGATTCGACATTTTACAAATTTGACTTTCATCTCGCTTGATATAAGACTCATACAGTATCTATTTTAGACAGCAGTATTTGTAAGATCACTTTAATAGATTTAAAAAAACAAAACAAAAAAACAACACCTGTCTGGCTGGTGTGGTTCAGTGGTTGAGCTCTGACCCCTGAACCGGGAGGTCATGGTTCGATTCCCAGTCAGGGGCACATGCCCAGGTGGTGGGCTCCGTCCCCAGTGAGGGGCATGCGTGAGGGAGGCAGCTGATCAGTGATTCTCTCTCATCACTGATGTTTCTGTCTCCTTCTCCCTCTCCCTTCCTCACACTCTGAAATCAGTAAAAACATCATATTTAAAACACAGCACCACTGACACCGGCGTGGCTCAGTGGACAGAGCGTCGGCCTGCGGACTAAAAGGTCCCAGGTTCGATTCCAATCAAGGGCATGTACCTTGGTGGCGGGCACATCCCCAGTGGGGGGAGTGCAGGAGGCGGCTGATGGATGTCTCTCTCTCATCGATGTTTCTGACTCTCTGTCCCTCTCCCTTCCTCTCTGTAAAAAAACAATCAAATGTATTTTTAAAAAAACACACAGCACCTTCTGTAAAAATACCCAAACCCTTGAATGAAGCTAAACAGCTGCTAAGCGCTGAGCAGGAGCAGTGGGCTGCCTCGGTGACCTGCAGGTGCGCCCCGCCCGGGACAGGAGCCCGTGGGGACCGGAGCGGGTTTGCAGTCGGGAAAACTGGGTTTCTCCGCCAGGAAAAGAAACTCTCAAATCGCTCGCTGCCAGCGGCGTGGCGCTTTAGGAAAAGCTGCCCTCGGGCTGAAGGGCGAGCAGAGGAGCGGAGCGAGTGACAGCTTTGAGAGGTCGGTGAGAGGGTCGGCCAGGGCCCCCGCTGCCCCCTAGCCGGGACCCGTGCCACCTCTGCCACCACGCGCCGGCGGCCCTGCCCAGCCTCGGGCGCCCTGGGGAAGCGCCCCCCCCCCCTGCCCTGGCAGGTCCCGGCCCCGCGGCCCCCGCCGTCACCGCACAGACAGCCCGGCTCCCGGGCACGACAGAGGCCAGGGCCCAGGCCCAGAGCGTCCGCTCCGGCCTCTGGGAGAAGGTGGGGCGTCTCACCCCACAACCCCGCAGTCAACAGCTTATATGAAGGTCGGCGGTGAGTGTTGAAAAATACCTGGATTCTCATAGAATAGACTCAGGAGCACAGAAAGGGAGTGGACTGATCATTCTCAGGGGGAAGGGGTGAGGGGGGTGCAGGGAGAGACTGGACAAAAACCATACACCCATGGGTGAGGACAGTGAGGGGGGAGGTAAGGGCAGAGGGAGGGGTGGGAGCTGGGTGGAGGGGAGCTATGGAGGGGAAAAGAGAGAAACAAATGTAATAATCCGAACAATAAAAGATTTCATTAAAAAATAAATAAATGTCTAAATAAATAGCTCGCTGCCTATTTGTAAAAGATATTCCTGTTCCGACGACAAGACTGGTGTCCTCACTTCTTGAAAGACGGGTCTGAGTGCATGCACTTCTAGAGTCACTAAACCAGGTCCATCTCCTACGGACACGGCACCCCCTAACCCCACCCCCCGCCACTGCTCTGGGTGCCTCAGACGCCTCTGGGTACACACCGGGGTGAGGGCAGGGAGTGGGGGGCAGGCACTGGCTCCTCTCCGATCCATTTCGGGGACTCTCTCAGCCTCCGAAGCGAAAATGGAATTCCAAGGTCTTTACTTCTTAATCACCGGGAGACAGCCTGACAGGGCCTCGTTCATCACCGGCCTCCGGGTACCGGCCCTTCTCGACGGTCATTACCGACGGGGTCGCCTCCAGATGGAAGCCCCTCCCACCCACCACCACCCAGCACCCTCCCCAGAAGGAAGGTTAGAACGTGTTCGTCATTATGGCGACCCCCGCCCCCCAAACCCAAGGCAATCAATCGCTTCTAGAATTGGGCCCCAAACAATCCCACTCCTGCCGGTGGTGCGACCCTCCGCCTTGTGAAGCCTCGGCCTCGGCCTGTGAAAGGGGGGAGGGGAGGCCCGAGGGGGGCAGACAGACAGACACAGTGCCCCCTCGCCTCTCCCGCCGCCCGGCAGAGGCCAGGGGCTCTGCCGATGGGACATCCATTCCTCTCTCTCTCTCTGCCCCCCCCCCCACCCAGCCCCTCCTCGCTCCTCCCTCCAGGGCTGTCGCATCGGCTCTGGGCACCAGGGCAGGCACTCAGCCCAGGGGCAGTCTCAGGGCCAAAGACACTGCTGCCCGCAGGGCCTCCATGATGGACAATAGACCCAGAACCCCAGCTACCTGCTCCCCAAAGCGCGGGACGCACCACCCGGTCAGGAGGCGGGGGGCGGGGAATGCTGCGTGTCTTGGGTGACGGGCGGGTGAGCCAGGCCCAGCGCCCTTCCCACCTTCCTCGAAAGAGCGTGGATGCCCACAGGCCCTGAGGAAGCACCACGAGAAGCACCACGAACCAGCCCCCCTCCTGGCGTTAACAGCCTCACCTCGCCCTCCAGCTTCACCCCTCAGCTTGAGCCGAACCCCTTCCTTCCGAGCGAGCGCCTTGGGGTCCCAGGGCCCCCGAACCCCGCCCCACACTCTCCCTGCAAAGAGGGCCCTGCACCCCGTTGTTTCCATTCCCTACATCGCCCACCCATCTTCCCTGCCGGGACCTGTCCCATCCAGAGATCCCTGTGTCAGTCACCTCCTCGGGAAGGAATGTCCAACGAAACGTCTGTCCCCCTCGTGTCTACCTCCCCCACGCCCAGGCCGCACACCCCCCAACAACCGGGCCTGGGGACACCGTGTGCCCTGGAGGACGCCGGGCACAGACCCCAGGACAGTCACCCTGGGAGCCACAGTGAGGGAGTGAGGACAGGGGACGTGAGGATGCAGGACCAGTCGTATCCTTTCTTTCTTTCTTTTTTTTTTTAAAAATATATTTTTTTTTATTTTTTTTTTTTTTTTACAGAGGAAGGAAGAGAGATAGAAAGTCAGAAACATCGATGAGAGAGAGACATCCATCAGCCGCCTCCTGCACGCCCCACAGTGGAGATGTGCCCGCAAGCAAGGTACATGCCCCCGACCCGAATCGAACCTGGGACCTTTCAGTCCTCAAACCGACGCTCTATCCACTGAGCCACACCGGTCTCAGCCAGTCGTACCCTTTCTCAAAGCAAGCCAGCTGACCCGGAACGCCCGTCACCCACGCACCGCGCACGCCGATCACAGAACGGGGGGCTCGCGAGTGTGCATTCCACTCCCCGGAGTCGTGGCTCACTCCCCGAGGGGAACGCGACCAGGAGGAATTCTGCCACCGACACGCAAAATTGATGGCGCGCGGGACGAAGCCTCTTCGTGGCGGGGCTTAAAAATTCATGCTCCGTCCTCACACGCGGTGTTTTAAACGTCCGACGGCATCTGTCACCGGGAGGAAGCGCCGAGACGGAAGGCACAACACCTCGGCTCAGGGGCTGGCCGGGCCCCTCCACCTCCCGCCCTGCGCGCCCCGGCCCTCTCCGCGCTGGGGTTCATTCATTCCCGCTGGGTCTCCGTGTGGCCCCCACGCCAGGCGGGTCCTGGGTTCCCACCAACATGGTCCCCCGAACTGGTTTGCAAACGGATGTCACTACAGTGGTACCTGGAGATACGAGTTTAATTCGCTCCATAACCTTGAGGCGTGGGAAACTATGAGACGCTCGAGTCGCGGTAAACGGGTGGGTCGTGGGCAGCCGGCCGATCCAAGTGCGATTACTCGTATCTCAAATGTTGCTCGTATGTCAAAGCAAAAATCACTCGCTCGACGGCTCGTATCCCAAACATCTTGTATGTTAGGGCACTCGTATCTCGAGGTACCGCTGTACTCCTTCCTTTCTAGCTGGTTCCAGAACAGCCCTGGTCTCCCTCCGAAGGACTCCACGTGTGCCTCTTCCAGTCAGACGTCCTCCCGCCCATCTTCTAAGCCCGTGCTTGTGGGGTGCGTCCGTGCGCGGCCCTGTCCATTCACACTGGCCTGAGCAGGGGCAGACCAGCGCCTCCGAGGAGGGGGACGAGGCCGGGTCTATTCTCTGTCCCCATGCAGAGGCGCAATCTCTGTCCCCGCCCCCCGCTGGGAAGTGGGGGAGCGACCTTCACCCAGGATGCTTTAGAACTCCCGCAAAGCCCCCCAGAAGAGGAAGAGCACCGGAGTCTAAGGCGACCAAAGCGATTACACTGTTTAACTTTTCCTTGGGATTCTAGAAGGGGAGGCATCCTCAGGGATCATTTATCCCACCAAGACATGGAGAAACAAACGTCCAGCCATGAATCTCACAAGCCCGAGGTCACTGCGCTCAAACGCACCACCACACCGGGGCCCGGGGCCTGGGGTCCGGCTGGCATTCCTTCCGGGAATCCGGTCGCCGCCGTGGTAACCAGCGGCTGGGCGTGCACATGAAAGCCTCGACCGCCCCTCCAAACAGGAAGCCAAGTCCTCAGAAGTCAAAGGGAAACCCAGCGCAAACACCCGCGAAAATCTCCAGGAACCAGGCCTGAGTGCCTCTGCAGGGAGCAAACAGTATTACACATGCCACTTTAATGCCAGTGCCAGCAAAGCTTAGGAAGGAGGGATTCTTGAAAAAACAAAGCAAAGTAAGAGTAGTCATGCAGGCCAGAAGATCAGTCCACATCAGCGCAAGGGCCAGAGACTAATGAACAGAATAAAGACCACGAGGCTCACGGCTGTCAGGGTCCCCCTGGACCCCGCTGTCTGGGGTCCCAGAGCGTCTCAGCAAAGACTTCCCAGACCTAAGAAATTAAAGAAGTCGCCCTAACCGGTTTGGCTCAGTGGATAGAGCGTCAGCCTGCAGACTGAAAGGTCCCGGGTTCGATTCCGGTCAAGGGCATGTACCTTGGTTGCGGGCACATCCCCAGTAAGGGGTGTGCAGGAGGCGGATGATTGATGTTTCTCTCTCATCGATGTTTCTAACTCTCTGTCCCTTTCTTCCTCTTTGTGAAAAATCACTAAAATGTATTTTTTCTTAATCAAAGAAGTTACATTCATTTTCAGAAACAGCCTCCTGCACTCAGATACCTCCTGTGCTCACAAACTACAACCAGAAGTCGGTTGCCTGTGACCCTAGAATCCTTCTGAGGAGATTAACTTCTCCACAAACCCTTTCTTCTGAGAGATAAGACAAAGGTCACGTCGCTTCTCTGACCATCAACTAACCAGGAATTATTTCAGGTTTTGTTACCAACTCCCACGAGGCAATCTGACTCTTGACCAAACAAAGAGAAGTATGTGGCGTTTCTCCGGTAGGTTTGATTCCCACGGACCAACATCTCAGCTCTTCCGGCTCCTGAGCTGTTCGTGGAGGTCCCTTGTAGACGTTCCGAGTAAAACAGGAATCTCCAGCCCTAACCAGTTTGGCTCAGTGGACAGAGCATCAGCCTGAGGACTCAAGGTCATGGGTTTGATTCCGATCAAGGGCATGTACCTTGGTTGTGGGCACATCTCCGGTGGGGGGCGTGCAGGAGGCGGCTGATCTATGTCTCTCTCTCTCACTAATATTTCTAACTCTCTATCCTTCTCCCTTCCTCTCTGTAAAAAAATCAATAAAATATATTTTTTTAAAAAATACATACAAACTAAGGCTGGACACAGCCCCGAGTCACCACGTCTGCCCGATGTGTCAACCGTGTGGCGACCCCCCGACTCCTGGGACGTCAGGACTCCGGTCCCTCTGGTGAGGAAGCAGGGTGATGCCACCAGCAGAGCCACCCTGGCCTCCGGAGTGCCGGATGGAAGGGAAGGCAGAGGCCCATGTCCCCACAACCCCCACCCACCGGTGTACACACACAGTCATCAGCCTGGTGAGCCGGGTGAGCCCGGTTACAAAGGTGAGCATGAGCCATGGCTCCAAGGAGTTCAGGCGGCCTTGCTTAGGTGGGGGGGGGGGCTGAACGTTCTTTGAGGGGGTCCCCAGATATTCAAGACGGAGGAGTCACTGGCCTAGAGCTCGGATGATCTCTCCAGTCCTTCCTGGGGACTTACACATCCTCTCCGACTCTGACAGAGCAGCATGGCCACCATGATGTCAGGGAGGAAAGACAGCGTGAGCCTCCCCAATTCCAGACACCAGTGGTTCTTTTTGTAAGTGAACTAGAGGCCCGGTGCATGAAAATTCATGCACTGGATGGAGGGGAAGGGGGTCCCTCAGTCTGGCCTGCCCCCTCTCAGAGTCTGGGAGTCCTCAGGGGTGGGAGACAACCTAGTGAAGGCGACACCCCCATCACATCTCTGCTGCTACCACTGCCGGCAGCGCAAGACTGAGCCGGTCCTGGTTACCTGAGCCTCAAGCGACCCTGGGCAGCTGGGGGGCTAAGAGAACTGGGGGACTCCGGAGGCAGGTGCTCGGAGTGGCCGGACCTGCCTGGGGTCGGGCCCAGCTGTGCTGCAGGCCCGCTGCCCCGGCAGGGCTAAGGGGATTGGGTGCTACCATCTTCTGGCTGTGAGCGCCACCATCTTGGAGGGCATGGCAGTCAATTAGCATATTCCCTCCTGATTGGCTGTGGGCGCCACCATCTTTGTGAAGGCGTGACGGTCCATTAGCATATTCCCTCTTTATGAGATAGGATGTTTGAAGTCTTCGAACAGAGTAAAGAGAATTGGCACTTTAGTCAATTTATCACCAAACATTTCTATGCTACCCAAGGCTACCTAAACATTTTCTTTAAATGTATTTTTATTTGATTTCAAAGAGGAAGGGAGAGGGAGAGGAAGAGACAGAAACATCCATGATGAGAATCCCTGACTGGCTGCCTCCTACACACCCCACCCTGGGGATCAAGTCTGCAACCCGGGCATGTGCCCCAACCAGGAATCCAACCGTGACCTTCTCGTTCCTAGGTCGATGCCCCACCACTGGCCCACACTGACGAGACTCTAAACCAGCGGTTCTCAACCTGTGGGTTGCAACCCCTTTGGGGGTCAAACGACCCTTTCACAGGGGTCGCCTAAGACCCTCGGAAAATGCAGATATTTACATCACGATGCATCACAGTAGCAACATTTCATGGTTGGGGGTCACCACCCCATGAGGAACTGTATGCAAGGGTCGCGGCCTGAGGAAGGTTGAGAACCACCGAGTCTAAACCATTTTACTCTGCGGGCAGAAATCTCTGGAAAAGGCAAGACTGGTTTACAGCCCGTCATCGTTATCTAGACGGAGAGCCCGGTCTTGGTGCATTTCCTGACCGCAGTAACACTAAATGCCTTTTAAAAACCGTTTAATACCTCCCATAACTTTTACGGCGCCTCCAATTACAGGCGTGCTCTCCTGGAAGAAAACGGTCTGAATTCTAACACAGCCGTGTGTAAAACGGACAATTTGTAAGCGAGGGCAAAGAGCTTTGAAAACCTAGAGGTATCGTACGGAGAGTAAAAGCTAACACAGCCGAGACCGGTGTAGCTCAGTGGAGAGAGCGTCGGCCTGCGGACTGAGAGGTCCCGGGTTCAATTCCGGTCAAGGGCACGTACATTGGTTGCGGGCACATCCCCAGTGGGGAGCGTGCAGGAGGTGGCTGATCGATGTCTCTCTCTCATCAGTGTTTCTGACTTTCTATCCCTCTCCTTTCCTCTGTGTGAAAAATCAATAAAATATGTTTAAAAGAAAAGAAAAAAAAAAAGCTAACGCAGCCAGCCAGCCAGCCAGCCAGGGCCCAGAAGCTCAGCCACTGTTCGAAAAGAACAACCCGTGAGGCTGGGCCGACGCCTGGATGGAGGTGGGGGGTGATTAACTCCTTCTGGAAAGGAGCCTGAAAGGTGCCCCCTCCCACTCGTGCAGAAGGCAGCGTCTCTGGCAAACAAACCAGCCACTCTCGAGATGCTGCACACTGGAAGCCGGGGACGGTGTAGGAGCTGCGGGCCTCTGCTTCTGAGTCACTGCCACCCCTCTGCCCGGGCCCACGGTGACAGGACGGCATGAGTGCCCATGGTGGACCCCTCAGGAACCAACAGGGACCCCTCTATCCCTCCCACTCCCCCTACTGACATCTTTTGCAACCAGCCCCCATGCCACAGACCCACGCCCTGAGAATCCCTCCGTGCAGGCTTTGAGCACCTGCAGGACCCACTTTGCCGTCTGGATTCTGTGAAGGAGGGACCGTGGCCCTAAACTCCAGTGTCGCCGCTAACTGAA
>JAAGEH010000026.1:4472063-4496125 GCA_011751065.1 Lasiurus cinereus
GTGCCCCTGCCTCCGGTGCCCCTGCCTCCAGGTGTCCCTGCCTCCAGGTGCCCCTGCCTCCAGGTGCCCCTGCCTCCAGGTGCAATGCCTCCAGGTGCCCCTGCCTCCAGGTGCAATGCCTCCAGGTGCCACTGCCTGGCAGCTGCTTTTGCACTGGTGCTCTGCCTGGCCAGTTTGCTGTTCCCGCTCAAATGCTGTGGCAGAGTTTGAGAGCCTGAGGTGTGTGATAAAGCCTGCGCCTCCTCTCCCACTCCACCCCACTTCCAGCTGGGCAACCCCTGCCACGTCCACACAGCCCTCGGGGTATTCCCCAGGTGAGGTGCGCGGGCTGTGAGCTTGTGCTCGTGTGGTTAACCATTGTCTTAAAGATGGGGAGAAGATGGCACGGGTCAAAGGGAGGGGCCTGCCGTGATATTTCTGAAATCCCGAGCCCCCAGGGCCTGCACCTGAGGTTCTCCTGCGGCCTTCTCCTGTTCCCCGGTCCCGCTCCCACGGCTGAGGGGAGCGTGGGCTCCAGCAGAGACCCCGACAGACAGAGCCCCTCCTCGTTCTGCGCGCTCCGGCCGGGGGCTCCATGGATAACAGCGCCTCTGACAGTCCCGCTTCCTTCCGACGGGCGCATCCCAGACAGGAGCCGCTAATCCCAGCCAAGGCTTGTTAACTGTGTTAATTTGGCCGAACGGAGGAAGAGTGATGAGAATAAACAGCGGGCTCCGTGTCGTTTCTCACCGCCGCAGACACATCCGTCTTCATCTCCAGGGTCCAGCGGGTAGGGTCCCTAATTAAATTATGCGCCGCGTTCCGTGGATGCCGGGAAAGCAAGGCAGGGAGATACTTCATCGTTAACTGTAGATTTTCTTATTTTTTTTCCCTGATAACACTCGGGCCTGAAAGAGCTACATAGATTAAGATGATGATTTTTAACGTCGAGTTAACTTTATTTGGCTGCCTCGTTGTCACGGGAATGGATGATGTGCCCAGCACCCGCCTCCCCTCCCCCACCCCCACATCCACGGCTTGGTCTTTGTCACAGTCCTGAGTGTCTGGGTCTTCCTAGAGCCATTTCTCTTCTTCCCAGCCGCCAGCCTATATACATCGGCCGTGGCCACTGGTCCTTCCACCACCACATCATTCAGCTGTCTCCCTGTGTCTGCGCTGCAAGCATTGTCATACATAATTCAGTTACTTCTCATCATGCTCCGTGTTGGTCAACTCACACCCTCCCTTCCGCAGCCAATTCCAGGTCCCGAGTGCTACGAACACCTGACCCTGGATGTGCCCGCATTTCGCCGAGAACCTCCCTGTGGGAACCTCTTTCCACGTCCCGCGTGGTTCAGGGTTCCCGGTTCAGGGTTCGGGTTCTGGAGGAGGCCACACGCAAACGAAAAGAGAGACCAGAAAAGCATTAATTTGGGGATATTGGGGGGCCAGTCAGGAGCCTTCCTCTAGTGCAGCGGTTCTCAACCTGTGGGTCGTGACCTGTTTTCTGATGGTCTTAGGCTCTACAGCAGTTACCCACAGGTTGAGAACCACTAGCCGGGTCGCCTAAGACCATCAGAAAACACAGATATTTACATTACGATTCACCACAACACGAGGAACTGTATTAAATGGTCGCGGCATTAGAAAGGTTGAGAACCACTGGTCTGGTGGGAAGACTACCGCCTTCCTTTGGCCTTGCCATCCCTTTTATTCAGGTTGGGGAGACACCCTTTGCCCTGAAGCAGGCAATTTCAGTCACAGGCAGATTATCTTCTCAGTGAGGATTGCCATGATTATTTGGGGGGAAAGTTCATTGTCTCCATTAGAGAGGGGGTGGCTGGCTTTGACCTTTCAGAGCTTCCAGGTTGACCAGCCTTCAGGGTTCCTCGCCCACTTTCTGTTAGTGAGACAGTGAGTGGTTTCCGGCACCTCCCGTCTCCTAAGACGACATCATTCCTCGTCCAGGAAACCCCCTGATTCCATAGTTAGAGGTTCCAGTGATTCTGCAGCCGCAGCTAAACCAGGCCGCCAGGAGGGGGGCCTGCATTTCTGGGTGTATCTTCGTACGTCTACATGTGACGTAGGTGTTAATCTCTCCTGTCAAGGCCTTGTGTTGGGTTTATCACGGAGGACCTTTCTGCCCTGGTGGCTGGCTGTGTTGTCAGCAATCTCAAGGGCGCAGAGGGCTTTCCGTAGGCCTGAGCACAGTCGGACGTTTCTACATTCTATTGTCTTGGTGTTGGCTGGCTCCTCTTTCTATAGGCCTGCGGGTTACCCATGTCTGATTTATTTCAGTGCCTTGAAGGGAGGGGATCCAGATTAAAAAGAAGTCAAGGTGAGGTTCTTCTGGGGCTACTGCGATGGGGCCCTGATGGCATTCATGCACGTCCACCAAGACAGCGCTGACCACGTCTCTTCTGCTTGCCCAGGAGAGGTTGTGACTGGCGACCGGGGAAAGAGGCAGGGAACCTGGAAGTTGCCTGTCCATCGAGTTAGTCATCATAGCAAGGGCACAGGCCTGGGGATCTACCTGGACTTGGTCTCTAATTCCACTTCTTACCACCCAAGTGGCCTTCAGAAGGTACTTGAGTTCTTGGATTCCTGGTTTTCTTCTCTGTAAGTCAACAACATTCATTCATTCCATCAGTTTTTATTAATTCTCTCTGAGCTAGGTGCTGTGAACACCAGCAATGGGGGAAAAAAATCAGTTGTTACCCTCCCTGGGCTTACACCCTGCCCCTCTCACTCCCTGTCTCTGGGAAATGCTGAATAAATGAACCTCCGTGCTGGCTCAGGGGACACAGTGCCGTTAGCATCGGATAAACCGCCTCTGGGAAGAGCCTTCTTCCCAATCCGGTGGGTATCAGGAGCAAATCGTCTTTTCCTCGCCCAGCAACTGTGCTCGGAGGCTACGCTGCCCGCTTTCCAAAGGAATAGTTGTTTGTATCCATGCCGCTGTCCAAAGGAGAGGGCCCTGGTTACGTGCAGCGGGGTGACTGGAAGATCTGCTAAGCCAGAGAAGAAGTCAATGAAAATGCTAGAAAAAAAAATGAAGTAGATGATCTTGTCAATACATTTTTGCTAAATGTGTTTTGACCTCACTGTTAAAGCATGAGGTCAGTTGTTCATGTTCATTAAGAGACATGCAGACTACAAATGGATGTGCCAGAATATTCCTACCGAAAATTTAAGATCTCTAAATAGGATTTGTATGAGGAGTCGAGGGTCCCAGGTATCTTTATCATTACACACCTTCAAAACCATAATGAGGATCAATGAGGAAATGCTCACTTGCCATTTGCATAGAGCTGGGTGCTTTGCTATTATATGTCAACTAGGGGCCCGTTGCATGAAGATTCGTGCAATAGGCCTTCCTTCCCCTGGCTGCCGGCACCGGTTTTCCTCCAGCACCGGGACCCAGGCCTTCACTCTGGCCAGAGCGCCGCTCCTGCAGCTCCCTCTGCCCCCCACCCTCCCCCTCACAGCAGGTGTCCCAACCCGCTGGCCGCTCTGCGCCTGTATGTGTGCTGCCCAGAGACCCAGTGCGGCTATGGAGGGGGAGGGGGGCCGAGAGGCCACCGCCATCTTTGTTGGGTTAATTTGCATACCTACTCCTGATTGGCTGGTGGGCGTCATGAAGTGATGGTCTCTTTTATTCCTGTAGGCAAATATTTGTTAATTTTTTAAATATATATTTCAGCCGAAACCGGTTTGGCTCAGTGGATAGAGCGTCGGCCTGCGGACTGAAAGGTCCCAGGTTCGATTCCAGTCAAGGGCATGTACATTGGATGCAAAAAAATCCCCAGTGGGGGGTGTGCAGGAGGCAGCTGATCCATGTTTCTCTCTCATCGATGTTTCTAGCTCTCTATCTCTCTCCCTTCCTCTCTGTAAAAAAATCAATAAAATATATTTTTTGAAAAGAAATATATATTTCATTGATTTTTTTTTTTTACAGAGAGGAAGGGAGAGGGATGGATAGAGAGTTAGAAACATTGATGAGAGAGAAACATGGATTAGCTGACTCCTGCACGCCCCCACTGGGGATGTGCCCGCAACCAAGGTACATGCCCTTGACCGGAATTGTACCTGGGATCTTTCAGTCCGCAGGCCAACGCTCTATCCACTGAGCCAAACCGGTTAGGGCCATAGACAATAACTGCTTGACAGCAACGCATATCTGTAAACGGTAGTGATACCGCCCTAGCTGCTTCCTTTTCCTCCTCGCATTTAATGGATCGGAAAGACATTTCGCAGGTGAGACACTGGGGTTGGGGGTCAGAGGCAAGGGCCAGCAGCGCCGTGTTCGAGGCAGATGGCACCTCAGACCCAGGATTTGTCTGGACTGCAAATGAGCAGCCCTGGTCCCAGGCGGGAAGGCAGCGGGGAGGCTGCCTGCTTCCCTGTGATTGGCCCGTTTCCTCCACCGCTTGCTTTCTCTCTGCGGAGCCGAACTGGTTGAAGTTGATGGAAATGACATGTCTTATCACTCCTTAAGAGAACAAAAAAACACACACACACACATATAAAATGCAAATCTAAAAGAGATGGGCAATTTTCTTGTACCACTTTCTATTTCTGTGTAAGTTACCAAGTGCCAATCATTCTTGCTTTTTAAAATTCACATTTGTCAGGCGGCGTGTCGGCTCTCAGTGCTGAACAAGAAGAGATAATGCTTCGCGCGGAACCATCACTTGGTCTGGCTCTGCAGAAAGTGCCACCCAGAGGAGAAGGGACCGGATTGCCGGTTTCCTGGAAATATTCACGGCCATTCCATGATCCCCACTTCTCTGGGGTCAGGGTGGAATCCACTGGAAGGTAATCAGCAAGACATTCTGATTCTGGATGTGGAAATTTTAAAAAATATATATTTTATTGATTTTTACAGAGAGGAAGGGAGAGGGATAGAGAGCTAGAAACATCGATGAGAGAGAGACATCGATCAGCTGCCTCCTGCACGCCCCACACTGGAGATGTGCCTGCAACCAAGGTACATACCCCTGACCGGAATCGAACCTGGGAGCTTTCCGTCCGCAGGCCGACGCTCTATCCACTGAGCCAAACTGGTCTCGGCTGGATGTGGAATTCTTTACGGATGTCAAAGTCCCCCCTCATTTCGCGGCGTGTACTTGAACTGCTCTAACCAGGTGAGCACCTGAGAGTCGCCGTAATGATGAGAACCCCTGTTCAATTGTGCGAGGAAGGCAAAGGCCGTCATAACCTGATTGACATGTTGCGCCTTCCATCAGCTCACTGAGGAGTTCACTGGTGGTCAAAACTTCTAGAAGGAGAAAGAAAGACTCTAATAATTCAGCACCGCAGCCCACGATGTCCGCGTGCCGCGAGGGTAACATCGGTGGTCCCCACACGGCAACGGCCGTCCATGCAGGAGGCGAAAAGTCAGCTCTGCAGGCGCCTGCAAACAGTGAGGGAGGAAGCCTATTCCGTGTGAGCAGCTGCAGACACTGTTCACGGAAATAAATTCTAAGCTGCCGAGACCGGTTTGGCTCAGTGGATAGAGCGTCGGCCTGTGGACTGAAAGGTCCCAGGTTTGATTCCGGTCGAGGGCATGTACCTTGCTTGCGGGCACATCTCCACTGTGGGGCGTGCAGGAGGCGGCTGATCGATGTCTCTCTCTCATCGATGTTTCTGACTTTCTATCCCTCTCCCTCCCTCTCTGTAAAAAATCAATAAAATATATTTAAAAAAAAAAAGAAAGAAAGAAATTCTAAGCTGTGGTGAAGGAAGTGATGGAGGAGAGCATGGCAGTGACCAGGTCAGGGTCTTCCCACAGCCTCATGTTTGCCGGCCTCTGGCCGATGCTGTGTTTGATGGACAGCCCAGAGAGAAGCTGCACTGTCAGCCACGAAGCGTTCTGAGATTCTCTGACAGCCATGCTATCTTCGAAGGAGCCCTAGGGTGAGCTAAATACTACTAAAGGGACCGGCTGGCACCGGTGAGAGCATCCTGAGGAGAATGGGAGAACATGAATGATTTAGTGTTTACAGCGGCCACTATCCTGCAAGAGTTACCAACATCTACATAGAGTGAGAGTCACACCAAGGGCCTCCCAGGACTGAGCCGTTCCGCCGAAGGAAACACCTGGAACCGTTAGAGCGAAGAGTCTGCTTTCTCTGTGGGAGGAGGTCAAGCACAAATACACTCCGGCCCTTTTGTCCGGAAACCCACGCAGGTTGTCTTCTTTCTGGAGGCGGGCATTTCTGAAAATGCAGACTCTACGGAGCTGGCAGGGGCCTTAGCAACGCCGAGTCCAGCCCCTTCCCTTACAGGTGAGGAGCGAGCGGCCTGGGAGGACCGCGTGCTTTGCTCCCATCCCCGCTGCTGATCTGGCGCGGTTACCTCCTCGCCCCTCTGCTCGCTCCCCCTGTCCCCTCCCAACCCCTCACCCCCGTCTTGGCATCTCTGGATCAAACCACAGCTGTTTGTTGCCAGCCTCTGGCAGGCACTCTGCTGAGCCTTCCAGGAACATCCAGAAAGCTGGCCCCGCTTTTTGATTGCTTGCCTAAGAGAAGATCAAACCATGTAACGGGTCAGCCAATCAGTGGTGGCGGAACAGCGCAAGGCCACAAACGAGCTGTCCCATGTAGGCCTGACTTGTTGAGTCTTCCCCCTAAAAAACCCTTCCCGTCCACCCAGGAAGTAGTCTGTGGACACAGCTGCCCCTGATCCCGACATTATCACTTCCCTTGAGTATCACATCTGTTTATCACCCAGCTTTTTTTTCGTTATTTTTTTAAGATAAATTTTATTGATTTTTTTACAGAGAGGAAGAAGGGAGAGGGACAGAGAGTTAGAAACATCAATGATCGAGAAACATCGATCAGCCGCCTCCTGCACGCCCCCCACTGGGGATGTGTCCGCAATTAGGGCACATGCCCTTGACCGAAATCGAACCTGGGACTTTTCAGTCCGCAGGCCGACGCTCTGTCCACTGAGACACACCAGTTAGGGCTGGTTATTTTTTTATGAAGTGCAAAATACAAGATTCGAAGAAGAGCTTGCACAGACGTACAGATTACTCACCTCTCAGCCTGGATTCTAAATCGTTGCCAGCACCAAAGTTCGGAACACCCCGGGGAGAGACCGCATCTCAGGAATCTCTTCCTTTGCCTCTAGAGCTGCGGCGCAGGCCACAAGGGAGAGTGAGCGCTGTCACTGAACATCAGCGTAATCATCGCCTTCGAGGATCTGCCGTTTCAGGCAAGGAGATGGATATATACACAGACACGCCGGCCGGCGCTCTTTCAGATCTGTAATCTTTAACTCAATCCGGGTCGAAATCCCAGGGATAGCATTACCCCGTGGATAGAGGTCCACTGTTTCCACACACACACACCCCTCAAAGCATCACCTGAAATAAAGAAATAAGAGGGTGCAGGGAGCCCCCTGTAGGACAGGAGAGGACTGTGTCTGAGTCGGGCAGGGAGGTAGCTAGAAAGGAGGTCTGGCTGCAGAAACGCGACTACACTGCACAACGATGCACAGACCCCCCATTAACGCCTTTCTATTTGCAGATCCACGGCTCCCCGTGAAGCCACAGGCGCCGCCTTCCCGGAAGGCTCTGTGAATGGCCTCTTCATTGCCTTGCTATTCGGGTGTCACATCACAAACCGCCCGTGCTGGCGAGAGGTGAGGTAGCCAGTTCACCTCGTGGAGCGTCATCTCCTTGGGGAGCAATCTGCGTGCAGCCATGTGCCACTGTCCTAAACCAGATCCCACCAGCCGGGCAGCGAGAGGCAAGAAAGAGCTGCCTTTTAGGAAAACGGGTGACAAGTTCTCTGGGCGACTTCAGGGGCACGTTAAGCGGGTTGCTACCAGGCAGAACCGACATGTCACCTGCAGACGTGTTCTCTACCAGAATGTCCAGCGTCACTCCCACGAGGGAGTGATGTTTGGGATCACTCACCACATCAAAGGGGTCCCCCAACCCCCGCAAACCACCCTCACCAGCGCTCCATCTGGGTGGGCATCAGGGCTGGAACCCGGGGCTTTGGCTGTGCTCGGAGGCAGACAATGACACCCGAAGGGCATGGCTCCGGGGAGTGCTCCGCAGAAGGGTCAGCAGATGCAGCTTGTCCGTCCACAGCCAGACGCCAGCGCTGTGGGGCCGAGACGCCGACGGCCGCTATCATTCGTCCACAGCAGCAGTTCTCAACCTTCCTCAGGCCGCGACCCTTTAAGACAGCTCCTCATGGGGTGGTGACCCCCAACCATAACATTATTTCCGTTGCTACTTCATCACTGTCATTTTGCTACTGTTATGAACTGTAATGTAAATATCTGATAGGCAGGATGTATTTTCATTGTTACAAATTGAACATAATGAAAGCATAGGGATTAATCACAAAAACAATACGTAATTATATATTGCAAAATATTCATTTCTAATTACAAATAAATGAAATGTCTTGAATCGTGGTGTAGCATGGGCAACAGTCTTCATATGACAACAGTAAACGACATGGCTACACTTTGCTACACCGAGGAGCGGTGTGTTGGTTCCTAAGACCATGGGAAATAGGTGTTTTCCGATGGTCTTAGGCGACCCCTGTGAAAGGGTCGTTTGACCCCCAAAGGGGTCGAGACCCACAGGTTGAGAACCGCCGGTTCATAGGGACACCAGCCGGGATGCTGGAAGAGTTTTCTGGCCACGGAGGCCTTCAGAGCTGCGCGTCTGCTCGGCAGAAGCTGGCTGTGTTGCAGAGCACGTATGACACAGGCTCGCACCCATCCAACGCCATAGCTCTTTAGAAAACCGAGGGTCTGGCTGGTACAACTCCCCGTGACACGGCTCAGATGTGACAGCAGAGAGAAGGGCATCGGTGCGAAGGCTGATGGGACACCAGCAAACGTCACCGCGGGCCCTTTACACGTAGGGAAGGGCTGCCCTTGACCCGCACCTCTCGGCCGGGGAAGACCTCGCCAAGACCTTTCCCGGGGCGGCAGCCTGAGAACCTGAAATGACCCCGCGCCCCGGCCTCAGTGGCAAGCTCTGCTTTCCCCTGAAGAGCCATCCCCTCCGGCAGGAAGGGGAAGGGCAGTCGGGGACCCAGACCCAGGCTCCAAGGCCACACGCCGGGAAGCAGTCCCAAAGAGGTGATGTCGGCAGAAGCGGAAAACCGCGGTGACAGAGTGAAACGTTGTCTGGCCTTCGCCAAGCATCATGATCGCCACCACAGGCCACCGGGCTTCGGCAAAGGCGTCCATCAGCCTGCCGGCGGTTTGGGAGCCGCGCCCAGCACGATGGAGCAGGAGACCAGGGTTCAAGCGCAGGCCTTTGCCCGTGCCCAGTTTGTGAGTCTCAGGTGCTCTCTAGTGGCCGGAGGGACGGAAACTCTGCGGGGCACCGGGCCGTGGCCGGACTCACACCCGGAGATGTCTCTCGTGGAAAGCCGAGGCAGGGACCATTCCCCTGCAGCCGCGCTGCCTGCATCTCTGCCAAGATTGTATGAGCCACTGTGCCTTTCCGGTCCTGGTATGGCCGCCCAAAAACCACTGAGAACCGGTTAAACTCTGCTGTGTGATTTTTTTTTTTTTAAATACAGCTGTACCTCGAGATACGAGTGCCCTAACATACGAGATTTTTGAGATACGAGCGGTCGAGCGAGCGATTTTTGCTTTGAAATACGAGCAACAGTTGATATAGGAGTAATTGCGCGGATCAGCCAGCTGCACACGACCCACCAGTTTACCGCGACTCGAGCGTCTCATAGTTTCCCACGCCTCAAGGTGACAGAATGAATTAAACTCATATCTCGAGGTACCACTGTATATCTTATTGATTTTTTACAGAAAAGAAGGGAGAGGGATAGAAAGTCAGAAACATCGATGAGAGAGAGACATCAATCAGCCGCCTCCTGCACGTCCCCCACTGGGGATGTGCCTGCCACCAAGGTACATGCCCTTGACCGGAATCGAACCTGGGACCTTTCAGTCCGAAGGCCAAAGCTCTATCCACTGAGCCAAACTGGTTTTGGCTGCCGTGTGATTTTGCAGTGTGCATTATCAAATGAATGGGAAGCACTGGCTTTCAATGCATCCTCATGCTGGTCCAGGAGCCTTAGGAGCGAAAGGCTTTTCTGAATCGAATAGGAAGCTTGTCTAGCTGGTCCCTCCGTCTGAGGGCACCGATGCCCTGGCTGTGCCTCAGACTGTCTTGGAGGCGGAAGTCACTGTTTTAGGGAAGGAGATGAGGTTCAAGCGCTGTGCATTGGGGAGCACGGAGCACGTGTATGTTCATTGGACGCCGATACATAGCCAGTACAGGCCTCACCGGGGTTTCAGGTGCCAACATTTGCCAAAAATGTATACAGGTACAAGGCCCGCGTACAAGAGGAGGAGAGCCTGCCTGGAGTCTTGACAACAGGTGGGAAGAAGAAATATGGAACAACTGAGATTTTTTTAAAAAAAAAAAAAAAGGAAGAAAGAGCCGAAACCGGTTTGGCTCAGTGGATGGAACATCGGCCTGCAGACTGAAAGGTCCAGGTTCGATTCCGGTCAAGGGCATATACTTTGGTTGCGGGCACATCTCCAGTAGGGGGTGTGCAGGAGGCGGCTGATCAATGTCTCTCTCTCATGGATGTTTCTAACTCTCTATCCCTCTCCCTTCCTCTCTGTAAAAAATCAATAAAATATGTTTATAAAAAGGAAGAAAGAGGGAAACCTCGCAGAGACAAATCACAGACGTGAGGGTCAACAGAATGTATGTTCGCAGTCACCACTGTCAGGAGGCTGTTTAAACTCTCAATGGACTCCATGGAGGAGACACAGGCAATACCCCCCCCCCCCCCCCCCCCCCAGTTCTGAGAACCAGTCCTAGACCACGGACTCCATCCTGTGGCACAGCTGCCGTCCTAGCATCAGGCTCTTCTCGAGTTTTCTACCGACATCTGGAAACGGGCTCTTACTTCAGCAAATGTAGTTGAGCCCCACTTAGCGATTGTAGGGTCACTTTGTGATCAGCCATTTCAGAGGATGCTTTCAGGACTCTCGACGACAGAGTGAGAAACCATGGACGGCAGAGCGTTCTGAACCCGCCAACCCCATCGCTGGCCTCGTGTAGACTCGGCCTTCGCCATGAGGTGCCAAGGCTTGCCATCGGCGCGTCCATGGTAAGACCCACCAGAGGAGGGGAGCGTGAGGCGCCCCGTCTTCTCCCCGGTTCAGCACCCACAGCTGCTGGCAGGCAGCAGTTTTAAGTACTGTATTTTCCGGCGTATAAGACACCTGGGTGTATAAGACAACCTCCAACTTTTCTAGTTAAAATATAGAGTTTGGGGTATACTCGCCTGATAAGATGACACCTGGCGTATAAGACAACCCCCGACCTTGGAGAAGATTTTCCTGGGTTAAAAAGACGTCTTATACGCCGGAAAATACGGTATCTTTGTTGTGCTGCCTTTGGGCAGGTTCTACCTCCCACTACTTTTGATGCTTCCAGGTCTGTGAATTTATTTTTTTTTAAATATCTTTTATTGATTTTTTACAGAGAGGAAGGGGAGAAGGATAGAGAGTTAGAAACATCGATGAGAGAGAGACATCGATCAGCTGCCTCCTGCATGCCCCCTACTGGGGATGTGCCCGCAACCAAGTACATGCCCTTGACGGGAATCGACCCTGGGACCTTTCAGTCCGCAGGCTGACGCTCTATCACTGAGCCAAACCGGTTTCAGCCAGGTCTATGAATTTAATACTTTAAGACGTTTGAAGAAAGTTGGGAAGATTTTCCTTTTAACACGGGACTGTGTCCTATTACTGTCACCAAAGTTCATTGCTCCGCGCATGGAGCAGAAGATGAAGCAGACAGAGCTCACACAGCTTCAAAGAATTGGAGTCCCAGCTCTGAATTCAGGCTGATATCATCAACTGACATCATAACCAAGAACCCACTTGGATTTTTTTCCTCTGACAATAACAGACATTGTACTGAACTCATTAGTGCTTGAGTCATCAAATAGGGGATTATATCTGAGGGGAATTATTTTAGTGATCACCTGAAAACCAGTGTGACATAGGCTAGATTGTATTTTTGGAAGCAGGTTTGAAGTCTGGAGAATATCAATAGACGTGTGTACCTTTATTCATCCTAAACTGACACCCAGGACAGAATCAATAGGCTCACCAAAACTTCTCATTGCCAGAAGAGAGTCAGCCCAGAAAGCCTGCATACACACGTCTGTGAACACCACACCTAACAAGGAATTTTCTGACTTTCAGCTAATTTGTCTTTCAATCCCGAAAGGCCAGTCCCCCAGATTTAGAACCTGCATTCTTTTTGAGGCCATTCTGAAAGGCTGTGTGACCTTAACTCAGGAAATAAAAACCTTTTAAAATGTATTTTTCTCACTCAGTTATTTAGGTTCCACGTTTATGTGACAGTGTGGAGAACTCTGAATAGGTTTTCACACTGTTCAAAGTCTATCGAACTCTCTGGACACCTCCGGGTCATTTCTGACATTTTGAAAAATATAAAAGCCTGAATGACTGAACCTGCGCGTACAAAGCAGTTACATGATGGCGTTCTAAAGCATCTCTCGAAAGGACCCATTTAGTCATCCATTCGAGTTCACTTTGGTAATGTAAAGTTTCACTTCCACTCCAGGGAATTTCAGGAACGGCGGCTTTATATGGATCCAGGCTCGGCCTCGAGCACCATGGGAAAGGATGCCTCTGGCATTATCATAGGAACACAGGACGAGGGTGGAACCTGATGGGACCGCAATTGTTAGCTGCAATATCTATAAAACACGGCTGCATCGTTTATGTGGTTTATTTAAACCTCTTTTCATACAAAGGGACATTTTAATTGGTCATGAAATTACAAGGAAGGTGAGTCTGTCTATTCACCGTCATTATTTCTCCTCTTGAAAACTCCTCCTCCACTCGCCTCCATGATATGCATTTTCTGGTTTTCTTCTGACCTCTGACTCTGTACCATTTGTTCTCCTTGGATGCCTCCTCTTCCTCCAATTATACTTAATATATTCCATTGATCTTTCACAGAGAGGAAGGGAGAGGGATAGAAAGCTAAAAACATCGATGAGAGAGAGACATCGATCACCTGCCTCCTGCAGGCTCCCTACTAGGTATGTGCCCGCAACCAATTTACATGCTCTTGACTGGAATCGAACCTGGGACCCTTCAGTCCGCAGGCCGACGCTCTATCCACTGAGCCAAACCGGTTTCGGACCACCAATTATACTTAAACCTTACCTTTCCCTGCAGAATGGACCTGCTCTCTCCTCACTTCACAAACTCATGGCTTATCTATCCCTGATGACTACCAAATGTCTTCTCTGAGCCAAGATTGCTTTTCGGATCTTCAGTATCAAGATCTTCCTGCTGAACATCTCTACTTCTATGATCCATGGGCACCTCAAACACAAAACCTACAAAACCCATAACATCTTCCCCCACATATATGTCCCGCCTTCTGCATCCACTTGCTCAGCGGGCATATCCTTTTCCCAACATGAGACCTTGGGGTTATCTGAGACCTCTCTCCATTCCTTGGCCCAAAACTAATGGTGTAATGCGTCCTATTGAAGCGACAGCCTATATACATTTTTAAATTTTTATTTATCTTTAATTATAGTTGGCATACAATATGAATTCCATTAGTTTCGGATGTAGAACGTGGTGATGCTACATTAGCTTTTAAATCTCTCTTCTATTCTCCATCGTCACTGTCAATGACTTGATTGATGACTCAATATTTCTGCAATATTCCAAAACTGTCTTCCTCTTTTTGAGACTATTTGTGAATCTACTCGTTACATTCTTATCGGGAGGATTTTGTTAATATGCAAATAATGTCCTGTCCTTTCCCTGTTCAGGATTCTTTAATGCCTCCCTTTACTCTCAGGGAAATATCCAAACGCTTTCCAGTACTCTCCACAGCTCTTTCTGATCTTGCCTTTGGCCCATGCACACCTATTGTGCCATGAGAGTGAACTGCACCTAATTTCCAAATCCTCCTCTACTGCTACATATCTCTGCACACACTGCTTTCTTTCTCTGAGGTGACTTTCTTCCCTTCGCTTGCCTAGCTGACTCCTACTGTCCTCCAAAGAGTGAGCCCAAGCATCGTCTCCTCTGGGAAGACTATCTCAGTCTGATTAGGTATCTCGTTAGGTGCTGTGACCTGTTCTGTTTATGCGTCCATCATGCAATGCAATATAAAGATGTTGGTTTATCTTCTACTCTGTATCCATCACTTAACTGTAAAACTCCTAAGTGTCAGAACGATTCTTCCTTTTTATCTCTAAATCCACAAGACCCGACATATAACATTTGCAAACAAACATTTATAATGGAAATCTATGTTAAAAAAAAAAAACTTGCAAGAAGCCCCAGTTGGTGTGGCTCAGTGGTTGAGCTATGAACCAGGAGGTCATGGTTCAATTCCCAGTAAGAGCACATGCCCGGGTTGCAGGCTCAATCCCTGTGCAGGAGGCAGGCAGCCAATTACTGATTCTCTCTCATCATTGATGTTTCTATCTCTTTCTCCCTTCCTCTCTGAAATCAATATATATATTTGCAAGAAGAGTTTCAGTGCTTTTGGTTATTCAAGGATTATAGGTTAACTAGAGGCCCAGTGCACAAAATTCGTGCACAGGGGAGGGGGCTCTTCTCAGCCCAGCCTGTACACTCTCCAATTTGGGACCCCCCAGGGGATGTCCGATTGCCAGTTTAGGCCCAGCAGTCAGACATCCCTTTCACAATCCGGGACTACTGGTTCCTAACTGCTCACATGCCTGCCTGCCTGATCATCCCTAACTGTCCTCCCCACACTGGCCTGGTTGGCCCTTACTGCCCCCCCTAACAGCCTGGTCACCTCCAATTTCTCCCCCACTGGTCTGGTTGCCCTTAATTGCCCCCCCCACCAGCCTGGTAGCCCCCAAGTGTCCCCCCTGTGGGCCTGTTTGCCCCATGCAACCTGCTGCTTGGTTTGGTCGCCCCTCACTAACCTCTCTGCTGACCTGATTGCCCCATGTAGCCTGCTGCTCAGTCATTTGATCACCCCTCACTAATCCTTCTGCTAGCCTAGTCACCCCACACAGCCTGTTCAATCATCCATTCAGTTGTGATTGTCATTTAGGCTTTTATATAGAGAGATTTTAAAATTGAACAATGGTGATGATTCCCACAATCAACCATCAATTTTTATCTCAGCATCAAGTCACAAGAGATTTGTTACACAGAAAGGAAAAAGTACGTTTTAAATGGTCTACAGAAAGTTGCAATAATGGTTATAAATTCTCTAATGGCATTATGGTAGAACTATTCATAACAGGTATTGTTCTGTTTTCCCAAGTTCTCAGTCCATTTTTACCTAAACGAGAAACGTAACTATCTTTTAACACTCCAGCTATCATTTAAGCTTTCAGTTGAATGGTAGCCAACTGGAGATTTAGGGAGGAAATACTCTTTCATCTTTATATAACAAGTGCTATGTCTCTATAATCTTCATGAGATTCATCTGAACCACTGATTTCTGACAGCACCCGTTGACATTTTATAGATCATCAAAATCTTCCTCAAGGAAGAAATTGACATCTTGCTTCTAATAGCCAACAGCCACAGCCGTATTCATGTACCTGCTAACATTTATATTCCTGAATCTCGCTGTACAACTTCATTGTACTATATAAACTTTGACAGCAGTTCTTTCTTGGTTATGAAGCTATAAAATGATGAAAGTATGAAGGTTAGAACCTTCTTTTAACAGTTTCCTAGACTACGTTTTTCAAAAGAAAAGTGAAATGACTCAGCTAATATGGAGACGTATTCAAACCCTTCTCTTTTACTATCTATCTGCTTCTTTCCCCGGGAAAGAGGTATTTTGATCCATCAGCACGAAGGACAGAGGGAATCCTCATTTTCTCGTGCGGGATCCCATTTTAGGAACTAGAATCCTCTTGTGGTTATAGTCGGTAACACTTCCTTTTGTTTAATAAATATGGGAAAGTTAGACAGGGGTCTCTGGTGTGCATAGGTCAGGAGACACAATGGTATGGTAGGGTGCCATGACAGTTCAGCACCATGGACAGGGGGGCCGGCAGGCCATTGCCCCTTCCCTGTTGTTTTTTTCCTCTTTTAATATTCTGCCTATCTACCGTGACCCCAAATCAGTTGTACTCAGTGATCCTTTGGAATGCCAGAAGAAAAATGTTAGAAGTTCCATTTATAATTATTGTTATCTAAAAGAATGAAAAAGTTGCCGAAACCGGTTTGGCTCAGTGGATAGAGCGTCAGCCTGCGGACTGAAAGATCCTGGGTTCGATTCCGGTCAAGGGCATGTACCTTGGTTGTGGGCACATCCCCAGGAATGGATAGATATCTCTCTCTAATTGATGTTTCTGGCTCTCTATCCCTCTCTCTTCCTCTCTGTAAAAAAAAGAACCAATAAAAATAAATTTAAAAATAAATAAATAAAAGAATGAAAAAGTTAAGTTTAAGCGATATGAAAGATGAAGAGACAGGAGTACACGTGTACACTTATAAATAAACTAGAGGCTCAGCACACACGAAATCATGCACGGTTAGGGTCCCTAGGCCTAGCCTGGCCTCTGTCACATGGCCTCTGCTGCCCTGTGACGCTACGTGAAGCTCCCCGCTCCTACTGGATTAAAAATTAGATTACATTGAATTAAAAAAATTTTTTTTAAATATATTTTATTGATTTTCCACAGAGAGGAATAGAGGGATAGAGAGGGATAGAGAGTTAGAAACATCGATGAGAGAGAGAGAGACATCAATCAGCTGCCTCCTGCACTCCTCACACTGGAGATGTGCCCACAGCCAAGATACATGCCCCTGACCGGAATCGAACCTGGGACCTTTCAGTCCACAGGCCGACACTCTATCCACTGAGCCACACCGGCTTTGGCTACATTGGATTCTAAATATTAGGTAAAATAAATTAATGAAAAAAGAAGTACCCCCAATACACCTTTTCTTTATGGTCATATTTATAGTGTAGTCATAAGATAAGGGACACACACTGTACACACACACACACACACACACACACACGCACACACACAGCCTTTCGATGTGAAAAAGCATCCTTTTAGCGGAAGCACGCCTCTCACTGAAATGTAAAGAAACTGGAGATACAAAATATTTGTTTTCCTGGAATAAATAAAAGCCCATATTGCCTTTCTCCCTCCGGGACACGGAGGGAAGCATTTCCCCCTCAACGCGGCTAATTGCTCCGCAGGAAATGCCGGGGAAACTCATTGTCGCGGGATTCTATCCATCTGTACTCTCCGCACCAGCCCCAAACACTCTCATCTGGGCCCGCGCCTTCCAGCAGATGAGAACCCTCGGTGGGAGAGGGAGCCACCAACAGACTGCCATCTCCTCTCCGGGAGCCATTCAGGCAGGAGGAGGCAGACGCCAGCCTGGGGACCAGGAGCAGATTGAGCTCCTAAAAAAAGGCACCAGCCAAACTGTTCCTCCCGAGCACATGCAAAACTGGCAGTGTTGTGGTTCGCGCCATATGTTCTAGGTACGGGGACAGGCTTTGTATGCACGCTGACATTTGTTCTGAGGAATGTTAATGTCCTCAGTGCTGGTATGTGCTCAGCAGCCATTCACAGAGTTGAAAAGTAACCCGGAGTTCAAAAAAAAAGGGGGTAAAAGCCATTGCTGGCTTGGCTCAGTGGATAGAGCATTGATTGGCCTGTGGATGGAAGGGTCCTGGGTTCGATTCCGGTCAAGGGCATATGCCCCAGCTGTGAGCTGGATCCCCAATGGGGGGCATGCAGGAGGCCAATGATTCTCTCTCATCATTGATGCCTCTCTCTCTCTCTCTCTCTCTCTCTCTCTCCCCCCCCCCTTCCTCTCTGAAATCATACCCTATATCCCCTCTAGCCTTAGATAACCATTATCTGCTTTGGTTAACATCTCTTAGAGATTCCCCTGTTCTGGGCATCCTATATAATAAGAGCCTAATATGCTAAGTGTCTGGTCATCCATTCAACCAATCAAAGTATAATATGCTAATGATATGCTAAGGCCACTCAACTGCTAAAGGGTACAGGCTTTTGGGGGGATGATAAAAATGTCCTACAGTGGATTGTACAACTTGGTAGGTATACCAAAAAACACATTGAATTGTACGTTTTAAACGGATCAATTCTATCTCATGAAGCCATTACCAAAAAAAAAGGTATTCTGGACATCGTGACATTTTTACCCTTAAATACTTTAGAACACATCTCCTAAGAATTGGAGCTGGGACGTTCTGTGAGCAAATATGCAGTTTTTCCCTCTGATCCAGAGGTCAAGTGTAGAGAGGACGAGAGAGGGAAAGAGAGAGGGCGTGTGTAAGTAAGAAAGGTAACATCTCAAACCCAGCACAGTTTCAGAGTCCACATTGTTATGGAAACCCGCCACGCACAGATCTACGAGGCAGGGCAGAGACTTTCTCAAAGACGGTGCACGCTAGGGGCTGCTCTTCCCAGCCCTCCTCGATATGGGGTGCCCACGCATGCAGCTCTGGCTAAAGAAGTGAGATCAGCCGAGACCGGTGTGGCTCAGTGGATAGAGCGTCGGCCTGCGACTGAAAGGGTCCCAGGTTTGATTTTGCTCAAGGGCCTGTATCTTGGTTTCGGCCACATTCCCAGTGGGCGGTGTGCAGGAGGCGGCTGATTGATGTCTCTCTCTCATCGATGTTTCTAACTCTCTATCCCTCTCCCTTCCTCTCTGTAAAAAAATCAATAACATATATTTAAAGAAGAAGAAGAAGAAGAAGAAGAGGAGGAGGAGGAGGAGGAGGAGGAGGAGGAGGAGGAGGAGGAGGAAGGAGAAGGAAAAGAAGAAAAGGAGGAAGAAGAAGAGGAGGAGGAGGGGGATGAGGAGGAGGAGGCTAGAGGGGAGGGGGAGGAGGGGGATGGGGAGGAGGGGGTGAAGAAGAAGAAGAAGAGGAGGAAGAAGAAGGAGGAGGAGGAGGAGGAGGAGGGAGATCAGAAGTCACGAGGACCATTTTTCCTCACTCACCTAAGAGACCATCCCTGCCCGGGACGGACATGTTCCACGGCTCCTGTCTCTAGGACAGACAGCGAAGCCTGACTGACCGGCGACGTCCTGTGTTGAGGATGGTGAAGGCCCGGCAGACTGACTCCTGGATGCCAGCCCCGCGGGAGGCGGCCCCGGCCCGCCCAGAGCAGCGCCCTGCACTGTGACTTGAATGGCAGCCGCTATTCCGTTTGAGGCACCACGTTTCCTGTGCCCCGGAGGGTCGGCAGGTAGCTCTCCCCCAGTGAACACTCCTCAGCATCACAGAGGAATGAAAGCGACTCTTCTGCCTTCTGGCGACATCCTCTCATCCAACCTGGAGTTCAAGATCAATCCCTCCCCTCACGCTCCGCCTCCCCGTCGGCATCCATCAGCAGGAAAATCCCCCGGGAAGCCAGGAGGGCTGGAGGCAGCGACCAAGAGAAAAAAGACCCGCGTGGCTGGCACCCGGCCAGACTCCACAGGCGCTCAACCTCCCCCCCAACATCAGAGACGCCTGTCAGGGGAGACTTCCTTCCTCATCTCTGCCTTTCTAGTCTCTGCCCTCCCCCCGAACCAAGCGCCGGAAACGGCCGCTCAGGCTGTGCCCACAAGGCTAACGGGAATATTTGCAAGCACAACGACTTGGTTAAATAACTACAGTGGTACCTCGAGATACGAGTGCCCTAACGTACGAGATTTTTGAGATACGAGCCGTAGAGCGAGCGATTTTTGCTTTGAAATACGAGCAACAGTTGAGATAGGAGTCATCGCGCGGATCGGCCGGCTGCACACAACCCACCAGTTTACCACGACTGGAGCGTCTCATAGTTTCCCACGCCTCAAGGTTACGGAATGAATTAAACTCGTATCTCAAGGTACCGCTGTATTTATTCTAGGCCCGGCCGGGGTGGCTCAGTGGTTGAGCGACAACTTATGAACCAGAACATTACAGTTCGATTTGCAGCCAGGGATCCAGGCTTGATCCCCAATGTGGGGCGTGCAGAAGGCAGCCAATCAGTGATTCTCTCGTCATTGATGCTTCTATTTCTCTCCCTCCCTCTCCCTTCCTCCCTGAGATCAATAACAATATACTGGTTCTAGTTCTCACCTTTCCTTCTTTTTTTTTTTTAATATATTTTTATTGATTTTTCACAGAGAGGAAGGGAGAGGGATAGAAAGTTGAAAACATCAATGAGAGAGAGACATCGACCAGCTGCTCCCTGCACGCCCCCCACTGGAGATGTGCCCGCAACCAATGTACGTGCCCTTGCCCAGAATGGAACCTGGGACCCTTCAGTCCGCAGGCCAACGCTCTCTCCACTGAGCCACACCAATTTCGGCTCACCTTTCCTTCTTTTACTGTTTTATTTCACTCTGTGGGTTCTAGGTGCATAGAGCTGACTGAGCTCATTCCTGTGACCCCTGAGCACTGGCCAGGAACCCACGTGTCCCCATTCCTATCAGGTGAGAAGCGGGGGACCCTCCTGCTTCCCGCTAGCAGTCCCTGCACGGCCGGAGGCACTTGGAATCCAGCGAGGCTTTTCAAGGAGAACCTCCTTTAAAAATATGCTGAGCACAGCCCTAACCGGTGTGGCTCAGGGGATAGAGTGTCAGCCTGCAGACTCAAGGGTTCCAGGTTCGATTCCGGTCAAGGGCATGTACCTTGGTGGCGGGCACATCCCCAGTGGGGGGCGTGCAGGAGGCGGCTGATCAATGTTTCTCTCCCATCGATGTTTCTAACTCTCTACCCCTCTCCCTTCCTCTCTGTAAAAAATCAATAAAATATATTTAAAAAAAAACACAAAAAACCCTCCTTCTTAGTGCACCTGTTCACTGGCATGGCTCGGAGGTGGAGTGATGACCTATGACCTGGGAAGTTGCTGTTGAATCCCCATCAGGTGACTGGGCTGCAAGCTTGATCCCCAGTGGGGAGCTTGCAAGAGGCAGAAGATAGCCAATCAATGATTCTTTCTCATCATTGATGTTTCTATCTCTCTACTTCTCTGACATCAATAAAAATATATATATATTTTTTAAATCTATGAATACAGACCCTCAGTTTCCAAAACCTTATACATATTCAATGCCTCAAGCCTTTCCTAAGGATCGGGTGAGAAGACATTTTGCTTTTCAGACTCAATTTTAGTCTATCTGCTGCCAAAGCGAGCGTGGCTTTTTAGACTAAATGTCATCAATAACGGGACTGTCAGCGAAGGCCAAACAGTCATCCTTCCTTTCATTTAAACGAAAAGCCTTGGGAATGGGCCTCCGAAGGAAAATTCTCGAAGGCGCGTGGAGAGTTCCAGAATATATCTCGGTGCATCTCTATAAATATAGCTAAATCTACCTGCAGTGCTGGCAACGCCGTACATTATGTCGCCCTGGAGACTTTTAGGAGGTGATTTTTCACATGCATATAAGTTTAAAACAAGACATTTTCTGTACTCCATAAGTTACTAGCCGCTGAGACCCATAAGAGAAATTCTGAGTTGACAATTTTCCTCCAGAAAAGGTGTGAAGGAAGAGCCCTGGCAAGCCATAACTTACTAATTTTCTCCTCTGTGTAACACTCAATAAATCCAGTTATTTCCTCTAACCAAGATGTATACGTACAATAAAGGGAACTGATATTGCATCCATCGGACATATTTCATGTATATTCCGGCTAAGGACCAAACTCGATCTGATTCCCACAGTAAAGGAAGAAGAACTGGAAATATCCCACATCTTAAATTGTTGTTGTTTGTTAATTCGGTTAGGACATCCTATCTAATAAAAGTGTTATATGCAAATTAACCGTCATAAAGATGATGGCGCCCATAGCCACAAGATGGCGGCACCCAGTCCTCTCAGCCCTGCCAGAGTCCCCCAGTCCTGGGGGAGGAAAGAGGGGGTGCTGAGAGCGAGCCTGGCCCTGATCACCAGCCAGGCCTAGGGACCCTTTTCGTGCACAGATTTTGTGCACCGGGCCTCTAGTGTCAACTAATTTTTAATAAATAGGTGAAAGTGTTTTCTACTCACAAGAGAAGATGTAGAAATGGCCAACATAGACCTGAAGAGACACTTGATGTTATCAGTGTGCAGAGACATGTCCATGAAAACCTCAAGGGCCACTCCACCTCCACTAGAAATGGCAAAACATAGAAATGGGAGCACACCGAACGCCAGTGGGAAGGTGTAAACGATATTAAGCAACGACTTGGGGTAAGAATTCTCTGAACTTTTACAGAGAAAAGTTCATTGCTGGACTACAGACGCTGTGGGGAGTTAAGAAGAAGACCTACATGTCCGGTTGTCTTCAGATCTAGGAGACAGATTCAGAGGAAAACCCGGAATACAGAGCGAACAGACCCAGAGTTGGAAAACATGGAAGCTAAGAGACAAGGCTAGTGTCCGAAGGTGTCACTCAGCAGACGGAACTCCGGTGGAAGCAGTAAGAATGCGCAAACTTTGAACAGCACTGTACATCGATAGCCTGCCCTGCCGGGGTGGTTCGGGCAGGCACAGAGCGGTGACCCATGAACCCAGGGGTCACTGGCTTAATACCCAGTCAGGCACATGCCCGGGGTTGCGGGCTGGATCCCCAGTTGCGGTCTCTCTCCTTCTCCCTCTGAATACATATTCTTATCAAGTATATATATACCCACTTAAACAACCACCTGCATGCGAGGCTTCAAGGAAACCTAAATACCACTGGTACCTCGAGATACGAGTGCCCTAACATACGAGATTTTTGAGACACGAGCTGACGAGCGAACGATTTTTGCTTTGAAATACGAGCAACATTTGAGATAGGAGTCATCTCGCGGATCGGCCGGTTGCACACGACCCACCAGTTTACCTCAACTCGAGCGTCTCATAGTTTCCCACGCCTCAAGGTTACGGAACGAATTAAACTCGTATCTCAAGGTACCACTGTACATCCAGAACATATCCGTATACCGCTAGACAAACACATGGGAAATCAATACCACGAATGTAGGAAAACATCATCCGTTTGGAGATACCAAGCATCCTTCTACACAAGCTCAAAGAAGATACCGTAACGGGAGTGATAAAATCTTTAGCAGAGAATAACAGCCGAGGCGTGTATGTTAAAATATGTGAGACACAGGCTGAATGGGCTCACGCCGCCTTCAGATTTAACCCGTTCCTCTCTCCAGCGATGGCCACGGGGAGACCGTTACCTCGGGCATCCCTTCGTGCAGCCGCGGGGCTGGGGTCATTGGGAGCTGGCAGAATGACCCCAAGAAGCCCATGGGGAAGAAGCACTGGTCTCCCCGTGTCCAGCGGGATGGCGAGGCCCTGCACGGACATCCAAGTGATGGCGCGGAGTGGACAGGCCCGTGACCCCATGACATGCTCAGTGGGCCCTTGAGGGGGATTTCAGGAACACAGAAACTCACCTTTTTTAATGGAATAAGTCAAGTAATAGAATAGTGCGGGAGGTGCATTCTAAACCACCAGGGTATCCCTGCTGGCGTGGCTCAGGGGTTGAGCCTCAACCTATGAACCAGGAGGTCAGGGTTCGATTCCTGGTCAGGGCACATGCCCAGGTTGCAGGTTCCATCCCCAGCAGGGGGCGTGCAGGAGGCAGGCAATCGATGATTCTCATCATGGATGTTTCTATCTCTCTCTCCCTGTCCCTTCCTCTCTGAAATCAATAAAAATAGATTTTTTAAAAATTAAAGTTAAAAATAAATAAAATAGCTGAAACCAGTTTGGCTCAGTGAATAGAGTGTCGGCCTGCAGATTGAAAGGTCCCAGGTTCCATTCTGGTCAAGGGCAGGTAACTTGGCATCCCCAGTAGGGGGTGTGCAGGAGGCGGCTGATCAATGTCTCTCTCTCATCAATGTTTCCAACTCTCTATCCCTCTCCCTTCCTCTCTGAAAAAATCAATAAAATATATTTTAAAATAAGAAAGAAAGAGAGAGAGAGAGAGAGAGAGAGAGAGAGAGAGAGAAAGGAAGGAAGGAAGGAAGGAAGGAAGGAAGGAAGGAAGGAAGGAAGAAAGAAAGAAAGAAAGAAAGAAAGAAAGAAAGAAAGAAAGAAAG
>JAAGEH010000026.1:4507120-4528360 GCA_011751065.1 Lasiurus cinereus
TCCCCTTCTCCCAGCTGCTCTGCAGGGCTCTGCACAGCAGCTCTGCAGCCACCAGCGCGCACGCCTGGCTGGGACGGAGAGCTGGAGGGCCCGCCAGCCGGGGCTCGGACCCGGGTCCGGGGCTTGGCTCTCTCTCACTCCTGCTCTGATGGCACAACTTTTCGCGGTTGGAAAGCATCCTTCAGGTCAGGTCCCTGCAGACAGAACCTCTCACCGGCCCGGGTGCAGTGCCGCCGGCGACCAGCAGGGGCCGCCAGCGCCGCCTCCCGGCCTGTGCTGAGCACTCGCCCTGCCTCTGACCCCGCTGCGCTGGGGCTGCAGGGAGCATGGGGTGGGGGAGCGGGAGGAGGATGGAGGCCTTGAAAACAGTGTTTGCCAGCAGCTCTGCCTCGCAGGAACCTGGGGAGAGGCCTAAGCGACCTCGGGCTCCCTGCGGGGAACATGCCCGCAGCTCCCCTGCGGCGGGGTTGGAGGAGGCAGAGTGACCCTGGAGGGAGTGAAGGGCCATCTGTGCCCCACAAGGCAGGGAGTGGGGGGAGGAGGGGGTCCCTTCCCCAGAGCCCTGGCCACCTGGGGCGTGGGCTCTGGCTCTGAGATGGGCCTCAGGTCTGGGCTCTGAGCAGGGGATTTTGGGGGGACGCTTGCCCTGGGCCCCCTGCTCCTCCATGCTCCCCGGTGCTGGGGGTGGTGACCCTCAGGCTGCGGCTTTACCCCAGGGGTGCCATCTCCTGCCAGCGGGCATTTCCCCGGAGGGCATCTTCAGGCCACCCCTCCCTCCAGGCTAACAAGAGCCACCCCAGCAAGGTGGGTGCCCATCTCTGTCCCTCTCCCTTCCGCTCTGTTAAAAAAAAATCAATAAAGTATATATATAAACAATAAATAAAAATGAATGAATAGCCGAGACCGGTGTAGCTCAGTGGATAGAGCATCAGCTTGCAGACTGAAAGGTCCCAGGTTTGATTCCAGTCGGGGGCATGTGCCTTGCTTGCGGGCACATCTCCACTGTGGGGCGTGCAGGAGGCGGCTGATGGATGTCTCTCTCTCATCGATGTTTCTGACTTTCTATCTCTCTCCTTTCCTCTCTGTAAAAAGTCAATAAAATATATTTAAAAAATAATAAATAAATGAATAAAAGTCAGTGGAAAGGTGGGGATGAACACACACACACATACACACACACACACACACACACACACACACACACACATACCAATAGAGCAGGGTGGGCCACGCGGTCAGCCCAGAGGGTGGGGAGGGGTGGGGGTCAAGAGCCACACTCAGGGGCCTTCCCGCCAGGTCCCTCCCGGTTTCAGAGCTCAGAGCTGGTTTTTCTCCCGCAGGATGGCCTGTGGGGGGGGTGGCCCAGACACCTGCTTGCCATCGCCTGCAGGTCCCCGCACCCCGCTCAGGCCTCAGCACCACGGAGCAGCGGCCATACCTGTCCAGCAGAACCACGGAGCGGCAGCAGCAATGGGGGTCCTGCAGGCCAGCTCGCCCGCCTGCCCGAGGCTCCTGGAACCGGCTTCCCTCTGGCCTGGCTGGGCCCCGCGTGAAGGTGGGGAGGAGGCAGGGCCCGCAGCCAGCGCCATCCCCTCCTCCTCCTCCTCCTCCTCCTCCTCCTCCTCCTCCTCCTCCCCCCACAGCAGAGCAGCCGGTGGGCAGGTGCGGTCTCCCCTGCCTCAGGGGCACCGCCTGCTGGAGCACCAGGTGTGGCTCTGGAACGTCTGTCTATGTATCAAGTGAAAACTTAGCTTGAAAACACCTCCGGGGAACTGGAAACCATAAGCACCACGTTAACAAACAAACAGAACTTCCAAAACCGAAGCAAGCACTCAGCAGCTGAAACCCATTCCTCCCAGACAGCTCCAAGGGGCTACAGGAGCGAGAGGGAAGAGGACGGGGCTGGAGGTTGGCCAGAAGGAATTCTCCGGGATGCGTCACAGAAGACGGAAGCCGCAGAAAAGAGGGCAAAAGCCATAGGAGATAGAATGAGGTCTACGATGCATTCAATGAGAGTCTGGAAACGGGATAAGAAGAACCCTGTATAATCATCCTCCTCGCTAATGAGAGAGTCATATGCAAATGGACCATACCTCTGCTATACCACCAGCTGCCAATCAGAGCGAGTATGCAAATGAACCCAACCAAGATGGCTACAGCCACAGAGAGAACAGGAGGGAGGCTTGGGTTGCCCCTGGCTGGCCCAGGCCTCTGCTTAAGGCAACAAAGTTTCAATGGCTGTGCTAGGAGAAGGCTTGGCTCTGCTCCAGGGTACAAAGTTTCAATTGTAGAAGATAAATAAATTCCAGATACCAGGGCCTCTGCTTGAGTCACCAGGGTGTGTGGAGACCTGCAAACCACCACAGGCCCCTTGCCTAGGCTACCCCATACCCCAAGGAAACCCCCACCCTGCTCCAGGACACCCTTCAGGGCAAACCAGCTGGCCCCCACCTGTGCACCAGGCCTCTATCCTATCTAATAAAGGAGTAATATGCAGATTGACTATCACTACAACACACAAGATGACTGCCCCCATGTAGTCAAAAGATCCGGCCCCCATGTGGACACAAGATGGCCACCACAAGATGGTCAGCAGGGGAGGGCAATTGTCAAGGACCAGGCCTGCAAAGGAGGGCAGTTGTGGGCCATCAGGCCAGCAGGAGAGGGCAGTTGGAAGGGATCAGGCCTGCCAGGAAGGACAGTTGGGAGTGATCAAGCATGCAGGGGAGGGCAGTTAGAGATGACCAGGCTGGCAGATGAGGGAAGTTGGGGGTGACCAGTCCTACAGGGAAGGGCAGTTGGGGGGGACCCAGGCCTTCAGGGGAGGGCAGTTAGGGGTGACCAGACCCACAGGGAGGGCAGTTAGGGGCAAATAGGCTGGCAGGGGAGCAGTTAGGCATCAATCAGGTGTCAGGGGAGTGGTTAGGGGATGATCAGGCTGGCAGGCAGAAGCAGTTAGGGGCAATAAGGAAAGCAGGTGAGCAGTTGGGAGCCAGCAGTCCTGGATTGTGAGAGGGATGTCCGACTGCCCGTTTAGGCCCGATCCTACCTAGGCCTCTAGTTCTATATAATAAAAGGGTAATATCCAAATTGACCTTATGGTGGAACGACTGGTTGCTATGATGCCAGCTGACCACCAGGGGCAGACGCTCCATGCAGGAGCTCCCCCTGGTGGCCAGTGCACTCCCACAGGGGGAGGCGGCTCAGCCAGAAGCCCGGGCTGACGGCTGGTGAGCACAGTGGCCGTGGTGGGAGCCTCTCCTGCCTCCGCAGCAGCTGTAAGGATGACCCCCAAGCCCTCCCGGACTTCGAAAGGGTGCAGGCAGGCCGGGCTGATGGATGCCCCCACCGAGTGCACCAGACCGCTAGTAAACGATAATATTTTAAATGGTTGTAACTGATAAAAGAGGCAAATCCACAAATGTAAGAAGCTCATCAAACCCTTAGCAGGAAAAAAAACACAACACATTTCATATCTACACCATCAAGTGAAACGAAAACCAAACACAACTTTGTTAAAACAATAACAATTATTTTCAAAATCCAAAGAGAAAAAGTGTTGAAGCAGCCAGCAGGGGAAAGGGGGAATTACTTTAGCAGGAGTGGCAGGCAGACTGAGGCCGGACTCATTCCCAGCCACACAGGAAGCCCCAAGACAAAGGATGGGCTTTCTCCCCCCTCCCCCCTCCTAGCGAGGTAGGAAAAGGGAGAGAGAGAGAGAGAGAGAGAGAGAGAGAGAGAGAGAGAGAGAGGAACATCAGTGATGAGAGAGAATCATGAATTGCCTGCCTCCTGCACACTCCACACTGGGGATTGGGCCTGCAACCTGGGCATGTGCCCTTGACTGGAATCGAACCTTGGACCCTTCAGTCTGCAGGCTGACGCTCCATCCCCTGAGCCAAACCAGTCAGGGCAGTTACATACTAGTACTCTTTGATTTAGCAATTCCACCAGGAATTCCAGGAATTTATTTCAAGGTTACATGTTTTTTATAATAGTCTTCGCAATTTTTTTTTACATTGCAAATAAGGATATTTCAGATATGTGTGCACTTAGTGGAAACTAACAGATTCTAAAATTGTGTAATTCTTACCAAATTCTTTGATTCTTAATGGCTTTGTCTGTGTTTACCCCCACAAGATTTTATAATGGCTTCTATTTCTAAATGTTTTACAGCTGAATCACAATTAAAAGGCATTCAAGAGATTATTTTACTTACTTACAGGTTCCAGGATATAATAATCTAAGAAGTAGCAAATCTGTTTATATTATAAAAAAAATAACCCTTAAGTTATATTATTTAATTGTAGAAAACTTTTGTGTTGAAGTGGACTGTATTTCAAAAGCCCTTGACTACTTGATGGAACTAAAAATGAATTTTCCCTAAACACAGTTTGATCACAATTACTAGAGGCCGGGTGCACGAAATTCATGCATTGTGGGGGGGCGGTGTCCTTCAGCCCAGCCTGCACCCTCTTCAATCTGGGACCAATTGAGGGTTGTCCAACTGCCCATTTAGGCCCGATCCAGGTAGGGATCAGGCCTAAATGAGCAGTCCGACATTAAGATCAGGAATAAACAGGCAGTCGAACATCCCTGTCACAATCCAGGACTGCTGGCTCCCAACTGCTCACCTGCCTTCCTGCCTGATTGCCCCTAACCACTCCCCTGCCAGCCTGATTGAGGCCTAACTGCTCTCCCCTGCTGGCCCGACCTCCCCCAACCGCCCATCTCTGCAGGCATGGGTCCGCCCAACTGCCCTCCCCTGCTGGCCAGTAATCCCTAACTGCCCTTCCCTGTAGGCTTGATTGCCCACAACTTCCCTCCCCTGCTGGCCATCTTGTGGCAACCATCTTGTGTTACATGGGGGTGGCCATCTTTGACCACATGGGGGTGGCCATCTTGTATGTAGGAATGACGGTCAATTTTCATATTACCTCTTTATTAGATAAGATGTTTACCAATAACCTACTCAAGATATAACCCACAATGTACATAAATAAATGGTCATTACTTATGATGTAAGGTAATAAAAAGCAACATCTACTCTTGTTAGAAAATAAAAAATGCATGAAAATTGCAATCTTTCCCTCGAATGTAGGTGTATTAGGAAAAGTGGGTAAAGGTGACATAGACTCAATTAGATAAGAAGACAGGAAGAGCCCTGACAGGTTTGGCCCAATGGATAGAGCTTCAACCTGTGGACTGAAGGGTCCCAGGTTCGCTTCCAGTCAAGGGCATGTACCTTGGTTGCGAGCACATCCCCAGTAAGGAGCGTGCAGGAGGCAGCTGATGGATGTTTCTAACTCTCTATCCCTCTCCCTTCCTCTTGTGAAAAGGACAATAAAATATATTTTTTTAAAAAAGAAGAAAACAGAAAGCCTTAGTAAACTCTGAGCCCTTTTGAGGCCTTTGGAAGTTCTGAGGAAAAGAAAAAGTATACATGATTTTTTTTCTTGGAACCATGCCTTGCAGCGTACTATTTTTACTTTAAGTCACAATCAGTGTCACTGTTGGTGCACAAATGGAACCTAAAAAAGAAAGAGAAGGGAAATAACCGTTTCTAAGAAACCTGGCAAGAACGGAGAGGAGGAGCTAGGGAAGGTGAAATAGAATATTTGTCCCCAAGAACACAATTGCATGAGATTAAATAGACTGAATTGTAAATGGTAAAAAGCAAAGGAAAGTGGGTGGAGACAGGTCTGTCCCTGAGTGATTGTCTCTTTGGCTGGCCCTCATGTAAGCTCGATGAATGTTTATTGAACCGGGGAACACTGAACTGAATTGGATGTAGGATGCCCTGGAAAATATTGGGTTTTGGTAGGTGTTAGTTAGTCCTTTGGCCACCAGGTGGCAGCACTATCTTAAGGACCCCACTCCCCTTCCTCCCCCAGTGTCCCAGGTAAAGCACAGGGGACAGGGATGCAGCCAGCCTTCACACACAGATTTTTATTTTTTTAATATATATTTTATTGATTTCAGGGAAGAAGGGAGAGGAAGAGAGAGAAACATCAATGATGAAAGATAATCATTGATCGGCTGCCTCCTGCACGCCCCCTTACTGGGGACCAAGCCTGCCATCCAGGCATGTGCCCTTGACCAGAATTGAACCTGGGACCCTTCACTCCACAGGCCCCACGCTCTGTCCACTGAACCAAACCAGCTAGGGCTCAAACACGGATTTTTTTTTTTTTAAATATACTTTACTGATTTTTTTTACAGAGAGGAAGGGAGAGGGATAGAGAGTTAGAAACATCGATGAGAGAGAGACATCCATCAGCTGCCTCCTGCACACCCCCTGCTGGAGGCGTGCCTGCAACCCAGGTACATGCCCTTGACCGAAATTGAACCTGGGACCTTTCAGTCCGCAGGCCGACGCTCTATCCACTGAGCCAAACCGGTTTTGGCTCAAACACGGATTTTTATGCATGGGTGTTCATTAGTCCAGTATTCACAAGTTGGGCCCAAACCAGTTTGGCTCAGTGGATAGAGCATAGGCCTGTGGACTGAAAGGTCCCAGGTTCGATTCCGGTCAAGGGCATGTATCCTGGAGGCGGGCACATCCCCAGTAGGGGGCGTGCAGGAGGCGGCTGATCAATGTCTCTCTCTCATTGATGTTTCTAACTCTATACTTCTCTCTTCCTTTCTGTAAAAAAATCAATAAAATATATATATAAAAGTATTCACAAGTTGGGAAGAATCCATGAAGTAAGGTTGAAGTAATCTTACTGATGGAATTTTGGCCCCAAACTACCTACATATTTTTACCTTAAGTCATTGTTCTTCAAAAATGTGCCTCAAAAAAACCACAACCTACATGTCTACATTTCTAAACATTAAAATAAAATGGAAAATACATGGTGTGAGTAACAGAGCCACAGTCTTGATGACCCGCACGCTCCGAGAACTATTGCTACAAGATATCACATTGTTCATGGTGGCTGTGAACTGACCTATTTCCCCAAAATACAATTATTCCAGACTTCCTTATTTCGGGCTGACTCATACATGGATATTCCTCTGGGTCTTACTGAAATAAAAGCCAGGTGAAACCGATTAAAAACTATCTTGAATGGTCCCCAAAGATACCCCTTCCCACAAAAACGGTCTCTCTGCCCATGCCAGAGAAGGAGACCAAAAACACAGTTTGAAAGTTTAAAGCAAGTCCAGGAGACAGTAAAGCAAAATGTTCTCAGAATGTGTTGACCGCGATTGGGATAAACCTTTCAGAAGAGAGAAAACGTAACTGAGAGACATGCCTTTTTCTGTCTTAATCTCTCATTTGTCTAAACATCGGTCACTAGACTGGGATCACTCTTCCCACTCGGGGAAATTTGTGTGCTTTGGGGTCACCCTCCGTGAATTCCCCTTGGCCCGTGTGCAGGCCCCTCCTCTCCTCCGCGCCCCTAGGCTGACAGTGCACCCGTGGAAACGCTTCTGTTTATCTCCTGGTGTAGGAAACGCCAACATGGCCTGCCTCCCAAAGACCTCCTCTTCTCTGTGAGACTGGGCTCTTTGTCTCCCCAACACCGGCCGCTGGGGTCCCCCAAGAGCAAGGACATCCCTCTCACAATCCAGGACTGCTGGCTCCCACTGCTCACCTGCCTCCCAGCCTGACTGATGCCTAACTGCTCCCCTGCCAGCCTGTTTGCCCCTAATTGCCCTCCCCTGCAGGCCTGGTCATCTCCAACTTCCCTCCCCTGCTGGCCCGATAACCCCTAACTGCCCTCCCCTGCAGGCCTGATCAACCCAAACTGCCCTCCCTTGCAGGCTTGATCACCCCAAACTGCCTTCCCTTGCAGGCCCGGTCCCTCCCAACTGCCCTTCCCTGCTGGCCATCTTGTGGCAGCCATCTTGTGTCCACCTAGGGGCAGCCATCTTGTGTGTTGGTGTGCTGGTCAATCTGCATATTGCTCTTTTATTAGAAAGGATAAGTACCAGATGTAGTTTGTAGCATGGTGATTGTAGCTCACTGCTGTGGAGTGTATCTGAACATTGTTAAGAGAGTAAATTCTGAAAGTCCTCATGACAAGGAGAAAAACATTTTCTTCGAACCTATATGAGATGATAAATATTAACCAAATGCATTATACTAATCATTTTATGATATATGCAAGTCAAATCATCATGCTACATACCTTAAATATATACAGTGATGTATGTCGAATACCTCTCGGTTAGGGGCAGTCAGGCAGGCAGGCAGGAGAGCAGTTAGGAGCCAGCCGTCCTGGATTGTGAGAGGGATGTCCGACTGCCTGTTTAGGCTCCATCTTGGGCAGTTAATGGGTCCCAGATTGGAAAGGGTGCAGGTTGGAACTCCCTCTCCCTCCCCCTTGCATGAATTTCGTGCACTGGGCCTCTAGTACACACACACACACACACACACACACACACACACACTCTGAGTGGCCAGATGATTATGCGTTCAGAGATCATAACAATCCGGCCACTCCGTGTATAACACAATGAACTTCTGTGCCTAAAAGAAAAAGAAAAATTTAAATTGCGGTTTGCACAAGCGTCTCCGAGTCCTGGGTTTTCCACGGTTTGGGTGTTACTGGTCTTGAGTCAGAGACAGCCGTGTGAACTCTCCCGCCGGCAGGTGAGATTTCCCCGGGGAAGCCTGCATCCGGGAGGGGGATTGGGCCGCTCCTTCCGAGGACCGGCCTGCTCCTCAAGCCCTCCCGCAGCTCCTGGCCCTGCCCGTGTGGTCGGGTCCTGGACGCCGGCAGAGCCTCCAGCCAGGGCGGCCGCGGGTTCCCGGAGAAGCCTGCTCAGGAAGGCCTGCCCACCCGGAGCATGAGTGGGGAGCCAGAGCTGCCCCCGGCCACCTGAGGCGGGAGAGTCTCCCGACGTCCCCCCTGGATTTACAAAGAGCCCGAGAGTGCCCTCTGCCAGCAGAGAAGCCCCGTCAGCGGGCGTTTTGTTGTCACTTGTCAACACACTTCTTTCTTTTCTTTTCTTTTCTTCTTATTTTTTTTTTTTTGCATTGAGAAACCAGAGCCAAACAGAGAAGCGAACTTTGTAGCTGTTTCACTCAAAAGCCAGAGACCAGCCAGGTTGTTGAGAAGCCAGCGGTGATCGGGTGACCGTGTCGTTTCCTGCGTGTTTGCAGACATGCCTGTAGATGGCCTGTGTGCATTCACATGCAAAATCATTGTATCACGGACAACCCTTCTAGGCGTCCATGGAGATCACTACTGGACCTGTGACACCTTACTCTGCCTTTGTGGGGTTAAACAGAAGTCCACCAAGAGGCTTAGCTATTCTGTAGCCTGATGAATATATTTACGTCAAGGGCATCTCAACATGTGCTTTCTCCAGGCATCGAGCCCCAGTTAGTCTTAGGGTGTTCAGTCTCCCAGATTTACTGATGTATGTATGTATTTATTTACTTACTTATTTAATAAAATTTATTTTTACTAATTTCAGAGTAGAGGAGAGGGAGAAAGAGATAGAAACATCAATGATGAGAGAGAATCATGGGTCAGCTGCCTCCTGCACGCCCCCTACTGGGGATCGAGGCACAACCCAGGTATGTGCGCTTGACCGGAATCCAACCCGGGACCCTTCGGTCCGCAGGCCGATGCTCTATCCACTGAGCCAAACCAGCCAGGGATCCCATATTCATTTTTAAGTGAATGTTTTATAAATCATTATTCTCTTATCCATGATACAAACTTTTGCAGGTCAACGTGAAAGAATGGAAAGGCACACGGCTCCGCAGCTGGCAATCCCCGTGGCAGAAGGAGGGACCTTTCGTGCCATTCACAGTGTAAGAGCCAGCGCAGTCGGGAGAGCTCCCGGGCCTGTAAAAGGGCAGTTCATAGTCCATCCGCTCATCTGCTGTTTGGCTGCCTAAGCGGTTGGACTCTGCTTGCTCTACATGACACTGAACTTTTAAGCACAAACCAGCCCTGGTAGCTGAGGCTTGTGCACACAGATGTGTTGCATGACGTATTTAAACAGGCCTTTGCACACACCTCACCTTTATACCCTAAATAATGCAGTGCATTTGGTCTTCAGAATTACAATGTTTGCGCGTTTGACCCAATACCTAGGAACAGTCCTTGCTACTGAGGTGTCATTATGTCTAGACTCTCTAAGAAGACGGACTGAGACACGTGTGTGGATCTAAACTCATTAGTACATCCATGTTTTACCTTGTCCCTCTGTCTCGCAGCTGATGTGAAACCTAACAGGAGTTCACATTGATGTCTCCAACATCAATCCAGCACCCAGGCTCATCCCGGACTTCCCCTTGCTTCTTTGTGACTTCCTTTTCCTTTCTTTTGGGTTTTTTTGTTTGTTTGTTTTTGACCATGAGAAACCTGCCTTAGGTCTACCCAGACCTTTACTAATAAAATGACGCCATTTGGAGTAAAGACAGGAAGTAAAGAGCCGGTAGGCTGCTCACACTAATGGCCCACTGACTCCTGCCACAGAGAGGAACTGACAGGTCTGCGCCAGCCAGGAAGACAAGAGGAGAAACAGCCAGAGATGGAAGACACGGACGACGCCTTGCCATGTGAGCAGTCAGCAGCTGAGCGTCAGTCACTACAGGATGCCCAGGACCAAACCATAGAGGGTCAGACTGCATTGCCACCGTTTGTCCACCATCCAGGTACTATTGCTGACGTGTTCACAGAAAGAACTGTGTGACATTGAAACTGGGACTCAGAACTGCTGGACATTGAAATTGGACTCAAACATTTTTTGTTCTTATAGATTTATTTCTAGCCTGCAGAGGCAAGATGTTTTTAAAGAAAAGAATCAGGGGGGAAAAAAAACAGATGCAGAGGCAAAGAAGCAGTGAACAGACTGTCATACTGCAGCGGGAAGGCAGGGGAGGTTGGGGGGAGGGGGGGAGGCTGTAAGACAGTGGTTCTCAACCTTCCCAAGGCCGAGACCCTTGCATACAGTTCCTCATGTGGTGGTGACCCCCAACCATGAAATGTTGCTACTGTGATGCATCGTGATGTCAATATCTGCATTTTCCGATGGTCTTAGGCGACCCCTGTGAAAGGGTCGTTCGACCCCCAAAGGGGTCGCGACCCACAGGTTGAGAACCACTGCTTTTAAGAGATCAACCGAAGGACTTGTATGCATGTATATGGCATAACCAATGGATACAAGACACGTGGGTAGGGGGGATGGAGGGAGGGCAGGTGAGGGCATGTACTGAGGAGTGGGAAGGCCGAGGGGAGGTCAATGGGGGGAAAAAAAGGAGACATATGTACTACTATGTGTAAGACTTTAAACACTAAAAAAAGGAAAATAAAATATTTAAAAAATAATAGTAATTGCCCTCTACCAAGGACACATGGACCCTCGGGTCAACAAGCGCAATGGTCTGTGCCTCCCGTCCCTCCCCTCCTGCACAGGAGTCATAACAACACGTCCTCCACAGAGAGGAGGGGAGATGAAATGAGCTTATGTGAGTAAAGCAATTAGAGTAGCGCCAGGCTCGCGGCGAGGGCTCCGTAATTAACTTTGATAAACGAGCCTACAGCAGAAGACGTATTTGGCCAAAGTATCTAATAGCCCGACAAGAACCTGGTGCCTCTGAATGGTAGCAGTGCGTGTAAGTACGAGTTGTAAATCAATGCAGTGCACACAATGCTCTCAGTCTGGGAAATCGCTAGCAGTTTCACGTTTGCTCGGTAGGAATCAGTGCTTCCCTCCGTGGCAAACCTGTAAGCCGTAATTTCTTTAAATGACACCTCCTTCCTTCAGCACCTTGTCACGGGATCTACTTCCAACCCCTCTTTATCATTATTATTGTTTTCTACTAGACGTATTTCCTATCCGCCGAGAAAGTTGACATGTCAGATCTTCCTTTGGGTCTGAAGTTTGTACAGTGGTACCTTGAGATACGAGTGCCCTAACATACGAGATTTTTGAGATACAAGCTGTCGAGCAAGCGATTTTTGCTTTGAAATATGAGCAACAGTTGAGATACGAGTCATCGCGCGGATCGGCCGGCTGCACACGACCCACCAGTTTACCACGACTTGAGCATCTCATAGTTTCCCATGCCTCAAGGTTACGGAATGAATGAAATGCATATCTCGAGGTACCACTGCATTTTATGACGAGGGGCCCAGTGCATGAATTCGTGCACCTTGAAAGGAACTGTGGGCCCTGAGGCTGCAGTGGGCACAGGGGTGGGTCTCGGCCCATTCTCCACGCCCCACCTGTCCCCTCTGCTACATCCCCCTGATCCCCCGTCTGCTGGCAGCCCTGCTCCTGCTGCCGCTGCTGATGGTGCCACAGGCTGATGGTGCCCAGCGCCGGCCCCAGTCACTCCCTGCTATCAGCAGGTTTGAGTGGCGGCTGCTGCCCTGATCGCCCCTCAGGAGCAGGGGCAGGTGGGGGAGCTCTCAGGGGCGATCGGGGCTGGCAGCAGCTTGCACCCACTGATGATGCCGAGCGGTTGGGGCCGGCACCAGCAGCAAGTGTGAGCAGCGGCTCTGGCACTGGCAGCAGGTGTGAGCGCCAGGTGGGACTGTGGCGCACAGGAGCAAAGACTTTTCGGTAACCAGCCAAAACCGGTGTGGCTCAGTGGATGGAGCGTCGGCCTGCGGACTGAAGGGTCCCAGGTTCGATTCTGATCAGGGGCACGTACCTTAGTGGCGAGCACATCCCCAGTAGGGGGCGTGCAGGAGGCGGCTGATGGATGTTTCTCTCTCATCGATGTTTCTAACTCTCTATTCCTCTCCCTTCCTCCCTGTAAAAAATCAATAAAATATATTTTAAAAAAAAAAGAAGAAGAAAGAAATGCTGCCCTAGCCCAGCCAGCCTGGCCCGGTGGTTGAGCATTGACCTATGAACCAGAAGGTCACGGTTCTGTTCCCGATCAGGGCACATGGCCGAGTTGCAGGCTCCATCCCCTGTGTGGGGCGTGCAAGAGGCAGCCAGTCCATGATTCTCTCTCATCACTGACGTTTCTACCTCTCTCTCCCTCTTCCTTCCTGAGATCAGTCAAAATATATTTTTAAAAAAGAAAGAAAAGAAGTGTTGCCCTCACAGGCATGGAGGCAGCGCCTGGTTGAGTAAGGAAAGCACACACAGAGGGGCCGCTGGTGTGGGGGAACAGAGCCCCAGGGGGTAAGAAAAGGGGGCGCACCGGTGGGCACCGGAACTAGCAGGGTGGAAACAGTGTCCCCCTGGAGGTGGACAAGGTGTCAGAGCCTGAGGGGACCAGAGGTCATCACTGAGGGGGCAGGGTGTCCTGCTCTGGGAAGGTGGAGCTCAGGTGGGGTGAGCAGGGCCCTGCACAGCCCTGGGGCCCAGCACGAGGGGTGCAGCCCACCAAGGACAAGAAAGGCTTTGGGGGGGGCGGGCCAGGCGGGGGGTGTGTGGTGAGAGGGGAAGAGACACCTCACTGGAGGGCAGGGGGCAGCCTTGGGGGTTGGTTACGTTCAGGGATGTCGATTGAACACGTAAGGACCTTACGGAGGAGGAGAGTCAGGTCTCTCCCTGTTCAGGCAGGAAGTTACCGAAAGGGAAAGGAAGCAAAGCTTGAATGAACGTGGGATTTGAACAGAGGGATCCCGTGAACTGCGACTCTCATACCTTCAGTGATCAGTGGTTCTCAACCTTCCTAATGCCGCGACCCTTTAAGACAGCTCCTCATGGGGTGGTGACCCCCAACCATACAATTATTTCCGTGGCTACTTCATCACTGTCATCATGCTACTGTGATGAACTGTCATGTAAATATCTGATAGGCAGGATGTATTTTTGTTGTTACCAATTGAACATCATTAAAGCATAGGGATTCATCACAAAAACAATATGTGATTTTATATTGTGAAATATTTATTTCTAATGACAAATAAATGAAATGTTGTCTTGAATCATGGTGTAGCATGGGCAACAGTCTTCCTATGACAACAGTAAACTCCATGGCTAAACTTTGCTACACCGAGGAGCGGTGTGTTGGTTCCTAAGACCATGGGAAATAGGTGTTTTCCAATAGTCTTAGGCGACCCCTGTGAAAGGGTCGTTAGACCCACCCAAAGGGGTCGCAACCCACAGGTTGAGAACCGCTGCATTAGATGGACAGACATGTGACAATGTCTCTCAGAGGGCCAGCCGGCATTCCACGACCAGTGGGCTCGCCCGGATGCTCAGGTATTTCCTCCACACCACGTCCCCCTGGGAGGCCAGGGCTCCTTGCAGCAGTGGTGGGTTCCAGCACCGGGAAGGGGAGTGCAGAGGAATTCGAAGTCTCTCTTTGTGCCAGAAGACAAGGAAGTGCTCAAAGAATGACGGGGACGTGTCAGAGGGCACAGGAAACAGATGGGGGAAGGGGAGCGCTCCCCTGGGCCAGAGCTGAGACAATCTGAGCATGAAAACAAAGATGCGGCCATTGCCAGGAACGGGGGGAGGAGAGGGGAGGATGGGGAGCTAGTGTTCAGTGGGGACAGAGTTCATGTGGAGAAGATGGGAAAGGTCTGGAGACGGCGGTGGTGATACCTGCACAACAATGAGAACGTACGTAACGCCACTGAGCTATACATTCAAGTTGGTTAAAGTGGCAAATTTTATGTAATGTGTGTTTTACCACCATAACAAACGGTGCTGATGGTTTGTCACACACTGGATTAAAGATAATCCCTGAATCCCTGCTGATAGAAAAACTAGAGGCCCAGTGCATAAAATCTGTGCATGGGGGGAGATCCCTTAACCCAGCCTGCACCCTCTCCAATCTGGGACATCCCTCTCACCATCCAGGACTGCTGGCTCCCAACTGCTCGTCTGCCTGACTTCCTGATCACCTCCTAACCACTCCTTTGCCGGCCTGATTGATGCCTAACTGCTCCCCTGCCAGCCTGTTTGCCCTTAACTGCCTTTCCCTGCAGGCCTGGGTCCCCCCAACTGGCCTTCCCTGCAGGCAGGTCACCCCCAACTTCCCTCCTCTGCCAGCCTGGTCACCCCTAACTGCCCTCCCCTGCACGCTTGATCTCCCTCAACTGTCCTCCTTTGCAGGCCTGGTCCCTGCCAACTGCCCTCCCCTGCTGGCCATCTTGTGGTGGCCATCTTGTGTCCACATGGGGGCAAGAGCTTTGATCACATGGGGGACAGCCATCTTGTGTGTTGAAGTGATGGTCAATCTGCATATTACTCTTTTATTAGATAGGATAGAGGCCTGGTGCATGGGTGAGGGCCAGCTGGTTTGCCCTGACGGGTGTCCCAGATTAGGGTGGGTGCTCCCTTGGGGCATGAGGAGGCCTAGGCAAAGGGACTGTGATGGTTTGCAGGCTGGCCATACCCCCCTGGCGACCCAAGGGGAGGCCCTGGTATCTGGGATTTATTTATCTTCTATAATTGAAACTTTGTAGCCTGGAGCGGAGCCAAGCTTCCTGCTTGCTCCTTGGCAGCAGCCATTTCTGTTGGGATTTATTTATCTTCTATAGTTGAAACTTTGTAGCCTTGAGTGGAGGCCTGGGCCTGCCAGGGTGTGTGGAAAGCTTGGCCTCCTCCATTGCCGGGGAAACCCAAACCTCCCTCCTGCTCACTCTGTGGCTGCAGCCATCTTGGTTGGGGGTTAATTTGCATGCTTGCACCTGATTGATTGGTGGACGTGCCTTGTGGGTACAACAGAGTGATGGTTAATTTGCATATTATTCTTTTATTAGATAAGATAATAGTGGTGGCAAAAGTAATAAAGTTCTTCGTGTAAAAATGTAGGGGGAAAACCCATTTGGAACTGTCGGTGTAACAACTGATGTGTGTAAGCGGCTCTAAGTACAATACGTTGTCCCTGACTGGGTCCTGCTTTGTTTTAATATATTTTTATTAGTGATGAGGGGTCCAGTGCACAAATTCGTGCACCTTGAAAGGGACTGTGGGCCGGGAGGCTGTGGTGGGCACAGGGGTGGGTCTTGGCCCATCCTATGCACCCCTGCCCGGCCCCACCCTCTGTGGTCCCTGGTCCCATCTGCCAGCAACCCCGCTCCTGCCACCGCCATTCACACCCCCTCATGGCCCAGAGCAATTGGGACTGGCTCTGAGCACCAGCAGCAGGTGTGAGCGGCGGCTCCAGCGCTAGCAGGGGGTGCAAGCAGGGCCAGCACCAGCAACAGGTGCGAGCGCCAGGAGGGACCACCGAGCATGGGAGCAAAGAATTTTCAATAACCACCAGAGGCTCGCCCCGATGGTTTGGGTAGCTCCTGGAAGAGGTCATTTGAATGTTTTATGCAGAAAGCGTTAAGCAGAGCTGTAACAACTATACGGACATTGCAGCTCAGCCTACCTGCCCCCCACGCCCCACTACACACACACACACACACACACACACAACCATAGGCTGCCAGTGGTTCTCAGGCTGTTTTAAAACTGAAAGTGTTTTTGCAATCAGACAGAGCAGAGCATTTGATGTGCAGAACTATTGTTGTGCATAATCCACTATTTTTTTTTAAGAACATAAATTTGAAGGACATAGCTTTATTTTCTACAATTACTAGACGCCCGGTGCACAAAATTTGTGCACAGGGCCGAAACTGGTTTGGCCCAGTGGATACAGCACCTGGCACCAGCCAGGGGACATGAGGCTGTTATTTTCTATTAATCTCCATCTGAGGATATTTTTCCATTGATTTTTAGAGAGAGTGAAAGGGAGGGGGAAAGACACAGAGAAAGAAACATCGATGTGAGAGAGGCACATTGATTGGTTGCCTCCCACATGGGCCCAGGGATCCAGCCTGACATGTAGGTACATTCCCTTGATCAGAATCGAACCTGTGACACTTCAGTCCTCAGGCTGACATGCTATCAAAACTGGTTAGGGTCACTATCTTGATCTTTGTGGTAATTATTTCCTGTTTTTCTTTATAATTTTATTTATTGTATATGCATCCTTAGCCCATATGGTTTGGTTTTACCTGTTTTTGAGAACTTTGTATGAATGAAATCATACTATACAAATTCTTTATATATATATATATATATATATATATATATATATACACACACACACATATATATATAATTGATTTTTTTACAGAGAGGGAGAGGGATAGAGAGTTAGAAACATCAATGAAAAACATCTATCAGCTGCCTCCTGAACAACTCCTACTGGGTATGTGCCTGCAACCAAGGTACATGCCCTTGATTGGAATTGAACCTGGGACCCTTGAAATGCACAGGCTGAAGCTCTATCCACTGAGCCAAACAAATTAGGGCTTCTTTTTTACCCAACGTTATGTATAAAGAGTCACCCTAGGGATATTGTATCACTACAGTTCATTCTTTTATCTTTGCTATATTGCACTCCATCTTCTAAAGATACTACAATGTATTTATCCATGACACTCGTATTGCACAATGCATGCTTCCTTTGGGGGCTATATACTGCTACTAGAGGCCCAATGCATGAAGATTCGTGCAAGAATGGGCCTTCCTTATCTTGGCTGCCTGCACCACATTCATGCCAACTGGAGCCACCTTTTTGCTCTGGCCAGAGCTGTCTTTCTACCTTCCCACGCTGCCCAGAGGCCCGGACAGGCTGGGGTGGTGTGGAACGCCTGCTTTGTCACCATAATGATGACACAAGCATCCTGCCTTGCCCCTGGCTGCTCAGCGCCTGTGTATGTAAATTAAGCCGCCATCTTTGTTTGGTTAATTTGCATGCTCACTCCTAATTGGCTGGTGGGTGTCATGAAGGTATGGTCAATTTGGATCTTACTCTTTTATTAGTGTAGATGAGCATTCTTGTATGTGGATCTGATGCACATGTGTATGGGTTTCTCTAGGAATATTCCTAGGAGTAGAACACTAGCTGATAGGATATGGATCCTCAATTTTCCTAATTAAGGCCAAATTATGGCTGAACCAGTTTGTATCCCATCCCATCATTGATGAGAATTCCTGTTGCTCCACATTCTTGCCAATACTTGACATCATTAACTGCTAAAATTTTTGCCCATATAGTGGCTGTATGCGTATCTCGTTGTGGTTTCAGTTTTCATTTCACTGGTTACTAATGATGTTGAGTATCTTTCCATACGTTTATTGGCAAACTATATTTCTTTGAGCATGTTTTGTTATGTAGACCCCCGCCCTTTCCATTTGAATATCCCCAAATCAGATACACCTGGGAGATTATAATTTAGCTAAACTTCATAAAGCCAAATTCACAGTATTGAGTCAACATCAGGAACTCAAGAACTGAAGGGAAGAGAGAGATGAAGTAGAGAAAGAACAAATAAATGGATAAATAGTAAGTAAAAATAAACATTTTAATGGAAAATCCAGAAGATTGGAAAGAAGATATAAAATGGTTTTAAGAGACAGGATGGGTTTTGCATAGACGGCAAATATGGGGGGAAATGCAAATTAAAAATGGTGTAAGGGAAATAGAACCTCCAATTATTTCATTATACAAGAAAGGATGTAAATGAATACTATTTCTAAGAGTCTATCCCACAGGAATACAAGGCGCCATCTGAGAGCCTCACACATTTAGACATGGCTTTTGCTCCTTTTCACTAATAATAGATTTTAAATGCTCAGTATCTTGTGAGCAACCACAGACTTTGCTCAGCGTTCGTCTCCAGTCTGCCTTGAGGAGGGTAAAGCCACTCTGTTTGATGTTGTTTCTTAGAGTTGGAAGGACTGTTGTTGCCTAAGGTGTTGGTGTAATAATTAACCGGAGGGGAAGTGGTTAGGGTAATGGAGGTTTCTGGTTTGGGCCAGAACTGGGAATTCTTAAAAGATCACATGCCTGACTTCTTAAGGACTGTCTAGACCAGTCGGCAAACTGCGGCTCTTTGACCCCTTGAGTGTGTGGCTCTTCCACAAAATACCACGGCCTGGGCGAGTCTATTCTGAAGAAGTGGTGTTAGAAGAAGTTTATGTTTTAAAAAAATTTGGCTCTCAAAAGAAATTTCATTCATTGTCCTGTTGATATTTGGCTCCGATGACTCATGAGTTTGCCGACCACTGGCCTAGACAGTAAAACGTTTGTGGATTAGGGTTACCTATCTTCCATCATGAGAGATGGTGTTGACTTTCATCCGTTTGGTTGCAGAAGAAAAACAAAACCAAAAATGTCACTCGTATGACACTCGGGTGGGGAAAAAGCAGCGTTCTCTTTCTAGGAAAGTCCCGGTTTATATAATCCCCCATCTCCTTGAAGAAACAGGGGTACTGCAATACTGAAAATCAGTCCATCTTGTTGATTTATCAGCCTACCTACAAAAGTTATAACACGAATTCCTTCCAAGATGGCTTACACACCAGTCACTAATTCTTCACAACATCGCTGGCAATGGAGATCGCATTTTACAAAGACATAAACCAGCGGTTCTCAACCTGTGGGTCGAGACCCCTTTGGGGGTCAAACGACCCTTTCACAGGGGTCGCCTAAGACCATCGGAAAATGCAGATATTTACATCCCGATGCATAACAGCAGCAAAATTTCATGGTTGGGGGTCACCACCACATGAGGAGCTGTATGCAAGGGTCTCGGCCTGAGGAAGGTTGAGAACCACTGACATAAACGAACTCGCATCAAATCACCGAAGAGTTTCTCGGAGAGTTATGGGCCCAACACAGAGCTCCACCTGGGGCACCTCGTTCTCTTCCTCCCGCCCTGATGTTTCCCTTCCCAATCCAGCCCCCAACCCTCCGCCCTCCGCCGACTGCGGGAGGGGAGAGGCAGTCACCTATTTGCAGCCCTGACCTTTGTCGGAGCTCCAGTCCTGACCTTTAGCTTCCGGCCGGGTCTCTCTCCTTCCCCAAAGCGAAGGCCGTATCAGATCTCCCTTTGGACTTCCTCCTTCCTGCCGGCTCTCCGAGTCTCCCTCCGAGGCCTCCACTCGTGGCATGGGGCCAGAGTCCTCCTGCTGGTCCGTTCACCTCGCCCCTTCTTAATCTAATCAGGAGCAAATTCTTGCCAGATCGTTCCTTTTCATCCCTCTCACCCCCACCCCGGGCCTTACCTTATTTCTAATCCAGACCTTTATCTGCCACATACTTACCCTGTGATAGGCCAGCCTCCTCACCCCCCTGGCTCCAGCCAGTCTTGGGCGCTTTCACGCCAGGGTCATTTCTGCGTTCCCAAGTCTTTATACCAGCCTGCCCGCAAGGCCTGTCGGCTTTGGAGTGTCGTGTCTGTGCTCCTCTCTGCCCCATCCCCTGTCACTAATGTCCCCTTTCCTCATGCTTCTCTGTACCGCCTCCCTTATTTCACTCTCTGAATTCTTTTCACCCCAGGACTTACGTAAGAGACATTTTTAAAAAAATATATATATATTTTATTGATTTTTCACAGAGAGGAAGGGAGAGGGATAGAAAGTCAGAAACATCGATGAGAGAGAGACATCGATCAGCCGCCTCCTGCACACCCCACACTGGAGATGTGCCCGCAAGCAAGGTACATGCCCTTGACCGGAATCGAACCTGGGACCCTTCAATCCGCAGGCCGATGCTCTATCCACTGAGCCAAACCGGTCTTGGCTGTGTTGTTCTTTACATTCAATAACTGACCCCGTCTCCAGTGATATAAGCAAGTATCTTTTTGCACCTTGCTTTCTCACTTACCACGTCCCGTCCCGGGCATCTTTCCTTATCAGCGCCTAGATGTTTATCTGATGCTTTTTAAACGCCTGCTGGGTATGGACGTACCCCAATTCATTTAACCAGAGCCCTGCTGACGGACAGTGATGGTTTCTCCAGCTTTGCTAGTATCAAACATGCTACGGGGAACATCCTTGCAATATCTCGAGAGAGTTTAAAAGCCATAAGCAGTGGGGCTGCCGGATTAAAAGTATATATGTATTACATCTTGCCTGGCTGGTGTGGCTCAGCGGTTGAGCATGGACCTACGAACCAGGAAGTCAGGGTTCAATTCCCAGTCAGAGCACATGCCCAGCTTGGGGGCTCAGTCCCCAGTGGGAGGCGTGCAGGAGGTGCAGTGATCTTCATCATGGATGTTTCTATCTCTTTCTCTCTCCCTTGCTCTCTGAAATCAATAATAATAATTAAAAAAACCAACACATTTTTAAAAAGCATATATGTATATCTTAAATTTGCGTAGTCATAACCAAATTACCTTTTGAAATAATAGTCACTGTCCGCCCCCATTTTTTTTTTAATATTTTATTGATTTTTCACAGAGAGGAAGGGAGAGGGATAGAAAGTCAGAAACATTGATGAGAGAGACATCGATCAGCTGCCTCCTGCACACCCCACACTGGAGATGTGCCCGCAAGCAAGGTACATGCCCC
>JAAGEH010000026.1:4535259-4549577 GCA_011751065.1 Lasiurus cinereus
GCCACCTGGGCCGTCTGTCCAGCCGTCTGTCCGGCCGTCCGGCCACCTGGGCCGTCTGTCCGGCCGTCCGGCCGTCCGTCCGTCCAGCCGCGGCTCCCCACCTGCACGGGCAGGCCCTGGTGCGGCGGCGGGTGGCATGGGTGTGCCCCTCGCGTTTTGGAAACACGGGTCTGGGGGGTCTTCACCCCAAAACCTGCAGAAGGCAGAGGGGTGGGTCTCTGCAGTCAGAGGTGGAGAGAGGAGCCCCCTGGCCCGGGGCTGGGGGGGTTCCAGAGGGGCGCCCACTGATGGCTCGGGGCTTCTCACTTTTATTTTATTCCCCCCCCCCCCCCCGGGGAGGTGCAGAGCAGAAGCAGGGCCGGACGTGAAGTTCTGGGGCGTCAGGGTCCGCAGATGTCCTTCCTCTGGCCCAGTAGCCCCAGTTACTTCTGTCCTCAGAATATGGTTTTTTGGTTTAAATCCTTAAAAGGGAACTTTTTGTTTGTTTGTTAATCCTCACCAGAGGACATTTTTGCCACTTGCCATACTTTTCAGAGAGAGTGGACGGGAGGGAGGATGGGGAAAGAGAGAGAGAGAGAAATAGAGAGAGAAATGTAAATATCAACTGTGAGAGAGTCACATCCACTGGTTGCCTCCCGCACGCCCCCTGCAAACCCCTTAGCTGCACGCCCTTGACCGGGAGGAGTCGAACCTGTGACCCTTGGGTGCGCAGGCCGGACGCTCTAACCGCTGATCCCTATGGGCCAGTGCCGGGAACTTTTATAGTTAGAATTATTGGAAGAATGATAGGAGGTGCTCCTAACTGTAAGCTTGTAATTTGCCCACTAAAGGAGGTACTTCTAATTGTAATTGTAAATAATACAGATATTATTAGGGATGATTCCAACATTTCTGAAACAATTTTCCCCCCCAGCTCTTTATGGACTGTAGCCTTAAGGCAGCGGTTCTCAACCCGTGGGTCGCGACCCCTTTGGGGGTCGAACGACCCTTTCACCGGGGTCGCCTAAGACCATCGGAAAATGCAGATATTGACATCACGATGCATCACAGGAGCAACATTTCATGGTTGGGGGTCACCACCCCATGAGGAACTGTATGCAAGGGTCGCGGCCTTAGGAAGGTGGAGAACCACTGCCGTAAGGGGTTTATAACCTTTTCTAGGTGCTTCTACAAAACATTACCCTTTTTTTTCAAACGGAAGGCAGAATCGTTTCGTACTTGGTATTCCCCTGTTACTTTTATCCTCAGAACATTGTTTTTGGGAGCTATTGCAAAGCAGTGGTGGAAAGCCATACGTTACATTATAAATGTATGGGGCTGTCCTTACTGAATTATCCATGAAGGCGGTGTCGGTGTCGGCTTCCCTGGGGAGCAGAGGAAAGGCAGCTGTGCTCGAGCTCTCCCCGCCACGGCCTGGCCCCTGTTACCCGGCCCCTGAACGTGGTGACCCGCGTCACACCTTCCCGGCCTGCCCGACAGGGTTGTGGCCATCAATACCTGCCTGCCCCAGGCCAGGCCTTGCACTGTGAAACCGCTCAGCAGATAGGCATTGTCGGCGATGACGGTGTGCACCCCACAGTGTCTCTGAAGGCACCCGTGTAATTTTCCCTGACCTTGATTGACAGTGACGTGGGAATCCTTCCTGCTTTCTGACGCTTGGAGCGGCAGGTTATTGAAACGGCAGTGGATTCTTGACATATTCAGGCATGTCAGGTTCTCTTCTGCCTCCGTGTCTGTGTCTTCTCAGGACATCTTATTTGTGTGTTACCAACCAGGGTTACAAGAATATGTCATGCCTGGGTAAAGCAAATTAGGAAGTGGAGGGAAATTAAATGACATGGCGTGGCTTACCCATATGCGTCTTAAACAAGGGAAGCCTGCCTGTTATTTTATTTTATTTATTTATTATTATTTTTTTACAGAGAGGAAGGGAGAGGAATAGAAAGTTAGAAACATCAATGATAGAGAAACATCAATCAGCTGCCTCCTGCACGTCCCCTACTGGGGATGTGCCTGCAACCAAGGCACATGCCCTTGACCGGAATCGAAAACCTGGGACCTTTCAGTCCGCAGGCCGACGCTCTATCCACTGAGCCAAACCGGTTTCGGCAGCCTGCCTGTTACTTTAAACGGCTCATGGATTACCAATTATTAGGAACCGTGTTTTTAAGAAACTGGGTCACCGGTTCATCGGAGGGAGGCAAACAGTTTTGGCTAAGAGGACTTATCCTCCCAGCTTTCTTGAGGTTGTTGGATTTTTAAGTATCTTTCAATCTGACGGATTATTTCTGGATCAAGTGTTAAAAGACAGCTCCTTGAGAACAGTGTCAACGCTGACATATCTGTGTTTTCTTTTGGGACAGTGAGGTGTCTGCACGTCTTGCTAAGTAGTGTAAGAGATGTTGGGAGAGGCTTTTCGAAGTCGCTCTTAAATAGGCAGTTTCGGTACCCACGCAGCAGACGTACGGAAAGAGATGGTACACTGGCCTCCTGGAGGTGCCAGATCTGCTCCAGGGTCCAGTGACAAGTCCTGAAAGAAAAGCGGCTTGAGGCAGTGGGTCTGCAGCACCTTTGAACTTTTAAAGCCATTTCATTATAACGACCAGGATGATTTACTCAGTCATATTTATGTGAAGAAAAAGAACTTGATGTTTTTGATAGTCTGTCAGAACTGGGGAGGTATTTCTGATAATACAAATAATTAATGCAGATTTCATGGGGGAACGGTGGGGGATTTCACAGGAACGTCCTTTCATTGGACCCGTGGTGGTTTTGAGAATGCTGAAGTATCCTTTTAAAATGCTTTCCAGCCCAGCGAGTGTGCCCTAGTGGTTGAGTGTAGATCCGCGAACCGAGAGGTCCCCGGTTCGATTCCTGGTCAGCTGTCTCTCTCTCTCATTGCTGTTTCTCTCTCTCTATGACTTTCCCTTCCTCTCTCTCTCTCAAACCAATTTTAAAAGTAAAACACAATCCGCTCAGGCTTTTGGGGGTGCAGCGGACTTTGTGGGTGCCATCAGAGCTTGCATCGCCCCACCTGGTCGAGTCAGCTTACCTGGGGTTCTGAATCCCTCTAAACCTCCATTTTTCAGCTCCACGATGAAGAGAACACCCCTGAACTCAGAGGGATGCTTGGGGCCCATAAGTAGGGCCCAGCCAAATAGTAGTCGTCGTCATGGTGCCGTTCCAGGCTGGGGACTGAGTGGCAGTTCAGGTTCCCTCTGCAAAGGGTAGAAACACTGGCACACACCTCTCAGCCATCATTGCGGGACGGCCGCTGAGCTGAGCTGAGCGCCTTACCTGGCATCTCTCTTTCTCCTCCCTCTGGTCCTGGGAGGGCGGCCTCTGGCTCTCTTCCAGTAATAGGTAAGGAGGCGGAGTCCCCGGGAGATTATTATTGCTGCTGACCCTGAGCCAGGATTGGAAGCTGGGGAGTCTGACCCCCGATCTGGTGCCCTTTCCCTTCCCCGGGGCTGCCCGACCGACCACCTGCTCAGCAGCCCTCGGGTCGGGTACAGCCTGTCTGCCCAGCTCACTTTCCAGACTGATGGGCCAGCCCTTACTCATCTGGAAAGGTCCCTGTCAACTTTGGACAACCCGGTGACCCCTGAGTTAGCCACAGGAGGGGTCTGGTTCATGAACGCCCTGGAAGTGTGGGTTGTGGGGGACCCAGCAGGTTGACTACCTCAGAAGTTCTATTTAGGGGAAGAGTGAGACGCGTCGGAATAAATGACAGTTTTACCGTCAACAGCCTCGTCTTGCCCCGCCCACTCCCCTCTCACTCATCCTGGGGAAACCTCCCCCTCTTTAATGTCCTGCCCCTGGGTGACCCCCCCCTCCCAAGGGCCACACCCCCCTGTGGCGCTGTTCTGCAGGTCTGCTCCCTCGTTCACCTCTGTCTGGCTCGCCAGGGACACCCTTTGCACCAGTTGGTGTTTACGGTGGGCCATAGATCATGGCCAGATGGCCGGGTGCTTTAACAAAATAAAAAAGCGATCCTCAGCCCGGGAGAGAAAGGTTGGATGGATTCATTGCTGCTCGGAGGAGTAAGGGGCCACGGCAGGCAGGCCTCAGAGACGGGGTGAAAGGTTTTACAAACTCCCAGGAGAATTCTGCCCCCCCCTTTCTATTCTTGGATTGCCATTGCCCCAGCGCACCATAACTTTGTGTACGTGAACTTAAAAGGTTTACCACCATACACGGCGACCGTACCTTCAAACTTGCCAGTAGATGGTCCTCTTTGGTTGGTGGCTCGTGTCAGAGGTTGAGCAGCCTGTACTTCCTTTTTTAAAAAAATATGTTTTATTGAATTTTTACAGAGAGGAAGGGAGAGGGATAGAGAGTCAGAAACATCGATGAGAGTGAGACATTGATCAGCCGCCTCCTGCACGCCCCCCCCCACTGGGGATGTGCCCGCAAACAAGGTACATGCCCTTGACGGGAATCGAACCTGGGACCTTTCAGTCCGCAGGCTGACGCTCCATCCACCGAGCCAAACCGGTCTCGGCCAGCCTGTACTTTCTAATGGAAGGGAAGAGATACTGGTCAGGGAGGTGACAGTGAGAGGAAGAGGGGATCAGATCAGTGGGGTGTCATCCGTGACTGAGGTCACTTCTGGCACATGGTTCGGGGTCTCTGACTTTGAAAGACAGGCTAACCCGCCTGCTAGACTGGAGCGTAAACTCGAACCCTACCTGGTTTCCCACGGCTGCTCCCTGTATCCTGGGTATGGCAGGTATTCACTGCGTGCCAGTTAACGAGGAAATATTAAGTAAATGAAGGAATATGACATGAAGCACTCACTTATTTCCAGTTCTTATTGTTGGACTTGCAGAAAAGTTACCCACCACCATCCAGCAACTGGAAACCATTGATATTCCAGTTAGATTCGCAATAACGAGAGAAATAGCTGCCACATTTTGTCTGGTGGAATAATGCGGATGTGAATGGCTTTCAAGAGCCAAGAAACCAAGATCGGAGCGCATAGTCTACAGGGCCAGTGCCACGGCCACAGCCGGACAGACAGTCCTGCATTCGGCTCCCCGCTGGGGCGCCACGCGGTTCCTGCTGAATTATTGGGGTGATTAGAGTATTGGCAGTGCGAAGAGGCTGTTGAAAGGAGGTTTCTTTTAAAAATGAAAAAAAGTCCCTCCGGGAAGCACTCTGTTAAATAAAACGGCACTGTCTCCCACAGATTCCCAGGGACATACTTCTTGCTTTCATCCTTATTTCTCTGCTGTAATAATGCCTGTTGGGGTGAGCGGTGGATCCGCCGCGGACGCCTGAGATTATTTCTCCAGTGACTGGAACGGCCCACGGTCTGCAGTTTACTTTGGTTGGAAGGCGGAGGGCAAAAATGGCTTTTTCAAGGAAGACGATTATTTCTAAGTCCTCAGCTGCCGGTCCCTACGTGGTGAGCTGCACAGTGAGCCATTGTGCCCAGCCCTGCCTCCGGGGGTGGGGGTGGGGGTGGGGGGACCCGTGCCCCTGGGAGCTGGCCATGCTGCCTGGTCCACGGCCCTGGAGCCAGCGGCCGGGGAAGGGATGCCGAAGGGATGCCGCCGCTCGGAGGGGCGTGTCCGCCCCGTGTCGCCGCTGAGGGAGTTCCTGAAGTGGCAGGAAGCTGTTAGCCTCGCACCGTGGAAGTCCCTCGAGACGGGGCCTGGGTCTGTGCCTGTTGCAGCCGGTGAACTGATTTCCTGTTAGGATCTTAGGCCAACTTCTCCATCTTAAAGAGATGAAGGGAGAGAGAAACATCCATCTGATGCCTCCCGTACATGCCCGGACTGGGGATCGAGCCGGAAACCCAGGTATGTGCCCTGACTGGGACTCGAACCGGCAACCTGGCCGTGCCCAGGATGGCCAGGGGGGAGGGGATTTTTAAAAAATATATATTTTATTGATTTTTTACAGAGAGGAAGGGAGAGGGATAGAGAGAAACATCGATGAGAGACATCGATCAGCCGCCTCCTGCACGCCCCACACTGGAGATGTGCCCGCAACCAGGATACATGCCCTTGACCAGAATCGAACCTGGGACCTTTCAGTCCACAGATCAATGTTCTATCCACTGAGCCAAACTGGTTTTGGCAGGGGAAGGGGGTTTTTAAGGGCATGGTATATAGATAAGTTTCGGGTTAAAAATGATTTACTGCCAAAACCGGTTTGGCTCAGAGGATGGAGCGTCAGGCTGTGGACTGAGGGGTCCCGGGTTCGATTCTGGTCAGGGGCATGTATCTTGGTTGCAGGCACATCCCCAGTTGGGGGATGTGCAGGAGGCGGCTGATATCTCTCTCTCATCGATGTTTCTAACTCTCTATTCCTGTCCTTTCCTCTCTGTAAAAAATCAATAAAATATTAAAAAAAGATTTACCAGATAAAGAGGCGCAGAATATTTTCAACCTCTTCAGTGTTATTTTTTCCCTCCATTATTTTATCTTTTATTGTGATTTAAAACAATCACATAAAATTCATCATTTTAACCATGGCAGAGTGTACGATTCACTGGCTTTTACTATACTCATAATGCCCAACCGTGACCACGATGTGATTCCGGAACGCTTTTATCGCCCCAAAAAGGAACCTCAGACCCACAGTGAGCTCATCCCCCATTCTTCTCCCACCCCTGCCGTCTTGGCAGCCGCCAGCTGATCTATTTATTGTCTGGTTGTGCCTCTTCTGGACATTTCATATAAATGGAACCCTATAATTTCCGTGTCTGGCTTCTGGCGCGGAGCATAGTCTTTTCAAGGCACATCCATGTAGTAGAAAGTGGCAGTGCCCCATTCCTCTATGTCAGTGGTTCTCAACCTGTGGGTCGAACGACCCCTTTTACAGGGGTCGCCTAAGACCATCGGAAAACACATTTCCCATGGTCTTAGGAACCAACACACCGCTCCTCGGTGTAGCAACGTGTAGCCATGTAGTTTACTGTTGTCCTAGGAAGACTGTTACCCATGCTACACCACGATTCAAGACAACATTTCATTTATTTGTCATTAGAAATAAATATTTCACAATATATAATTACATATTGTTTTTGTGATTAATCACTATGCTTTACTTATGTTCAATCTGTAACAATGAAAATACATCCTGCCTATCAGATATTTACATGACAGTTCATAACAATAGCAAGATGACAGCGATGAAGCAGCAACGGAAATAATGTTATGGTTGGGGGTCACCACCCCATGAGGAGCTGTCTTAAAGGGTCTCGGCCTCAGGAAGGTTGAGAACCACTGCTCTGTGTGACTTCGGATGATGTGCCACCGGATGGATATACCCACTTCGTTTACCTGATTGGCATTTGGCTTGTTTCTGCTTTGGGGCTGTTGAGATGACTGCTTTCATCCTTATTTCTTATTTCTTTGCTGTAATAATGCCATGAACATGCATGTCATTGTGTATGACTGTGTGTTTCCGTCCTCTTGGCACTGTCCGTGGAGGCAGAATTGCTAGGTCACGTGGCCGTTCCAGGTTTAACTTTGTGGGGGGGGCTGCACCATGTTACACGCCCCCAGCGGGGTGCGCGGGTCCCGGTTTCTCGCCGTCCTCACCGACGCCTGCTATTTTCTCTCTTTCCTGAAGCGTCCTGGCCGCCATGAGGTAGTGTCTTCCTGTGGTTTGGAGGTGCCTTTCCCTCTCTGAGCGTTTTGATGGCCGTCCTCTGACCCAGCCTGTCCCTCTGCTCCAGTCCAGCCTCGGCCCGGACACGGTCCCCACCTTTCCGCGCCCCCTCACTGGTTACTTGGCTGAGAAGCGTTAGGTGAGAGCAAGTCCTTCTCTCAGTCTCACGTGGCTCCCCCCTGTCGGAGGCCTCGGCGTTATTGTAACTCCGAGGGTGCAGACATCCATAACCAGTCGTTTCATTGCATCAGTCGGCGGGGTCCCCTGCACCCGGGAGATAGAAGGCTGATAAGATTCCTCTCGGCTCGGGTTGCTCACCGTCCATCTAGTTTGCATCATCCTCACTGTTGGAGAGTGAAAGCCAGCCTGAGCCGGTCCGGTTTGCTTTCTTCAGATCCGCTTTTCATTCAGTCCATGGGCCTCCCTCCTCCCCAAGGCCTGTGAGCCAGAGCTGGGAGGATTTTTTAAAAAATATATATATATTTTATTGATTTTTTACAGAGATGAAGGGAGAGGAATGGAGAGTTAGAAACATTGATGAGAGAGAGAGACATTGATCAGCCGCCTCCTACACGCCCCCTACTGGGTTGTGCCCGCAACCAAGGTACATGCCCTTGACCAGAATCGAACCTGGGACCTTTCAGTCTGCAGGCCGATGCTCTATCCACTGAGCCACACCGGTTTCGGCACGCTCTCTTTTTTAAAATAATTCTTCGTTGTTCCAGGTATTCTATATGTCCTCCTTCCCCCTCCTACTGACCCCCGCCAGCCCACCACCCCTGTCCCCCACCTCAGGCCTTTACCCCCTATTTATTGCCTGTGTCCATGGGTTATGCATATAATCATACAGCTGACCAGGACTATTAAAACTGTCATCATCATCGAAAATAAGGAGAGTCTGAGGAACCATCACGGTCGAGAGGAGCGCGAGGAGACCCCAAGGGTCAATGCAATGTGGCGTCGGGTGGGGTCCTGGGACAGAAGATGGAGATCCGGAGGCAGTGTGGATTTTAGTGCGTCAGTGTCGGTTCATCGGTTTTATGTGCCGTTCTAATCGGGGAAACTGAGCGTGGGGTATATGGAGACTTTGTTCCCTGCTGTTTTTCTATAAACCTAAAACTATTCTACAAAGCTTATTTTTTTTTTTAAATTACCAAAATACCCACTCAGAACGGTTGGAAGTGTGTTTTCCTTGAGCCGAAATGTGAGCGTTCTGCGTAATTATGGGTTTGGGGGATACTTGGAAAGCAAGGTGGGCGAACGGCCCCAGAGCCAGAGCCCAACCCGGGCCTGCCCTGTGTACGGCTCTCCGGCCCACAGCGGGGTGACCTCACTCGGGGGCTGGCAGTGAACCCAAGCAGCGAAGGCTGTGTGACCGATTATCTGTGGCCCTAAAATGTCCAGCCCTAAAATATACATGGCCTTCAAATAGCTAGTCCCTGGCCCTTTACAGAAAAATTTCGCCCACCTCTCATACAAAGCGAGGTGATAAAGTCTTTAAAGCAGTGGTTCTCAACCTTCCTAAGGCCGTGACCCTTTAAGACAGCTCCTCATGGGGTGGTGACCCCCAACCATGAAATTATTTCCGTTGCTACTTCATCACTGTCATCTTGCTCCTGTTATGAACTGTCATGTAAATATCTGATAGGCAGGATGTATTTTCATTGTTACAAATTGAACATAACTAAAGCATAGTGATTCATCACAAAAACAATCTGTAATTATATATTGTGAAATATTTATTTCTAATTACAAGTAAATGAAATTTTTTCTTGAGTCGTGGTGTAGCATGGGTAACAGTCTTCCTATGACAACAGTAAACGACATGGCTACACGTTGCTACACCGAGGAGCGGTGTGTTGGTTCCTAAGACCATGGGAAATAGGTGTTTTCTGATGGTCTTAGGCGACCCCTGTGAAAGGGTCGTTCGACCCCCAAAGGGGTCGCGACCCACAGGTTGAGAACGGCTGCTTTAAAGTATTTTGGATCCACCCTGAAGGGAAACGTTAACGGTACGTGGTAAGTGGCGGCCGATCCTTCACTGAGCCCGCGTCTGCCGGGACCGCAGGCGCTGTGCGGCGGAAGGCCGGCCCAGACACGGATGCTGCACTTGGCACTGCCTTTCCCCTCCTGCGGTCTCAGAAGCCCGTTCTCCCGTTCTCCCCCGACGTAGCGGCACTGGGCGGAGGGACGCGAGGAGGACGGGACCAGGTGAACTTCCGGAGGGCTGCAGCCGTTTGCTTACCGTTTGCCGTGGGAGACGGAGTATCACAGGGCTCTGTTTCGACGGCTGGAAACGCTGATTTCCCTGTGACGTGTGGATTAGGATTTATAAAAGTCTCCAGGTTGGCCCTGGCTGGTGAGCTCAGTGGTTAGAGCACACCTTCAGGCTAAGCCTGGAAGGGTCTCTGGTGTGATTCCTGGTCCAGGGCACGTACCTGGGTTGCAGAATCTAGCCCCCGATCCCCAATCCGGGTGTGTGGGGCAGGCGACCGATCGATGAGTCTCTCTCACATCCATGTCTCTCTCTCTCTCTCTTGCCCCCTCTCTCCTTTCCACTCTCTCTAAAAAATCAAAGGAAAAAGTACCGTCTGGTAAAAAGAGAGATCACAGTTGATGATCGAGTAGGAAATACCTCCAGGTATTATTATCTTTATAAAGCGGGTTGCTGTTGCGGTTAAGGTTCTTCCAAAGACGGTGTGAGAAGTTGTGTAACTGAATAAGCTTTCCTGCGCAGAAAAGACACCCCGGTTCTCGGAGGACGGTGGGGGGTGCCCGGGTGGCGTGCACCGGGCTGGGGTGGAGCGAGCGGGCCGTGGGCAGGCTGCAGTGAGGCTGCAGGGAGGCTCAGGGACCCCTTTCCCTGTAACGTGCACCCAGTCCCGGGGCCCCAGCGGAGGCTGGGAGCAGAGGTGGCATTGAACCCCCCCTGGTCTCCTGGGCGGGCGGCAGGAAATGTCCCGCGGAAGAAATGTAGACGTCGTTGTGATTGCTAGAATAGTGACTGCCTTGTAGCCAGAAAGTGTGGCTGGCGTCTCTGTGAACGGAGTGAGGGTGTGGGTGTGGCGGGCGCACAGGCTCTGCCTGCTGGTCCTGGGGCGCGGCCTTCCGGGTCTGTCAGGGCTCACGCGTGCCGATGGCGGGGTGAGGGTGAACATGGACCTGCAGGGATCTGCAGTGTAAGTGCCTGATCACATCCCCGCTTAGGGGCAGCCCGTGGAGTGTGTGTGGAGGAGCAGTGGCCTTGGTATTCAGTAAAGTTTATTTTTAAAAATATATATTTTATTGATTTTTTACAGAGAGGAAGGGAGAGGGCTAGAGAGTCAGAAACATCGATCAGCTGCCTCCTGCACGCCCCCTACTGGGGATGTGCCTGCAACCAAGGTACATGCCCTTGACCAGAATCGAACCTGGGCCCTCTCAGTCTGCAGGCCGACCCTCTATCCACTGAGCCACACCGGTTTCGGCTAGCAGGCTAATTTTTAAGTTGATGATTGTGTATGGCCCTCAGATGATGTTATAAATATCCAGATGGTTCTTGGCAGTAAAAAGGTTCCCCGCCCCTGCCCTAGTCAACCACTCCCTTCCTCATTCATTCATTCAACTTCGTCACCTATTCAATGGAGACCCTCCGTGCCAAGCACATCCCGGTGTATCGGGAACATGACTTGTCTGAGGGCACAGAACGGGTGAGCAATGGAAACGGGCTTCAGGGAGTCATTGACTGCAGAGCGGGGTCTGTAACTACGACTGCCTCCAGCCACTGCCCAGAGGCCCCTGACCACCTGCCCGGGGTGAGGCAGTCGTTAGCACGTTCGCCACACCCCGTCTCCAGCCTTCCCTCCCGTGGCCTTGTCTTAGCATCTGCGTTAGAACTGACCCGTCACATGGGGACTCTTCCAATCGAACTATTCCGCTTTCAGGATTTTCTACTTTCCCAAACACGCTGGTGGTGCCCGCGGGTGAAATCACGCACCCGGCTCTGTCCCGGTGCCCCTCCCCGCACGCCCACACCACGTCCGCACCCCGTGTTAGGTGCTGGAGGAGAGCTGGGTCTGTCACCGGGACCCCTGCCCGCGCCCTGAGTTTCTTCAGAGTCTGAGATCTCACACGCTCCGCATCCTTTATCCTCCTCTCTGGTCCTAAAGCCTTTGACCTGTGCCCCAGCCTCTCCCATCCCAGGCTTTCCCAAGTGCAGGGTGCCACCTGCACCGCTGTGCCCGCTGTGACCCCTCCCATGGAGGGCAGCTGAACTGGTTCCCGAGGAGGGAGGGTTTTCTGATCGAGGAGGCCGAGTCCCAGCTCTTCCGATTCCTCTGGGGGGAGAGGGGCGGGGAGAGAGAGAGAGAGAGAGAGAGAGAGAGAGAGAGAGAGAGAGAGCGCGCGCTTGCGAGCGCTCTCCTCCAAACCAGGGATGAGGACTGTCCGGCCCACGGCCCACGGATGGTACGGCTCCAGAAACCATTCGGCCTTCGGGTGAATTAATTGTTTGGCCAAATGTAGCCGATACACACACACACACACACACACACACACACACTCACACACACACACACACATGGTATGTCACTTTCCTGTATTTCTTCACGTTTATTATATGCCTTTAAAAAAATTTATTCTAGAAGGGAAGGGAGAGAGATAGAAACATCAGGGATTATCTGATTGGCTGCCTCCTGCACGCCCCCCCTCCTGGGGATGGAGCCCCCACCCCGGGCATGTGCCCTTGAGCAGAATCGAACCCCGGACCTTTCAGGGCAGCAGGGTAATTTTTAAGAAGTTAACTTCCGGTGGCCTGAGAACGATGTTATAAATCTCCACATGGCAGAAGAAAGGTTCCCCACCCCTGATAAACCCTGGTGGACAGCCACGTCTGAGAATACCTGGGTTTCACCACAGAAGCGTAAATGACGGACTTTGATGGGAATTCTTTTAAACCTTGACTCTTGTAGTTGAGTTTAAGTCTCGGGGGAAGTATCATCTCTGTACATTGCCTTGTTCTAGAGTTTTCTTTAAGCTGCTGAGATTTGGATGCCGCTCTGGCTTCCTGAATAGGCAGCGGCAGAAACCAAGAGGGAGGGTGGTGTGTTTTCCGTGGGTTTCCTGGTGCCACGAAGCCTACCTGTACGAACACGAGCAGTCACCGGCACGGTGATCACAGAGGCCTCTCTTAACCTGTCACGGGAGCTGCGCGTTTAATTTTGTCTCTGTCAGAGCTGACAGTGTATTGTGTACCTGCCTCTGTTTGGAAATCTAGTCTTCTTACATCTCTACTCTTGGCTGGCTTTGAGATCCAAGTTTGTGAATTTTAATTAAATGCTTCGATTTTTGCATGTGAAAAATCTTTTGTTCCTGTGTTGCTACGAGCAACAGTTGTTCAAGCTAACTTCCTTTTTTTCGGGAAGTGTGGACAAATAAGATATATGCATTTTCTAGCAGGTTAAAAAAGTCATCACTTAGCTTCGTGATCGTTCTGCCTGGAAACGGAGGGGAAGCGTGCAATCGAAGTGAGTAATCATCCAACACATGGACGAAACATTCCTAAAATACTATTCAAATGAGGACACACTCTCCTCCTGCAGCGGGTAGCCACGCGGTGAGGCCTTTTAGCCGGGCCCCGACGGGGTTTACTGCTGTGGCCCCTGGCGTTTGCTCAGAAGGCCGAGACTTCTCCGAACCGGGCCTGCTTCCTTTCTGTCCGTGAACCTTTCGCCCGTCCTCCCCGCACGCCACTTGAGCTCATTCTTTTTATTTTCCAAATATATTTTATCCATTATTTACAGAGGAAGGGAGAGGGATAGAGAGTCAGAAACATCGATGAGAGAGAGACATCGATCAGCTGCCTCCTGCACGCCCCCTACTGGAGATGTGCCCGCAACCAAGGTACATGCCCTTGACCGGAATCGAACCCGGGACCTTTCAGTCCGCAGACCAACGCTCTCTCCACTGAGCCACACCGGCTTCGGTTTGATCTCATTCTTCAAGACGCCTCTGCCCTGTTGTCCTTCGCCTCTTTGCTTTCCACCCACTTCAGCCGAAAGGTTACCTTCCTGGGGACCCCGGAGACGGCTTCCATTTGCCGCAGGTTCTGCTGGGTGAGGTTTTTGTTGTTGTTGTTGTTGTTTTTAATATATTTTATTGATTTTTTCACAGAGAGGAAGGGAGAGGGATAGAGAGTTAGAAACATCGATGAGAGAGAGGCATCGATCAGCTGCCTCCTACACGTCCCCTACTGGGGATGTGCCCGCAACCAGGATACATGCCCCTGACCGGAATTGAACCTGGGACCCTTCAGTCTGCAGGCTGACGCTCTATCCACTGAGCCAAACCGGTTTCGGCAAGGTTTTTATTTTTATTGTTATTGTTACTCCTTTGCAGCGTTCAGACCAGCGGCGTCGTCCTCCATTAGGTTGGTCCCTTGGAGGGAAAATAGCGCCTTGCCCTGGCCCTGCTAAGATCCCAGGGAGCCCCCTCCAGGAGGCCTGGGCATTTGGCTGGACCATGAGGCTCGTTCCCCATTAGGGGCAGGGGTCTGGGAGTGAGTGGGCTGCTGGAGGGATGAATGATAATGTCATCTGCTCTCCCTCTGAGAGTTTGGGGCTCTGCCCGCAAGTGCCCCGTGCCTTCCGCATCCTCTCTCCCACCGCCTCCTCTCTCCCACCGCCTCCTCTCCCACCGCATCCTCTCTCCCACCG
>JAAGEH010000026.1:4549587-4573950 GCA_011751065.1 Lasiurus cinereus
CTCTCCCACCGCATCCTCTCTCCCACCGCATCCTCTCTCCCACCGCCGGCTCTGGAGCAGGAGCCAGAGCCTGGTCCTTACACCGTTTGCAGGGCCCGGAGTCAGCCCTCAGGAGCGAGTCAGCTCCTCTCCCCCCTGCGTCTCTGTTTGCCACACACTTGGTGTGCTGGAAAACAGTGATTTTGTTTTAAGTCTTAATTAAAGTCTTAATTTTAAAAAATTTAAGATAGATTTTATGTTTTTTTTTAATTAAAGTCTTAATTTTAAAAAATTTAAGATAGATTTTATGTTTTTTTGTTGTTGTTGTTGTTGTTGTTCAAATAACAGATTTTTTTTGCTGCAAAAAGCTATTTGTATCCATTTGGCCCAAAGCATGGAGAGGGCTCGAGGGTGGTTACAAGGCTCCTCGTGGTGGCAGGGAGAGAGAGGCCAAAGCCAAAGCCAGACCCCAGGGGGTGGGGCGGAGCGGGTGGAAGGCCTCGGTGAGCACCTTTGGAAGAGATGCTTGGTAGGTTTTTTAAAGCAAGTCCCAGCCGAAACCGGTTTGGCTCAGTGGATAGAGCGTCAGCCTGCGGACTGAAAGGTCCCAGGTTTGATTCCGGTCAAGGGCATGTACCTTGGTTGCGGGCACATCCCCAGTAGGAGGTGTGCAGGAGGCAGCTGATCAATGTCTCTCTCTAATCGATGTTTCTAACTTTCTTCCTCTCTGTAACAAATCAATAAAATATATTTAAAAAAATAAAAATAAAGCAAGTCCCAGTGGAAATGGAAATCATCTGAACATCTGGTTTCATCGAGATATCAGAGGTGATGTCGGGGGTCCGGGGAATAAGAATCCTAACATGTGGTGACAGGAGAAGATTTGGTTTTGGGTGTGGGCACCCAGTGCGATATACAGTTCTTGTCACAGAGAGACCCACACCGAAACCTATCCGTTCATGTTCACCAATGTCACTAATTTAATAAATATTTAAAAAGTAATAGTTTAAAATTATATGCAACAACAAAAAATGAAATCAAAATTTAAAAAGTATGGAAAGAAAATAAGTGATGTCCTCACTGTGGAGATGAAAAGTTACCCTGGCAAGTGGGAAAAAAAGGGCGTTTTTACCACTTTACAATGAAATCCTTCTAAATGAATGAACAATTTGAGGATTGAAAATGCAGCAACGTTGGTTTTTCTTTTCTGGTCTCGAAGAGGAAAATGAAGAATCAGAACCATTTAGTTGGAAAACCAGTTATGTTAGAATCACCAAGGTCAGCTGCCGGAAAGGGTGTGTGTGTATGTATGAATTTTATTGAAAAGATGCCTTTATTCGCGCTAAGTAATCATGGACCGTAGAAGGAAATGGTACCGATGGAGAAAGAAGACGTATGGGTGCTGAGACAAGGTCTCTCCCTGTGGCTTCGTCCAGCGAAAACACGCACCAGGCACGGAGTCCGACCTTTGTCCCCAGCTGGTTGTGAACAAGGGACCTTTCTTCGAGGTGACTTGTGGGGAGGGAGCCTGCGTGTGGGTTGAGGAGAAAGACTTTTCTGGGAACCAAGTCTTCATGTTCTTCACTTCCTGATGTTGGCTGGTTGCTGGTTTTATTCCTGATCGTTAAACAGTATTTACCAATGAGTGGCATTACAGGGTCAGTGGGGCAAGTGTGGGTTATTCCGTAAACGGAGCTAGTACAGCCGGCCCCCCGTTTTAAAAAATGAAACCCGGATTTCTGTGCTTTCCCACGTGCGCGAATTTGTGGGAAGTCCACATGGAGAGACGGAATTGAAGCTATCAGAAAGCTGTCGGTAGGTGGGTGTCCTGGGACAGAGTAGCAGGGGCCCATTTAACTACAGAAAAACTCGGGCATGCCCTGGCTAGTGTTGCTCAGTGGATAGAGCATCGTCCTGTGGACTGAAAGGTCCCAGGTTCGATTCCTGTCAAGGGCATGTACCTTGGTTGCGGGCACATACCCTGTAGGGAGTGTGCAGGAGGCAGCTGATCGATGTCTCTCATCGATGTTTCTAGCTCTCTATCCCTCTCCCTTCCTCTCTGTAAAAAAAAAAAAAAATCAATAAAATGTATTAAAAAGAAAAAGAAAAACTCAGACATGATAACAGGCACAAATGAAAAGACAAAAAACGAGGGGGAACCATTTGCAGATAATGAGTAAGTGATAGCGGTCAGGATAAACGACCGGGGATCTTCCTACATCCATCCACCCAGATCCATCCGGAGGGGGGTGGGGAGAGAACGAGGCGTGTTTCAGAAGCATGTGCACAGTACTCACCGTCCGTGTAAAAATTAACCCCACACCTGCAGGAGACCTCAGGCTGGCCATGGCCTCTGAGGAGGGCAGGGTGCAGGGGCTCCGTCCTAACGTCTTTATTCCTCTGTGTTCCTAAGTCTGCAGGCGAGAATGGAAAAAAGCATTACCCACATTTTGATGTTGCAGGCGTGGTGTTCCTTTGTCTCTGTATTGTTTTGATACAGATTAAATACACATTTTGGATTTGTCCACATGCCTTTTCACTATAGACAGGTAGTTTGTGCTTGAAGCTGTGAATATAAGGAATTTCCTAGTTTTGAATTTTGGTCCTTTACAAAACGGATCGCTGGATCCTGTTTGCTGCCGTGTTACTAGGGATCTTTACACTTGCATCCAGGAGGAGAGTGTAATTTTCCGTCTTCTTTTTGGATTAGAATCTGATCTAATCTAATATAATATAATCATTAGATTGTGGTTCAGAGGTTATGCTGATTTCCTAAAAAGACCGTGGAAGCTTTCATTCCCTCTCGTGGAACAGGTGAAACGTCATTGAGTCACACGTCCCTGGCAATTTGGTGCTCACATTTATAACTTATGTGACCTCACTTTTTCAGGGAGGTTCGTTCTTGGATAGCTGCACCTTTTGGTGTCTATAGGGCCGATTAGATTGCCCCTGCCTGCTGGGGTCAACCTATTTAACCACCTGGTCACTCACTCAGCGGTGTTTTTCAAGTGCTGGGCAAGATAATCCTTTAATGCTCTTCTCCTCCTGCTGCATCTGTGGTTGTTTTTCTGTTCTCATTTGTTACTCAGTGTATTTGTGCTTCTTTCTTTTTCCTTCTAGTTTAGGTCACCTAATTGCTCAGTTTCTTGGGTATTTTTAAAGCAGCCAGCTCTTGAATTGATTGTTATTAACTGCTGTTTTTATAAGTTCGTAGTTTTTTGTTTTTATATATTTTTTTCATTCCTTCTGCTTTTTCATTTTTGGGTAACTATTTGAGATGGCTTGTTTTATTTCCATTATTATTTATTGATATTAATAGTTAAATATTTTAAATAGTCTTTTGATCTGATGGGGTTCGGGACATATTATCCCAACATATTCCTTCCTTCCCAACTGCCTGCTCCTTATCAAACCATGAAAAACACTCAGGCCTACCTGTTCCTGTGGCCTTCTTTCCGTATGAAGGTTCCAGTGTTATGGACAGCTTATTAAATAGATAAAAGAGTGTTTCTCCTGTTCATCTGTCAGTTTAATTCCAGTCCTAACCGGGGCCCTGAGGGGGGTGGATTAAAACATTTTCCTTCCCTACCGGTCACTGGTGACTGCTTTACCTGTCTCTGAGCTTCTGATACATTGACGGTTCCATCGTTGCTTTGTATTTCTTCATCAATGTTTGGTTTTGGATTCCTTTTTTTGCCAAACTTTAGAATGTGTGGTAGCACTCGGGTCTCCACAAAGCATAGAAATGAGTAGACACACTAAGTGTTCCTGATGGGATGTTTGCCCACAGCAATTGTCCCACGGGCAGAAAACGTCCCCAGTGGATGGGGTGGTGGGGTGACGAGATGACGGCTGCTGTTCCTGTGTGTTGGGATTGGGGGGCGGGAGGGCTGGTCCCCAGTTGCAGGCTTTCCCTTTCAGTCCTCCGCGTGCTCAGGCTGGAAGCTCACACGAAACAGGCATGTTCCTGGGACCCAGGTGCAGGTGCTTCCTCAAGTTCAAGGGCACCGTGGAACCGGCCTTCCGACGCTGCATTCAGAGGGTGACAGACGGCTTTAGCTGCCTGTGGGTGCTCCCCAGCCACTTCCTGTTTTGGTTGCCTATGAAGCACCGTCTTCATAGTTATTTTATAAATATGTTATATGTGTTATTATGTTATAGTTCACAATTATTGAAATATTTTTAATTCGGTACATTTTAAAAATGAATGCGAAACATTTTGTAAATGCTGGTATTAGTGGAAAACGTGATGAATCCTTCCCTTCAGTCAAATACTTGTTTGATTTAGGCAGCTGTTGATGTGTTCAATTGTGAAAGAAAATGAGAGATATTTATATTACCTGACATTGCTCTAAAATTTTATAAGATTGCCTAGGGCAGTGGTTCTCAACCTTTCTAATGCCGTGACCCTTTCATACAGTTCCTCCTGTTGTGGTGACCCCCAACCATAAAATTATTTTCATTGCTACTTCATCACTGTCATTTTGCTACTGTTATGAATCGTAATGTAAATTTCTGTGTTTTCCGATGGTCTTAGGCGACCCTGCTAGCAGTTCTCAACCTGTGGGTCGAGGCTGTAGAGCCAAAGACCAAGATTATGAAGATACTCATCTGATTTTCTCCTAGTGGGAATTGTTTTTACATTTGCTCTTCCCATCAGCAGGAATATTTCCCCGTGTCCACTGAACATAGTCCAGGCCCACTCTCCCCTTTCCTTGGCAAAGAATCTGCTTTCAGGGGGTGTGGGCGCTGTGATTCCCCGAGGTCCCTGCTTGTGCCTTTGTATCCTCAGGGCCAGCCAGAATGTTGGCCGCCCGTGGGGGGCTGTAGTTATCGAATGGCTTGGTGAATATTTGTGGGTGAACGTGCGTCTGTCCTTGTTCCTGTCTTCCCGGGATGTCCACACTGACATCCAGGTGTGACCCCAAGATAACACATTCCAGAATAGTCTCATGCAGTGGACATAGTACAATCCCCCCCCTTATCTGCCATTTCACTGTCCATGGTTTCAGTGACCTGCAGTCAACCGTGATTTGAAAATGTTACACGGAGAATTCTAGAAATAAACAATCAGTTTTAAATTACACACCATTTTGTGTAACGTGATGAAATTTTATGCTTTCCCGGTGCGATGTGAATCATCCTTTGTCCAGTGGATCCGAACCGTATACATTACCCACCCACTAGTCACTTAGAGCTGTCTCAGCTATCAGATATTTAGAGAGAGAGAGAGAGAGAGAGACAGAGAGACAGAGAGAAAGAGAGAGAGGGGGAGAGAGAGAGAGGCAGGCCATATTTATATAATTCCTATTAAGATATATTGTTATGATTGGAAAACTATAGTATAAATAGGGGTCAGACTATCCATGGTTTCAGGCACCCACTGGGGATCTTGGAAATTATTCCCTGCAGATAAGGGGGGATAATGTCTAAACAGGATTCTTAAAATATATTTTTATTGATTTCAGAGAGGGAGAGACAGAGAGAGAGAGAGCAACATCAATGATGAGAATCATTGATGGGCTGCCTCCTGCATGCCCCCTACTGAGGATCAAGCCCACAACCAGGCCTGTGTCCTGACTGGAGACGCCATGAAACTCTCCACTGAGCTATAAAACCAGGAATTTTATATCTTAGGAAGAACACGGTGAAGTGTGGCTTGTTAACCTTTCAGTTGGGCATCGTAGGAATTGAGGACTGCACCCTGAGGTGTCCATGAGGGGTCAGTGGAACCTGGAAAGGGGTGCCTGGGCTTGTCTTAGGAGTTTGGTAATAGTTTTAAGTTCAGTCTTTTATCACTGTCTTAGAGGAAAATATATCAGACTTCAGATAGGATAAATGGGGCAAGATAAGGTCAATGACAGAATCAGTCTTTAATGTGTTGTAGATGTGGTGGAAGTGATGCACTAAATGAAATCTAACGCAACGATGCAAGGCCTAGCGTGAGAATCAGAGTCTGTGAGTCCCGCACTGCCTGGTGGAAATAGCAGAGGGGGGACTGGAAAGTTTTCATGGATAATTTGGGATCAATTTAAGGAAACAGCAGATGCGTCTTCGGAAAACGCGCAGGGGCTGTATGTGATGGGAGAGTGCGTTCTGTTTTACCCGGTGCCGTCTGCCTCGCTTCCGTTGGTAACTGGCTGAGGGATGCTGGTCACCGGACCTCACTCAGACCGGAGCGTGGGGGATGGCAGAAGGGGAGCGCTCAGCCTGAAGAAGAGGATCTGGGGTCAGGGGTGGGGAGGTGTCTCACAGCTGGGGGGTCACATCACTTACTGTCCACACCAGGGCTCGGAGAGTGAACCACTGAACTGCTAGCCACTAGGCTGGGCTGCTGGGCATGAACCAGGACCGGCCCGGGCAAATGGGAACGTGTGGTCCCCTGAGGACAACCGTCTTCAAATCGGTGACGGTCTGATGCGTGACAGACAGCTTAGGCCTCAGCCGTGGGAGAGACCCACCTCCAAGACGGGCCTCTTTTTCCCAATGAGGAGCCACCGTCTGTTGCTGCTTGAAGAAGGGTTGGGTTGCCTGGCAAGGTGGTTGGTTTCCATCACGGTGGAGGCCAAGAATTCGAGTAGCTGCCCTTTCAAAGTCTCAATCACGCAGCGTAGACCAGTGGCTCTCAACCTTCCTAAGGCCACGACCCTTTAAGACAGCTCCTCATGTGGTGGTGACCCCCACCCATAAAATTATTTCTGTTGCTACTTCATGACTGTAATCTTGCTACTGTTATGAACTGTCATGTAAATATCTGATAGGCAGGATGGATTTTCGTTGTTACAAATGGAACATAATTAAAGCATAGGGATTAATCACAAAAACGATATGTAAGTATATATTGTGAAATATTTATTTCTAATTACAAATAAATGAAATTTTGTCTTGACTCGTGGTGTAGCATGGGTAACCGTCTTCATATGACAACAGGAAACTCCATGGCTACACTTAGCTACACCAAGGAGCGGTGTGTTGGTTCCTAAGACCATGGGAAATAGGTGTTTTCCGCTGGTCTTAGGCGACCCCTGTGAAACCACAGGTTGAGAACCGCTGGCGCAGACGAACCGGTGTGTACAGCCTGTCCGATATGTGTGCACGCGTCCGTCCCCGGCGCTGCGCAGAGGCCCGCTTTCTCAGCCCACGTAGCCGAACCACTGGGTGCGCCCAGCCCGGGCCCTTCATGGAGAAGGGTGCGCTCTGGTCTGGGGGGGCCTCTAGGGCAGACCTCCCCCTTTGATGGTCTGTGGCAGCGCAGGACCGTCCATTGGGTGTGGGCAGAGCCCCTGCTCCGTGCACCAGAGTGCGGGCCGCAGGCCTTTGTCCCCGGCCTGTCCCTCCCGTCCAGCGCCTGCTCGCCTCTGGCCGGGAGCCTGTGCCCCGCTCTGTTGCCTCTCCCGCCGCCACTGCCTCGTTCCCAGCACATCCTTCCGTTCCCAAGCGCCTGCGTCTTCATTGCCGTCTCTGTGCGGCTGGGATCTTACGCTCCAGAGAAGGTGCCTCTTGTCATCGTCAGGGCAGAGCGATCGCTTCAACCTCGGGGGCAGGCGCGCGGGCCTGCTCCGTCCTGACGTCCTGCCGGGTCCGTCCCGGGCTGCCCCAGGGCACTGTGCGCGCAGGATCCTCTGGAGCAGCGGTTCTCAACCTTCCTAAGGCCACGACCCTTTAATGCAGCTCCTCATGGGGTGGTGGCCCCAACCATAAAATCATTGCTACTTCATCACTGTCATTTTGCTCCTGTTATGAATCATAATGTCAGTATCTGTTTGCCGATGGTCTTAGGCGACCACTGTGAAAGTGTCGTTCGACCCCCAAAGGGGTCGAGACCCACAGGTTGAGAACCGCTGCTTTGGAGCCTGTTGGGCCCCTCGCAGCCGCTCCCGGAGGCAGTCATGACCGTCCATGACCGTTCCCGTTGATGAATGAGGCTCAGAAAGGCGACCCAGCCAGGAGGCGTCGGAGCCGGACCCCAACCCAGGCCTTCCCCTGTGTCCGTGGGTCCGTTCATCCCCCCGCGTCCGAGCCTGGAGGTGCGGGGCATCGGCACGGATTCCTAACGGGTCGCCTTTGCCCTCCCAGGCACACACCGTGCCCGCGGGGGCACCTCCTGTGCTCCAGGCTGCGGCTTCTCCCTGCCTGGCCGGTGAGACAGGCCGGCCCTGCGCCAGCCCATCGGGGGCTGGAGGACTGAACTCAGAGAGAGCAGCGGGTCCCCGCAGGGGTGTGGTTTATTCTCCGGGGCAGCGCAGCGGGAGCAGCATTTACAGGGAGCCGGAAGTGAAATAGGAGTGAGCTAGGAAGGGGGTGCGACGGGACCGTCGGTGGGGACAGAGGAGAGAGAGCATGTGTTGAGTGTCCACAGAAACTTGATGCCCTGTAGGTTCAGAAAGAATCCTGTGTGCGTGTGTGTGTGTGTGTGTGTGTGTGTGTGTGTGTGTGAGAGAGAGAGAGAGAGAGAGAGAGAGAGAGAGAAGGAATAAGGGAGAGAAGGGAGGCGGCTTGATACAGGATTGCAGAGTTAGGCAAGGGCTAGATCAAGGTCTTGGTGGTTAGCCTGAGTGCATTTTTTTCCTTTCCTTTGATGCTGTTTATTTTTGGAATAGGTAAAAGTGTCATACAGAATTATTTTCAGAGACAACAAAGGGCATACACTGTTATCTCCTTCCTATCTCTGTCTTTCCTCCTCCAGTTCCTTCCCCTGAGACAGGCTTCCATTTCCTGTTTACCCTCCATAGGCATTCTGTGCACACACAGGAAAACTCACAACTCTCTTGAAACAAGAGTAAAATATCGTATGTCCGTTCTGCGTACCTTTTCTCAGTTCACGTATGTGAGACACCATTCCATGGCGGTATAGAGCTGTCTCTTTGTTCCTATGACTGCACAGGGTTCCATTGCACATACGTCCTCTAGTCCAGCCAGTCCACGGGAAGTGGAAAAGAGACGGAGGGAGAAGGGTAAGATGGTAGAGAGAGGTAGAAGGTAGCGAGGAAGCCATTTCCGTGGTGAGGGCAGGGGGTTGTGTTGACTTGGTTCAGAGCGTGCAGTGAAGACGGAGATGAAGTAGCTGTGTATAAAGAGACTCAGCACTGGTCAACAAGAGGATCTGTGGATCGATGGGATGTTGGGGGTGAAACGGGGTTGACTTCCAGCTTGAGCAGTTGGGTAGGTGAACACTGAACGAAGGCCATAGTCGAGCTCCATGGCAGACCTGCTGAGTTGAAAGCATCTGTGAACATGCAGGTGGAGATGTGGAGTGGTCATTGGCTATTGGAGTCCAGGCTCGAGAGAGAGGGTTAGTCTGAAGATGTCAGTTCGGGAGATGTCATTGTGGAGCAGTGCACTTTCCTGACTGTGGGAATTGAACTTGGGGAATGGTTGAGGTCATCCTGGTCAGTGACCTGGTCAAAATGTCCATATGGTGGACCGTGCTTAAAAAAGGCATGTCCCGCCGAAACTGCTTTAGCTCAGTGAATAGAGCATCAGCCTGCGGACTGAAAGGTCCCAGATTCCATTCCGGTCAAGGGCATGTGCCTTGGTGGCGGGCACATCTCCAGTGTGGGGCATGTAGGAAGCGGCTGATTGATGTCTCTCTCTCATTGATGTTTCTAACTATACCTCTCCCTTCCTCTCTATTAAAAAAATCAATAAAATATATTAAAAAAAAAGGCATGTCCCGCCTTAACAGATTTGGCTCAGTGGATAGAGCGTTGGTCTGCGGACTGAAGGGTCCCAGGTTCGATTCCGGTCAAGGGCATATACAGTACCTTGGTTGCGGGCACATCCCCTGTAGGGGGTGTGCAGGAGGCAGCTGATTGATGTTTCTCTCTCATCGATGTTTCTGTCTATTCCCTCTCCCTTCCTCTCTGTAAAATATCAATAAAATATATATGTGTGTATATATATATATTTTTAAAAAGGGCACGTCCCTTTAGTCTTTCAGAAATCAACATACAAGTCTGAAGGGCTGTTCGCAAAGCCTGCTGAAGGAGCTCGTAGGGATCATTACACTTCGTTGTTTGTTAACAACAGTTAGCACATTAGTGGAGGTTTCTGAGGAATCCAGTTCAGGGTTCTGCCAGGAAGTTGGCGGCCACACAGCTCTGCAAGCTCCTCCGTGCCCGGTGCCAGCAGATGGCTCGGCGCTAGCAGGCTTCTCCGGCTCTCCTCACTCCCAGCGCGGACGCGGCAGGCCGGGCTTCCTGACGGGCAGCGTCCAGGGCCAGGTCCACGGCCAGCGTGGTTTGGGGGAGGCCTTGTGTCCAGCGGCCGCTTTTGCTTCCTAGGGGTGAATTTCAGTTACTCAGTGTCGTTGTCTTTAACTCAGTCCTGCGAGTTATTTTAGCTCCGTGTAGCGATGCCTGTTCACAGTCACGGTGTTTTTTCACCCAGGATTTCTGTTAACAAAACGTCAGGCATGCACGAGCGGTGGTTAAAATAGGAAACACCCCATCCATATGCGAACTCTAAACGGGGACATGTATGTCATGCTCTTCCAAGACTTTTTTCACATAGTTAGTCACATGTTACTGTTAGGGCCGAGCTATTTTCCCACCGAAGAGTAGAGACGGTGGGCGGAGGAGATGGCTTGTGAGGAGTCTCGGTTCTTTAAAGTGGGGACAGCCAAAGAAATGCCAGAGACCACGGCTCACCCAGTGTGGTGGCCACCAACGCTGACCTAAGGGTTCACTTAAAAAGATGACCCAAGCTTTGTCCTTACCCTAGCGAGAAACAAGACAAAAATACTCTGGAAATAAAAGACATTGCAAAACAAAAACATGATGTAACTCTTTAAGAACTAACAATACTACGGTAGTTAAAGCATAATAGTTTCATAGGAAAAGTAGTATCGCAGATGCTAAGCTTATTATTTAATGAACATTTCTTCTTTCGGTTTTAACTTTCTAAAACGCCTTTTATTTCACCCATATTAAAACAGACCCCTTCTTACAACACAGTAGCAGTAAAAACAAACTCCCTAATAAGAGATTTGGGCAGACTCTTGACCGAAGAAGAGAGGTGAATGGAAGGTAAATGCGTGACAGATGCTAAGCGTAGTCCGCAGGGAGCTGCAAATTGAAACCACAGTGAGATGCTACGGCACAGCTGTGGGCAAGGATAAATAAGAAAGCGGACAAGCAAACGCTTGGTAATACCCAGTGCTGGCGAGCACGGGAGCTTCTGGAACTCCACACATCGCTAGTGCGAGTGCAGGGTCGTACGGCCAGCTTTGGTGAACAGTTCATTCTGCCTTTACCTCTCAACCCCGCAACCCTAGGTCTTGACACCAGAGACAGGAACGCATGCCGCTCTCAATCACCGAATGAATAAGCAAACTGGCACTTCTGTGCCAGGCACTATCAGTGCCAAAGTACTATCAGTAGAAAAGCCACAAACTATTGGGACAACACGGATGAATTGCACATGTCTTGAGCTAAATCACTGTCTCTCAACCTTCTTATTATTCACCCCCATCCCTTTGACATATTTTCCCCTCTCATTGTCCATTGCCCTCACGAAAATTTAAAAAAAATACATTTTTATTGATTTCAGAGAGGAAGGGAAAGGGAGAGAGAAACATCATCGATGAGAGAGCATCATCGATCGGCTGCCTCCTGCACTCCCCCTACGGGGGATGGAGCCCGCAGCCCCGGCATGTGCCCTGACCTGGACTTGAACGTGACCTCCGGGTTCATAGGTCGATGCTCATCGGCAGGCTGGGCTCGTCGCCATGCGTGAACAGGAGACACTGCCAGAGGGACAGATCCGTGGTTGCCAGGGGCAGAGGAGGGTTGACGGGCCCCCGGAGCAGATGTGGGAATTGAAGGAGGCGGTGGAGACGTTCCGTCTCTTGATGGGAGTGGTGGTTGTGCAGTGGTACCCGTTTGTCAAAGTGAATGGAATGGTCCCCCCAGAGGGTGAGTTTTAGGGTACTAATACCTTGAATAGGCCTGACTTTCCCAGAGTGGTCTGGGTCCATCTGAAGGGTAATGGGAGTGAGAAGGAGGAAGCATCCGAAGCTGATAGTTTTGGCATCATTTATCACCAAATGTGGGCTGTATGGTGAAAGAGCCACACACAAATCATAGCCAAACCAAAAACCTTCGAGGAGCCGAAACCAGTGTGGCTCAATGGATAGAGCGTCGGGTTCGATTCCGGTCGAGGGCACGTACCTTGGTTGTGGGCACATCCCCAGCAGGGGGCATACAGGAGGTGGCTGATTGGTGTCTCTCTGTCATTGATGTTTCTAACTCTGTTCCTCTCCCTTCCTCTCTGTAAGAAATCAACAAAATATATTAAAAAAATAAATAACATAGAACAGTCTATAATAATAAGAGGGTAATATGCTCATTAGACTGGACGTCTTCTAGATGTCATTCCAGACGTCCTTCCTGACCAAGAGGGAATCCAGCTGGGTCCCAGGTGCCTGCCGGCGGTCGGAGGAGGGATGCCCAGGTCCTGGGTGCCAGCGGGAAGCCGGTGCCAGCAGCCGGGGGAAGGAAGGCCTCCTCTTGCACCAATTTCCACGCGTCGGACCTCTAGTATCATTACATTCGCTTAAAAAATGAAATACTTAGGTGTAAGCCTCATGTACATGAAGCTGTAATCTTTAAAATGCCTAAACACTGAGGCAGCTGATCGATGTCTCTCTCATCGATGTTGCTAACTCTCTGTCCCTCTCCCTTCCTCTCTGTAAAAAAAATACACACACACACACACACACACACACACACACACACACACACACATATTTAAAGTGCCTAAACACTGATGTGGGAAATCAAGGCACGCCTAAACCAATGGGGAGACACATCCGTGGGTGATAACGGAAGGAGCACAATGAGGCCGACACACAATTAAGTGTTTAATTCGCCCACGAGCATGACCTGCTCCTGTGCACCGATGCCCCGTGGTCTCGCCTCCCTGCGGTCCGCGCTGGCAGTGGTGCGTGCCCGTTTTCTCTGATAAACGGCGCTGTGCGCATTGCACACGGCCCCTCGGCACACGGCCGAGCACACTCCCCAGGGTGTCCGTGTGGGAGTGGTTTGTTGGGTTGTACGGCTGCAGAGGCAGCCTTGCCACTGAAGCCAACCTTCCCAGAGAAACTTGCTCTTTAAATGATCTCATTTGGGGGGTGGAACCGGGGCCCCGTTGCCCTGGTTATCACTGGGGCTGAGAGTATCTTTCATGTTTGGAGACTGGACGTGTTCTGGATGTCATTCCGGACGTCCTTCCTGACCAATGGGGATGTGTCTCCCCATTGGTTTAGGCATTCCTTGATTTCCCACATCAGTGTTTAGGCATTTTAAATATATATGTTTTTTATTTCTTTTTCTTTGGAATACTTGGGCGCATTGTCTGTTTTCTGGGTTACTCCTCTTTCTAAGGGTTTGATAGTTTTTTTATTGTTAAAAGTTCTTTCTATATTTTAGAAACAAATCCTGGTGACCTTTATATGCTGCCAATATCTTCTCCCAGTTGGTGGCTTTTTAAAAACTATTTCTTTTCCTCGTGGAATTTAAAAAAAATTGATTTCAGAGAGGAAGGGAGAGGGGGAGAGAGAGAGAGAAACATTGATCAGGTGCCTCCTGCATGGCCTCTTCTGGGGATGGAGCCCACCACCTGAGCAAGTGCTCTGACCGGGAATCGAACCGTGACCTCCTGGTTCATAGGTTGGGTTAGGGTTAGCAACCACTGAGCCATGAGGGTTTTTTTTAAATGGAGCCTCATGGAACTTATGAGGAGCAGCAGTTCTTACATTAATGGAGTCAGATTTGCCCGTCTTCTGGAAGACTATCCTGAAGTCACCAGGTACTCCTGGTGCACACCATCCCGGTAAAGCTTTAGAGGTTTGCCCTTCCCGTCGGGGTCTTCACATCACAGGGGCTTGGTTTGGAGTATGGGTCGGGGAGGGGACCACTTTCACTCCCCCTCCCCCCCGCAATCTGTCTAACCCAGTGGTTCTCAGCCTTTCTAAGGCCTCGACCCTTTAATACATACAGTTCCTCATGTTGTGGTGACCCCCAACCATAAAATTATTTTTGTTGCTACTTCATAACTGTCATTTTGCAGCTGTTATGAATAGTATCTGTGTTTGCCAATGGTCTTAGGCGACTCCTGTGAAAGTCTTGTTCGACCCCAAAGGGGTCGCGACCCACAGGTTGAGAACCGCTGGTCTAACCTGTCGCCATAGCCTGTGTATCAGAAACCCACTGTCCTCCACGTCTGTTTCTGTATATCAAATGTCAGTCTCTGTGCGGGTCTATCTTTGTGTTGCTATGCGATGTCTTTGTTCCATGGATTCAGTTCTGTCACCGTGATCACACTGTCTCACACATCATAGTTTTATGGCAAATCTTAATATTCGGTAGGGGAAGTCTCCCAGATTATTTATATGAAAACGGTGATAGCACTTGCAAATAATGGCACTTTTGTTCTCCCTTGCTTACCCCTAATCCTTTTATTTCTCTTTCCTGCCATATGTCCTGGCTGGGACTTGGAATACACTGTGGGACTGAAGTAGTAATAATGGGCATCTTTGTTTTGTTCTAAATCCTGCAGGAAACGCTTTCAATGTAAATAGGTATTTTGTAGACTCCTTTATCAGGTTAAGGAAGTTCCCTTCTGTTCCTCGCATGGGGAGTTGTGTGTTTTTTTTAAATGATGTTGAATTTTGTCAAAAGGTTTTCTGTTCTTTTTGAGATAATCAAATGATTCTTTTCCCTGTGAACGGCATGAGTTACATTAATTGATATTTTAATGTTAAGTCAACCTTGTATTCCTGGGATAAACCCAAGTTGGTTATGAATTATTATTATCATTGCCAGGGTTTGGTTTGCCAGTACTTTTTTAAAAAGGATTTTAAATGCCATTTATATAAGATACACTCTTTATTTCGTGGATGTGAAATTGTCTTCTTTTTAGGGGGCCAATAATGATGATAAAATGTTTAAGGTTGTGAAATATATTCTGGTTTCAGAGATCTTAAAATATCTTAAAATGTATGTCTTAGTGCCAAGTAAATTGTCCTCTTGCCCTGTGTTTTATATCTGTGTCTGTGGGTGAACTTGACCTACAATTGTCCTTCCTCTTTCTTGTCAGATTTTGGTATGAAGGTTATGCACCACACATGATAAAATGAGGTGAGGAATGTGCCCGCATTTTCTGTACTGTTGAGCAATTGATGTGATACTGGCTTGTTTCTTTCTTGACTCTTTGATTAAACAGACCACATGGGTGCAGCATTTTAATTGCTGGTGTGGTTTCTTTAATGCTTATGAAACTTGATGTTTTCTCTTTCTTCTCATTCAGTTGTTTTGAATTTTACTTTTTAGAAATTTTTTCGTTCTATCCATATGTCCGGATTTGTTAACATAGAGTGAAGTACAATAAATTTTTATGTTTAGTGTAAGTGGCATCGGGAGTTGTCGTCTCCTCTTCATTTCTACCAGTCAGCTTATATTTTCATCCTTTTTCCCCCCCTCTAACTGTTAGATTTAGTCAGTTCTGTTTTTCCCACGAAGAAATGAGTTTTGGGATTGACATTGTCCACTCTCGTTATCTGTGTTTTGTTTGTTTGTTTGTTTCATTATTTTCTGCACCTATTATTTCCGTACTTCTACTTTGGGTTGACTTTACTTATTAAAAAAAGAAAACTTTAAAAAAAAAAAAAGAATATATATTTTATTGATTTTTTTTTTACAGAGAGGAAGGGAGAGAGAGTTAGAAACATCGATGACAGAGAAACATCTATCAGCTGCCTTCTGCACACCCCCACTAGGGATGTGCCCACAACCAAGGTACGTGCCCCCAACCGGAATCGAACATGGGACCTTTCAGTCCCCAGGCTGATGCTCTATCCACTGAGCCAAACCGGTTTTGGCAAAAGAAAACTTCTTAAAGGGATATTTAACGTATCTTCAGCTTTCGCTCTTTCCCGCCCCCGAGGTCAGAGTCGAACCCCAGAGTCAGGCGGGCTGATTGCGCACCTGCGCTCCTCTCCTCAGCGACGGCCCTTCTGGGCCTCGGTTTCCTGAAACGAGGGTGCGGGTTGTGCCCACAACACGTTGTTATTTTGGAAGCAAAATCGGATAACCGTGCTCCTAGTAACAGCAGCCGATATGATGCAGCATTCACTCTGCAGCACACACACCGCTGTGAACATTCACCACGGGGTAAACCTCACCCTGAATCATGTCGTCAGGATCCCCGTTTCACTGGTAGGGGTGCCGGGGCTCAGAGACAGAGGGAGCACCCAGAAAGGGTGACTTCTGTTGCTGAAGGGGGATCCTCACCCCAGTGAACCCTCCTCCTGAGAAGGGCAGGTTTGGGGGCGTATGAACGGGAAGAGGAATGGTCTCTGAGGGATTTCGGGGTTAAGGATCATCTGATTTCCGTTCTCCATGTGTGTTAGTTAGTTCAGGGTGTCCTATGAAAATGCCACTCGCTCGAGAGGCTGGAAGTCCAAGGTCAGGGGCTGGACGCTTTGGTTTCTGGGGAGGGCTCTCGTCCTGGCTTGCAGGCGGCCACCTTCTCACTTGTCCTCGCGTGGCCTCCTTGGTGAGTGTGCACGGGGAGAGAGGCCTCTCTGCTCAGGCCAGCAGTCCTCCAGGATGAGGGCCACCTGCCCCCTTACGACCTCATGTAACCTTCCTTAACTCCCACCTGCCCCATCTCCAAACCCAGGCAGATTCGGGTTCATGACGGCAACATAAGAATTTGGGGGCACACAGTTTAGTCATTAGCACCCACCACCAGCCTGAGGGACAAATACGACATCTGCGCTCAATAGGTTCTCTGCTGCCTTCTCGTGAGTGTCAGCCTTTTGTAAAAAGCCCTGGCCAGTGTCATTGTCCCGTGTCCCCGCAAGGCTGCAGGTCTGACACCTGGTCAGGGTAAAGGCCCGGGTTGCAGGCGCGATCCCTGGTGGGAGGCAGGCAGGAGGCAGCCAGGGGGATGTTCCTCCTCCTTCCTTTCTCTCTAACGTTCAGGGAAATACCTGTTTAAAAAAGGAATCACAGAACGATGAGGTCACACGCGTGCCACCCACAGGCGTATGTCACAGCATTCCTGCCGGCAGGGCGGCTGTCTCGTGTGGCTAAAGTAAGGCGAGGCCTTGCTGTGGGGGCCGCGAAGGGCGGCTCTCTCTCCGGGCGTCCTGGGGTGACGTACACATAGTCAGACGTTGGTGAACGCATCGGTCGGTCTGGCATCGTCGGTCGGACAGTCGGGCCGCTGTCCTGCTGCAGGCCACGCCCCGCAGTGCCTGTGGGCTGGATGACACGGTGAGGAGCGGAACAGAGCGAGGGGCTGCCCGATGGCGTGTTCACACGCAGGGACACCTGCCGACCGGATCGACAGAGCCGTGCATCGCACGGCGTCCGCACCGCGAAGACACGTGCGGAAGGGAAGCGGCTGAGGGCGATCGGTGGGCTGGGGTGGTGCTGGCTTAGGAGGACAGAGGCCCGGGCCGGGGGCACATTCTGGGCAGAGGGGGTGTTATATGAGGTACAGAGCCCACTGGTTGGGATATATATATATATATATATATATATATATATATATATTTTTTTTTTTAATAGATTGACAATTTTTCAGGATTTTTTTTATTTTATTGAATTCTTTTAATTTATTGATTTTTTACAGAGAGGAAGGGAGAGGGATAGAGAGTTAGAAACATCGATGAGAGAGAGACATCGATCAGCCGCCTCCTGCACGCCCCCTACTGGGGATGTGCCCGCAACCAGGATACATGCCCTTGACTGGAATCGAACCCGGGACCTTTCAGTCCGTAGGCCGAGCTCTATCCACTGAGCCACACCGGTTTTGGCAGTTGGGATATTCTTGGCAAGTCGTGTAAGGGTGCATGATACCTCCAGGGTCTGGGTCATTTGCCTCGAAATGCTCAGTACACGTGAGGCACCGCTGTCACGCATGGAATCGCGGTGCAGATCTGACTACAGCGAACAGACCTGTTCCTGCCCATGCGCTCTGAGCAGCTGTGTTCCAGGGGTCAGCTCGCCGCCCTCCTCCCCTTTCAGTCTCCCGGGAGCTGGGCCTTTCAGGCCAGTCCTCAGATCGTGCACACTGACCGGCCACGTGTGCGTCTCCTCATTGCCCCCCAAGAATTCTTCATGCAAAGAGGATTGAACCCGTGTATGCGTATGCGTGTGTGTATATATATATGTGTGTGTGCGTGTGTTTCAGATCTTGCCATAAAGGGGACATTTCTGTGCACACCCTTGTTTCCTTCCGAAGGTTCACGCCCATTTGTGTTCTCCTGAATGACACATGTAAGTCCCTTTGCTGTGGAGAAGCCGTTGAAAGGCCGCGTCTGCTCGGTGGATTCGAACAGCCCGGCCTCAGGCACGTTCCCTCCGCAGGAGCAGCCCTTGCCGGCGGCCATGTGGTGCGGCCCTGGCAGGTGCCAGCGCGGCTGCTGTCACCAGGGGATGCGGGCCTGGCGGGGCGGATTTGCTGTTAGCATTCTGCAAAGCCACACGCAAGAGTGTCCAGCCTCCTCAGTAAACGACACATGAAGTCCAAGCCCAGCAGATGCCGTTTCTTCCCGGCCCAGCGGTGTGCAGAGAAGCGAGAGGACACGCAGGCCCCTCCCGAGAGCGAGGGTGGCCTCCACCCTGGCACCCTGCTGGAGGAGGATCCCAGGAGGAGGGCGCCGGCCGCAGGCGTGTCCCCCAATTGCTTGCGCTGGGCTTTGGGGTTTCTCAGGTGGCAGTCCGCTGGCAGGCTGGCTTTCTCTTCACAGTCACGCTCACGGGGGTGACGCCGGAAGTAGGCTGGCGGTCGCTGAGCGTTTATTAATAGCGGGTGTGGCCGCCCCTCGGCCCCCAGGCCATCGCGCTCTTTTCTGGACGGCCACGCTCTCTCTCGCCACTTCTCATTGGCTGACCGGCGCTGCCCAAGACTGGCCACGGGCGGCTCGGTCGTGCTGCGTGTGTGTGAGCTTGTGGGTCGTTGGGAACCAGCTGTAAGCAGTGGACTCGCGTTACCACTGGTTTTTCTCACACATGTTTGATAACATGCCAGCACGCCGAAACCGGGGTGGCTCAGTGGATAGAGCGTCGGCCTGCAGACTGAAAGGTCCAGGTTCGATTCCGGTCAAGGGCATGTATCTTGGTGGCGGGCACATCCCCAGGAGGGGGCGTGCAGGAGGCAGCTGATCGATGTCTCTCTCTCATCGATGTTTCTAACTCTCTATCCCTCCCCCTTCCTCTCTGTAAAAAATCTATAACATATAACATGCCAGCACTCTCCGGCAAGAATTAGGGTCAGTTCTGTTTCTAAACTCTGAAACTCACCACACGGCAGGTTTCTCCTCCCGTTGCAAACGGTGATGTGCTGAGCTCGGTGATGGCCCGGTGCTGTGGATGGATGCTCCCGACGTGAGCTCCTCCTTCGTGGGAAGGCCGGACCAGTGGCTGTGAGAGGAAGCTGCGGGCACAGAGGGGTGAAGAAGGACATGGTGGAGAGCTCTTTCCGGGCGTCTTCTCGGGCGCCCCTCTTCCAGATTCCTGCGGAAGTGGGCACCATGAACAAGCCACTTGCGCATCTTCAGCACGTCCCGCTGACTGGCTCCCTACTTTGAGTGCTTAGTGTTTGGGAAATAACGCGGTGAAGTTTGCATTAGCTGGCTGGTGATGGGATCCCAGTACAGTGGTACCTCGAGATACGAGTGCCCTAACATACGAGATCTTTGAGATACGAGCCGTCGAGCGAGCGATTTTTGCTTTGAAATACGAGCAACAGTTGAGATAGGAGTCATCGCGCAGATCGGCCGGCTGCACACGACCCACCAGTTTACCACGAACCAGTTTACTGTGACTCGAGAGTCTCATAGTTTCCCATGCCTAAAGGTTACGGAATGAATTAAACTCGTATCTCGAGGTACCACTGTACTTCGGGCTCTGTCTGACCGGGGCGCCTGCCTCTGAGCGTGGGGGCTGAGGGGAGAGCATGCATGAGCTTTTGAGTTGTTTGCAGAGGCTCTTGGCCTGATGAGTTTCGTGAAATGTCACTGTTTTGACTTGAGTAAATAATAACGGTTGACGGTGAAACCTGAGCGTGCCATTCAGTATTCTGTTTTGGAATTTCAACTGCAAATTGAAAAAAATTTACTAATGAAGAGAGTATTTTACTAAAGACTCGTGCTGCGATGCAGAAGGCACAGGGAACGGCTTGGCATTCATTCATACTATATGAGCGTTGCTACATCGCTCCTTGGAAGGTGAAAATGAATATTTGAACGTCAGAATTAGGGCCGTTGGCTGCCAGGGCTAATTGAAATTTTCATAGAGAGGAAATGTGGGATCCCAGATGTCGTTACCCATTCATGGAATGCCTCACCAACGGGAGCTTATGTTGGTTTCCGTTGTTTTCATGCTAATAGGACACATTTGTTTAATAATGTTTACCGCACACGCAGCACCGTGCACTGTAAATAAACACACACTGCATCGTAACGAGGAGATCATATGCAAACAAACAATTATGTTTCCAATGTTGGAAATAAGAGTCACCTCCGGAGCATCCTGGGCATTCTGGAAGCCATTGACTTTTTTTTTTTTGGCATTTCTGCGTACTGGTTAGGTTTGGTTTTATGTAGCTGATGCAATCGGACAGAAATCCCCACCTCAGGAAGTACGGTGGTGGGTGAGGGAGTGTGCTTCTAGATCTCTCTCTGGACCCAGGATGGAGAGGAGGTTTAATGACGTCACTCAGTTGCGAGGCAGAGCGGCCTGGTGGCGGACAGCGTGGTTTCAGGCCGGCACCGGGGGTCTCAGACGGTGTGGCCCGAAGCAGTGCCTCTGCCTGTCTGCTCCTGGGGACGCAGTGTGTGTTCTTCAGAAAACAGGGTCACAGCCGCCCCTAGGAAGTGGACATAAATGACTTCAACTCAAGAAAGGAAATTCCAGGCCATAGTGATTTTCAAGCTGTTTGAAACTGTACAGGGTGACTACTTTTTCTTTCCCCGTTGTTGAAAAGGTGACAGGTCACCGAAACCGGTTTGGCTCAGTGGATAGATCGTCGGTCTGCAGACTGAAAGGTCCCAGGTTCAGGGACATGTATCTTGGTTGCGGTCACATCCCCAGTAGGGGTTGTGCAAGAGGCAGCTGATTGATGTCTCTCTCTCATCGATGTTTCTAACTATCCCTCTCCCTTCCTCTCTGTAAAAAATCAATAAAAATATATTTAAAAAAAAAAGAAAGAAAAGGTGACAGGTCAGCAGCACTGAAGAACTTAAAAATAATTATCTGTGTACTCAGTATTTAAAAACAGCACTCCGTGTTATATTCTAATGAGAGTTCACTTGCATGCATGCTTTGCAGTACAGAAATCGTAATTTATAAAGTGATCACTTAGGGCAACTGAATGTGACTGCCCCGTGTAACTACCATCCTGGTCACATGATCTCTGGGGCATGGGTTGGGCACGGGGGTCCCAAGCAGAGTCACATCGGGGGTTGGGAGGGCAGTCTCCTCCAAAAGAGAGAGGGGTGCAGCCAGAGCCCCGGAAGCCGCTGCAGAGAGAGCAGCTTCCCATCTGTCTGCCGGCTTTCTGGTTCAGGGGTCCGTGTGTCAGGGAGGGAGGGTTAGGTGCCAATGATAGCCGCTATATGGTGCCGCAAAGATTCGATCTGCCAGGGGGGTGAGCCGAGGGAACAGTGTGGTGGGAGGGAGGTTGTGGGGAGGGCTGTGGGGAATGGAGTCTGGGGCACTGGTCTGAGCTTTCTGGGCCTGGGTGTCCCAGTGGTCACCTGAGGCGTCAGAGGAGTCGCCGTCCTCTTTCCACCCTGAGCCTGCCCCGCCCTGCGCTGTAGAATGGCTCTTGATGTTGTTTGTGTTCACACCATGCTTCTTTAAGAGTGGATATTAAGATTATATATATTTATTATCATTTTTGCTGCTCCCCCTTGCCCATCCTGTAGTTGGTTGTTTTCTAAATATATTTTATTGATTTTTCACAGAGAGTAAGGGATAGAAAGCCAGAAACATCGATGAGAGAGAGACATCGACCAGCCGCCTCCTGCACGCCCCCTACTGGGGATGTGCCCGCAACCAAGGTACATGCCCTTGACCGGAATCGAACCCGGGACCCTTCAGTCCGCAGGCCAACGCTCTATCCACTGAGCCAACACCGGTTTCGGCCCATCCTGTAGTTTTAATAGCCTCTGAACAGAATAAATAAAAAGTACGTTTATCAAGATGGCCTTGTAGCCGTGTGCGTAAAGGAACGACAGCTAAAAGGAGAAATGCGTGTGTCTAGTAGAAAAGGTGGGAAAACGGTTTTCTCCATTTGAAACGGGCAGAGACGTCAGCACGTGGACACAGTGAGGGGAAGCCCGCTCCCCTGGTGGCAGTGAGACCCCGCACTGACAGGCTAGCTCTGTCCTCGGCCGCCACGGGGCTCAGAGGGACCAAGGAGTTTGCCCAGCGCCGCCCAGCTGGCCTGGGATGTGACCGGCTTCCTGAGTTAACGCCAGGTCCTCAGTAATGCATATTATTTTCTGTGTAAGCTCAACGGGGAAGTTGGGGCAGCGGACAGAGCCTCTGCGCTTGGCGAGGAACAGGCACGTCACCCCGCGTTCCTCTGTGTGACTGTAGACCTCTGCCTTCGCCAACACGTAGGATCTGGCGGGCACCAAGCGAATCTCGGAGATCTGGCGTTGGTAAAAGCTCTTCAGCTTTCGTGTAACCGTGTTACGAAAAGGTGACGTTGGAAAATAATGAAACCGACTGCCCAACCCATGAGGGAAGGCAGGGGTTGAGGGGGTAAGAGATCAACCAAAGGACTGGTATGCGTGCGTATTAGCATAACCCATCGACTCAGACAGTAAGGGGGTGCGGGCATGTGCTGGGGGGTGGGAGTGGCCGGGGAGAGGTCAATGGGGGGAAAAGGAGACTCATGAAATACTTTAAACAATAATTTAAATTAAAAAAAGAAAACAATGAAGCTTTTTAAAAGTTGAAGACCAATCTGAAGATGGCACAGACTTTGCTGGCGAGTCTTAGATTTAGGAGTTCCATGTGGTTGCGAGAGACTGGGAATGACGTTAAAACAAAGGATTGCCCAAATAATTGATTGCTAGTTCTGAGTTCTGAAACGTCATACAGACAACCCTAAAAGCATATCCAGGCAAAGGAAAGAAGAGGGAGGCGAAAAACGCTAATATATTTCACTCTGCTTCGTTGTTCAGTATAAAATAAATACTTAGCACGACCGTCCTGAATAATCCTTTTGTTTTGAGGCGTTAAACAAACAAAGGCCGGTTATAAGACATGTCAGGGCTCTGTGAAATTACCCTCTGCAGTTAGCCGATCTCCCTAAAAGCGCCCTCACATTCTGCGTCACCTCCGAGGACAGAAGGTGTGTGTGGAGCGTGAGGCCGGGCTCGCACACACGCTGGCACGCACGCTTTCCCTTCGTTGAAAAATGTCGGTTTTGGGGAAACAGTGGTTGGTTTGTTTTTATGAGAAGTGCTCCTGGAGGATGCCGGGAAAGAGCCCACAGAACTCGCCGGGGCCTCCTCTGGTCTTGGGGTACCTCCGATTTGCAGCGCTGCTAAGGAATATGGAGACGCCATGAACTTGGAGTAAGTGGTTAACCTCATTTACATGAGGGAAGATGCTTAACTGAGCGGATGAAGGTTCCACGCTGCCTCCCTGTGCTCCTTCCCACCCCAATCCTAGACCACACGCATCGGGCTATACCCGGTCTCGGTAAAGCTGGAGTGATGCTGAGTGAGCATCGTCCGCCTCCTCATGTCCCTGAGGCCAGAGGGCTGGCTTCTCTCGGAGGTGGCGCTGGACCAGTGACAGCGGGCTCAGCTGGCTCCTCGGTGCCTCCTGGCTCTGGCGTGGAGCTCGTAAAGTCAGGACCCGTGTTCTCCGCCACTGAGTCTCCAGCCCGACCCTCTGCGGGAGGATGTGCTTCGTCAGCGGGAATGAGTGTCCCAGCCCGGGTGTCTGGATGAGTTAGGAGAAAAGATCTGAAAAGCATTAGGAGAGATGAGCGACGGAGACTAGGCTCACCGGACCGCCTTCTCACCCAGAGGGGAGAGGTTTTGTTCTGAGGAAAGGCCAGGGCAGATCCACACTTTTAGGGGCGCCAGGTGTTATAAGGATTACGTGGGGTCCCTCCAGAGTAACTCCGCATGGAGTACCAAATGGAATAGGACTTGTCAGGGCCTCCGAGAGTTTTGACTTCTCATGTGCATCTTCAGTTACTTTTCTTAAAGTATTAAATCAAAATTATGCTTAGCAAATTGGGGTCGTGGCAGGGGGGGCGGAGTCTATTATTAGTCCTCTGGGGACCTCCGCACATACTTAATCTGCCTGTCGGCAAGCTGGAATTACTTTTAGAATCTCA
>JAAGEH010000026.1:4573960-4589974 GCA_011751065.1 Lasiurus cinereus
TTTTACGTAAGGTTCGCTGCAACTCGGTTTACACCAAAAGGCTACTTGGGCAATGCCACGTGTTTAGGTTATGTGCTTTAGAGAAACAGATGAGGTACTTTATGTGGATTTTGAGCAGACGTCGTTTTAAAAACGCATGAGATTTCTGTAGGGATAAATTTGAATCCGTGAGTAGCAACAGCCGATACAGTTTTTTGGTGTGTTTTTTTTGACTTTTTGAAATTAAAATGGGAAACTTTCGGGAGATTTTACAACTTGGTTTTCATCAGCGTTGCCTCTGTAAATGATTAATAAGCGCGAAACGGTTTCCCCAGGCCAGACCTCAGTCCGCTGACCCACGCCCGCCTCTCTCCCCGGAGCCAGCCACACTCCCTCCTGAATGGCGGCCTCTGTGCTTTCAAACAGCGTGTTTGTGTGTCTGGGTTTTCCCGTTGGCGCCCTTCCCACCTCCACGCACTCCCCCTCCCCGGTCACCTTGGCATGTTGTGCCCCCTGGCAGAGAAGCCCTTCCCGAGGCGTACCCTCCTGTGACTGTGTGAAGGTGCTTTCCGGATGACCAGCCTCCTGTTCGGTAATCCAGTCTCCTTTGGTTTTCTCGTAGTTAATCATTCTCTCTCCCCCCCGTTGGTTTAACGTTTTATGTCCCCGTCGCCAGTGTGCCGCCAGAATGACGGTCCCCGTTCAGGGCACTCAGACACAACGGGTATCGGGCCCACGTCACCTGCTGCGCGTGTCCCCGCCTCCCGCGCAGGCCAGCCCGCGCTCTGCCTGCTGCGCGGGTGTGAGGCGCACGGAGTCTCCGTGTCCTGCCCGCGTGCAGGTGCCACCTGACCTTCCTGGTGTCCCGTGTGGCCCAGCCTCCCTGGTTTCTTCTCTCGTTTGGTAGCGTGGCCCGAGACAGGCAAGATGTTGAACTGTGTCAGCCCCTACGGAACCGGCTGGATGACGCCAGACAAGGCCCAGGTACCAAGATGCTGGTGAGGGCAGATGGAGACAGGCTGGTCCTTATTTTATCCAGTGGTTTTATTTATTTTAATTTTAATTTAAAAAAATATATTTTATTAATTTTTTACAGAGAGGGAGGGAGAGAAATAGAGAGTTAGAAACATCCAAGAGAGAGAGACATCCATCAGCTGCCTCCTGCACGCCCCCTACTGGGGATGTGCCCGCCACCAAGGTACATGCCCTTGACCGGAATCGAACCTGGGACCGTTTAGTTCGTAGGCTGACGCTCTATCCGCTGAGCCACACCGGTTTCGGCTATCCAGTGGTTTTGATGGCTTGTTTCTCTAGCCCAGTGGTCGGCAAACTCACTAATCGGCAGAGCCAAATATCAACAGGACAACGACTGAAATTCCTTTGGAGAGCCACATTTTTTAAGCTTAAACTTCTTCTAACGCCACTTCTTCCAAATAGTCTCGCCCAGGCCTTGCTATTTCGTGGAAGAGCCACACTCAAGGGGCCAAAGAGCCGCATGTGGCTCGCGAGCCGCAGTTTGCCGACCACGGCTCTAACTCGAGGCGCTGCGAACCTAAGGGGTAACCAAGCAGTGCTTTGCCATGGCAGTGCGGCGCCATGTCAGACAAATAGACGGTATGTAACTCCTCCGTGATGAGGGGCTATATTTAGAGCCTCCCCCCACCCCTCCGCCTGGCACCCCGAGCCGGCATCCAGCTCAGGCCTCCTGTTTGCTTGCAGTGGAACTCGAGTGGAGGTCAGAGGGCGTGCGCTCTGTGTATGAGGAAGGGCGGGCCTCTGCGGCGAGTCCAGTTATCAGACATTCCTGCCATTCCATGTGGGCTGCTCAGGGCTCAGGACCTGGCGCAGCGCCAGAGGGAACCGGCAGGAGGATGCGAGGAAGGGCCGCCCGAGAGCCTGCCCACGGGGCGCGAGAGCAGGTGTGTGCTCCGAAGAGCTGGTGCCGGGCGTGGGCCATGTCTTCGTTCTCTGACGTTTGGTTCTCGAAATCCCAACCCTCGAGCTTTATTTCCTTTAAATTTTTTAATTAATGTGTTACATGTGTACATATCTTGCCATTACCCCCCCCACTCTCATACAGATCCTCACCCCCAGTGTCTTGTGTCCATTAGTTATGCCTATAGGCATGCATACAAGTCCTTCCATTGATATTCCTAACCTTCCCGCTGTAATTTGACAGTCTGTTTGATGCTTTACTGCTTCTGTGTCTATCCTTTTGTTCATCAGTTTATAATGTTCTTTATTATCCACAAATGAGTGTGAGATCATGTGGTGCTTCTCCTTCATTGACTGGCTTATTTCACTTAGCATAAGGCTCTCCAATTCCATCCAGGCAAATGGTAAGAACTCCTTTTTGATGGCAGCATAGAATTCCATGGTGTAGATGCACAGTCGTTTTCTGATCCACTCATCTGCTGACGGGCACCTAGGCTGTTTCCAAACCTTAGCTATGGCGCATTGTGCTGCTATGAACATAGGGCTGCATAAATCCTTTCTGATTGCCAACCCCCGAGCTTTAAAAAAACATGCCCGATTCTTCTGGTGTGGGTGTTAGTGGTGCTCAGGGCAGAGCTGACGGGTGGACGGGGTCGCCAGGACAGACGTGGGAGGCGCACAGGCCGAGGAGCACCAGCGTGTTCTGGGCACCGAGGACCCCGTGGTGGACGGACGGACGGACGGACGGGCTGCGGGGTGAGGAAGACAGACTGTCGCCAGGAACAAGAGACACCGGACATGCTGATCACGTCCCAGACGTCAGTGGGGGATGCAGTGGACGTGGTTCCTTTAGGTGGCCAGGTCGGCAGCCTGCAGGTCTCAGCGACTGGGACACAAACCTCTGCTTTGGGGAGGGGAGCAGGGAGCTGGCGGCCAGAGGGACCGCGCCTGAGCATCGTTGGCGGCCTCTTGGTGTTTCACAAGGAGAACGATCCCCGTGGTTTCTCACCAAACTTGACGTAGAAAGAAACACCGCCAGCTGCCGTGCGGAGAGTGGGTTGCAGAGTGATGAGTAGAAGCACAACGGTCGGGAGTGAGGCTGCGGAGCAGGCGTGAGGGGCTGGCGGCGTGGCTGGGGGGACCGAGGACCTGGGGGTCCAGCCTGTGGGAGTTAAGGAGGATCCGGTGTGGGGCGTGCTGGGCAGGGAAGCATCGAGGTGCCTGCCTCGCGCTGTGACTGAGCACCTGGGTGGATGGATGGGTGTCCTTTGCTGAGATGGGGCGTCTGGAGCAGGAGGGGCTGGGGGTGAGGGCGTCATGAGTTGTGTTTGCTCCGAGTTACGCTACGTGGCTCTCAGCACCCCGAATGGCCAGGCAGATGTTGGCGCTGAGGGGCCTGGATCTCCACAGAGCGTCTGGCTAGAAACCACCTGCGTATCTTCTGGAATCGAGTTTCCTCTCACAATGTCTGTGAGACCAGCGCCATCTGACCAGTAAGAACCCAGTGAGCTGGATGGCCGGGTAACCCAAAAGAAGGGCCGGTTTGGGGGGGAAAACGCCTCCTCCTCTAAGCTCCCCCAGGGTCACTCCGTAGTGACAGCTGGGGGACAGGGCTCCGCTTGGAGGAGTGGGATCTTCAGGACCAGCCCGAGGCGAGGCAGCAGGCGGAGGGGGGTGCTCCCGGCAGAGGGATAACAGCATCGGTGCCCCCTGGTCTGGAGCCGGTCCTTCCCTGTCCCTGATCACTCTCCTCACTCCCGGTCGGGTTTTCAGTAGCTGGAGTTGGCATCTGACGGGCAGAGGCCCCGCTTCTGAGCCCGGAGGTGACATTGCCGCCCTTTGCCAGCTTGTCTGGTGAATTCCTGGTGTGAGTGAGGGCATCTGGTTAGTACTGGATGGCTTTCTTCCTGCTTGAGGCGTTAGTATTTGTAGACGTCTCCCTCCCTCCCTCCCTCCCTCCCTCCCTCCCTCTTCTCCCCTCCCTCTCTCTCCCTCTCTCAGACATCAATAAAAACACATCCTTGGTTGAGGATTGAAAATACGTAATAAAAATAATAGCAAGTGCATATTATTCATGGACTCACTGCCAGAAATTCATTCTAAAAATAATGAACAGCTGAAAATATTTACAAGCATATTCATTGAAACACCAGTTTCTCTGGAAAGAAATGGAAACGAATGTCTATTAGCTGAATGGTAGACCGTAATCCACGCAATGCATATAAAAGAAGATGAAGGCAAACGGTATGTGTGACCTTTGAAAGGGTTCTAACTTGCATGCCACCTGATTAAAGTCGTGGAAAATTCACACAGTATCAGCCTTATGTGTATGCTTTGTGGAGTATGTGAATTGATATACTGAAAAGATACTAAATATTGGAATATATACATATATATATATATATATACATAGCATTCTATAGGGAAATGAAGAGGGACTTCATTAATAGTTTATCCCATTTTGTGTATTCCTCATAATGAGAATGTAACACGTGTGTCTTGTAAAGCAGGACTCAAAACTACAGTGTGTGTATAGTTTATTTAGTTCAATGCTAATCCTGCCAAAATGTGTATCACGGTATTTGTGCACCAGTGTACATATGCATGTATTTACTTAAGAAAAAACGTACTGGGAACGGAATGTTCACTGGGATTGTGCCTACGGAATAAGGCTATGGACATGAAAACACCGTCTTCCCCATTCCTTTCGCCAGTGGTCGGCAAACTCACTAGTCCACAGAGCCAAATATCAACAGCACAACGATTGAAATCTCTTTTGAGAGCCACATTTTTTAAACTTAAACTTCTTCTAACGCCACTTCCTCATCATAGACTCGCCCAGGCCGTGGTCTTTGGTGGAAGAGCCACACTCAAGGGGCCAAAGAGCCGCATGTGGCTCGAGAGCCGTGGTTTGCCTTACGCTGATGAAAGCGATGCAGGTTCCTTTTGGTGAACTCTTTCAGAGGGGGCTGAGCAGAACCAGGCCCGCTCCGCCCAGCGGGGTGCCCGGGCCGGCCCTGCCCTGCTGGCTGAGTGCCCTCCATGGTGACCCTCAGGCTTGCCTGGGACCTGGTCCCAGAACGGAGACCTGGCACGGCCGCGGTTGTGGGAACCATAGGCAGGAGAAGGAGACAGTCCTGGTGCATCGCTTCTGGTTTGTTTAGACAACCATCTTCTCAACCTTCTTCCTCTCCCCAACATTCCTAATTTCCCTGCCAGCGTGGCCACTTAAGCTCTCAAACTATTTTCCAAAACCAGATTATCCCGCCAGCAAACATTTCTTGGCACTTAGGAGAGGGAGAGGTGGGGGGAAAGTGTGTGCAGAGCGGGCTGCTTGCTTCTGAAGGGTAAACACTTAAAAACAGCACCTTCTCAATGACTGACACACCTCAGTAAATCCTTCCACCTCCTTGCTACTGAAAGTCCGTGCTCTACCTGGCTGTTCACTGCTGATGCCTAAGTGTAAACTAGAATAAACTAAGGTACCCCAGGAATAAGGGACTTTATTATCTTATTTATCTCGGTGCAGTCTTGAAAGATGTTTCTCCTACCTGGTCCCACGGTCAGGAACCACGTCCATCAACTTTCAACGTCACATCGGCCCTCGTATTCTTTTCAGTAAACGCCCTTACCGTGCCATATACGTGTACCTCGAGATACGAGTGCCCTAACATACGAGATTTTTGAGATACGAGCTGTCGAGAGAGCGATTTTTGCTTTGAAATACGAGCAACAGTTGAGATACGAGTCATCGTGCAGATCGGCCTGCACTCGACCCACCAGTTTACCGAGACTCGAGCATCTCATAGTTTCCCACGCCTCAAGGTTACGGAACGAATTAAACTCGTTTCTCGAGGTACCACTGTACATAAATGGAAAATTAAAAGCAGGTGACCGTCCTTCCATGAGATAATTGTGTTCATCGCGGCCTTCCTGTCTAAGGTGCCTGCATTCAGTGGCCATGGACCACTTGCTGACTCTTTACAGGACAGGCATGTGCTGGGGATTCAGGGAGCAGAGCAGGGCCGGGCCCAGAAGCTGGGGGTTGGAGAGAGGGACATCCGGGTGTGGCTGCTGAGTCTTCCTGAAGGGGCCTGGTGGGACAGGATGCAGGAGCACCACGTGAGAAGAACATTCCTAGGTGACGTGTAATCAGCGTTTGAATGGCTTTTAATATTGCCAAAGCGTTTCTTCAAAAGATCATATCCAGTTACCAAATGGCCAGCCGTGAATGAGTGTCTGATTACTCACATCCTCACCAGAGCTCAGTCTCATTTCCATTAAAACGAAACAAAACGGAATGTGATCGCCGAGGACGCTTACAATGCAGCCTGATGACTGTTCCCTTTGGCGTTTTGGTTTTATTCTGGTGAGGTTGCACACTTTGCCGTGTTTTTATTATTTTGCTTCCTCTTGTGGAAATATTTTATTCACTTGGAGCCTGAGCATTGTTCTAACTTAGTGCTGTTAAAATTCAGAGATCTTACACGCGTATATGCATTACCTCTGGACACAGACAAGAGGGTGGCGAAGGCCGGGGGAGGGGCGGTTACTGGGTGGGGGGGCAATGGGGGAAAAAGAGGGACGGCTGTAATATCTCCACAATAAAGGTGAAAAAAAAAACAGTTTATTGAGGTGCGCTACACATCACACAACTAATTACCTTAAACGGACACCACGTTCACCGCCAGCTGCGTCCAGCCAGTTCAACACGATTCCCCGAGTCCCGACGTCCAGGGAGCCGGTTCTCGCTCTGGGGGCCCCTCTCTGCCCCTGGCAGCCACGGCCGTGCCTCTGTCTGCGTGGACACGTCTGTCCTGCATGTTCCACGTCTGTGCAGTCACACTTCAGTCTCTATGGGACCCTCCGTGTCTGCTGCTCTCGCTGAGCACGTTTTGGAGGGCCGTCCACATGGTAGCAGGGAATAACACGCCGCTGCATGCATGCGTGTACCGCCCTTTGCTTACCCACTTATCCAGTGACAGAAGTTTGAGTGGTTTCTGCCTGTCGGCCTCCGTGGCCACGGCTGGCAGGAACACGCGTGTGCACATGTCGCTGTTGGGGACTGTCTTCCGGTCTGTTCGGTCCGACCTCGGAGTGGCCGGCGGACCATGGAGCAGATCCGCGCGCCTCCTGCAGACACTGCAGCTCTTCATTCACCCCAGCCACGCGCAGGGTCCCGCGTTTCCCATCGCACCCAGGCTGTCTCCTTTCTGCTTTAAAATCCACTTTAAGTGATACCTCCGCGTGACAAAAGGCGTCTCAAAGGCGGCCAGTGACAGGGAGAAGGCTTTGTTCTGGCCAAATGGAGGACCGCACAGTTGCAGAACGGGAGGAGGCCATCGAGAGGGCTGGTGTTGGGAAGGGTGTGAGTGCTCACGGCACGCCATCACAGGCGCTGGAGCGGGTGGAAACCGGTGCTGGCTGGCTAGAGGAAACGCAGCCAGCCGCGATAGCGTGTCCCAGGCGCTGGTCGGTGGAAATTCCTGGAAGGCTAGGACTGGGTGGTTCTGTAAATTCAATAAAAGACGTGTTTACTCATCAGCTAAACAGTACATTCGACGTGTACCGCGTATAAGAAAGGTGGAAACATGGGGTCTGGCCAGTCATTCAATTCACATTATTTCTAATGGGGAAAAATGATACAGTTTTTGAACAAACCGCTTCTTGAACAGCCTTCGAGAAGCGAGGTTTCTGCCGAAACCGGTTTGGCTCAGTGGATAGAGCGTGGGCCTGCGGACTGAAAGGTCCCAGGTTCGATTTCAGTCCAGGGCATGTACCTTGATTGCGGGCACATCCCCAGTGGGGGGCGTGCAGGAAGCGGCTGATCGATGTCTCTCTCTCATCGATGTTTCTAACTCTCTATCTCTCTCCCTTCCTCTCTGTAAAAAAATCAATAAAATATATTTTTTTAAAAAAGCAAGGTTTTACTGGATTTAAAAGAGAAATGTGTTTTAAAGGCTACTTTGGATCTTTGGCTGAGTCTAAAGAATTGAAGAGTTGGGTGTCCTTGACCTGTGATGGGAATTAATGGTCCTCAGCGCCTCTGCTGGGGAGGGAGGTGGACAGGGTGGAGCCTTTGTTACCGGAGGGCAGGCTCCGGGGGCAGCAGTGTCATCTCACGGCCAGGCCCCCCACCCCGCTTCTGCTCCCTCCGGAACCGACTGAGGGACCCCTTTCTTGACGCCTCTTCCAGAAATGGGTGATGGTCAAATCCGAGTGGGGAAGCCGTAGCCCCGCCGTGCACGGATAACCGGGAGCCAGAGACGGCACCGCGAACTGGGCAGAAGCCACAGGTGCCCACCCGTGCGCGGCGTGTGCTGCATCGTCTCGGGCTCATCCGGTCCCGGAAGCTTTGTTCCTCGCAGCCATTCCCACGGTGAAGGTAGTTTGCCTGCTCTGCAGAGTCTGGGGGTTTAACTCACACACTCACAGGCGTTGAGGCTCTGTGGTACACGGCAAACAGGAAGCGCTTCGTCTCATCAGTATGATGACAGAAAAATGGACTTTCTTACATAAAGTATTACAAGTATTGACATTTTTGCAAATAATATATGTATCCCCCTAGCAACAGCATAAACAGCTCTGGCAAAGGGGAGTCACCTACAAACACCGTCTCTCCGAAGTCACACTCACAAGCCATCCTTGAACTTGGTTGGCTGGCACGAGGGCGATTTGGGCGGGGCCCCCAGAAGTCCTCCCGGTTTCAGGGTGCAGGTTGGAAGGAGGGAATGGATGTCAGAAGACCCGAGGAAGGAGGGAGAACGAACTGGGAGAGGAGACGAATATTGAGAGCTTTGATGGAGGGGAGTTGCCCAGCTGGAGAGAGGGAGGGGGTGAAGGGCAGGAGGCTGCAGGCTGTTGAGGGGGGAGGGATGTGGGAGACCGTGAGCATGAACGGCGGGTTCCAGGAGCGCGGGCTGGGAAACAGGGTCATCGCGCTCCAGTATCTGAGAGCCCCTCGCGAGGAAGCGGGGTTCACGTATTTCTCCCTGCACCAGTGGGAGGCGGTAGGCAGGTGGGCCCAGCCGGGGCCAACATGGTGACAAACTCCACCTGAGAAATGAACCTGGGGAGGCGCCCGGGATGCCACTCACCCGCCATGCTCCTGGGCGAGGCCTTGCGCTGGGGGGCAGCCCCGCCTGGGCCCCCCAATACGGTTCCTTTGGAAGGTAGTTTCCTCATAGACGCAGAGCTGCATTCGCTGCTTAGGCCAGGTTGTATAGTTTCTCCTAAAGGCTGTTTTCTTGCTGTCCCGTCCTCTCTCTCTGGTCCCCCCTCCCCGCCCCCAGCTTTTGTTCCTTTGTCTCTGGCCGGAACAGTAATAGGAACAGACGCACGTCGTCTGGAGGAGCTAATCAGCACCATTACTGGGAGGGGAATCTCTCTAGTATTTCCCCCTCCTTTTGAGATTCAGATTGCAAGCCCCATCCTTCCGTCTTCCCTGAGCCGGGGCGGAGTTCACGTGGCGATTCTGTCCATCCGACAGTGGACAGCCCTCGAGCTGATGGGCTGACCAATGGCAGGGGCTGCCCAGGAAGAGTAGCTGATAAGACCGGTGGTCGGCAAACTGCGGCTAGCGAGCCACATGCGGCTCTTTGGTCCCTTGAGTGTGGGCTCTCCCACAAAACACCACGGCCTGGGCGAGTCTCTTTTGCAGAATTGGCGTTAGAAGACGTTTAAGTTTAAAAAATGTGGCTCTCCAAAGAAATGTCAGTCATTGTCCTGTTGATGTTTGGCTCTGCTGACCAATGAGTTTGCCGACCACTGGCTTAGATCACGCCCAAGGAGGGCTGAAGCGTGGCAAGAGTTCCACCGACTGGCACACGGCTTCTCGCCGTCATGTGCTTTCTCACCCGCGCATGCTCGGCTCTCCGGGGTTCGTGCCTGCCCACGTAGTGGTCACTGTCAGGAAATGGTGGCGAGTAAGCATGGTGCGTGTGGCGCCTCATGTCGTAGGACAGGATCCGCGATGTGACAGTGACACTCCGGGACAGATGGCGTAAAAGAAGGAGACCGTGCCCGGTGGAGGAGCCGCCACGCCAAGTTCAAGTTGTAGGCGCGCCCTGGGCCCGGACTGCAGCGCGTGAGCGTCTTCTCTGGCCGGTCACGCTGCCCTGGAGGATGGTGTCCAGCAGTCCGTCGCCTCCGGGACTTGGCAGGACGGCTCCGTGAACTTGGGCCTTTTTGCAGGAGGTCGCTGCCTGGTGGGCAGCAGTGCAGACCCGCTCCGTCCACTCTCTGCCTTCGCGTCGGAGCAGGCGGGATGGGTCAGGGGCTCCGGAGGAGGACGCGGGAGCGCACCGGCCTGGTGGACGTTGGGATGGTTGACACAGGCGGTGCGCGACCTGGCTCCTGTGCACCAGCTGCTCTCCCCGTTGGCATGATGTGTTGGGACCCGTGTCGTTTTTCACTCTGGAACACGTCCATCATTTCTTTCGGCTTTGCGTTTCCTCTCAGTGTGTGATGGTTAGAGGTCCCTTTCCGCAGGATCGCAGCGTAACCCAGCGCTGAACCTTTTTTTTTTTTTTTTAATATATTTTATTGATTTTTTTTACAGACAGGAAAGGAGAAGGATAGAGAGTTAGAAACATCGATGAGAAAGAGACATCGATTAGCTCCCTCTGGAAATGTGCCCGCAACCAAGGTACATGCCCTTGACCCGAATCGAACCTGGGACCTTTCAGTCCGCAGACCAACGCTCTATCCACTGAGCCACACCGGTTTCGGCCCAGCGCTGAATCTCAGGATCCCTGAGAAGGTGATCCTGTTTGCGCCTTGTCCGCTGGAGAAGAATGAAACCCCCAAATGTTGAAACGCACCCGTTTGTATTGAGGGGGTTACTGACCGATAGAGCGTGGAGAGAAGACCCGCGTTTACCCAGACGCGGGAAGTAAAGGGTCGCGGGTAGGTTGGGGGCGACACTCCCGGCACAGCAAGCCTCGCGTGAGACTTCCCAGGCACGGGCACGTCCGCGTGTCGCCCCGAGGGCACAGGGACGCACCGGGAGAGGGAACTCCACCTCGGAACCGGGACGGCAGTCAGCGGCTGACGGCTGCTGAACCATTGAGGGGGACGCTGGGCTCTGTCCCCGGAGACTCGCGTTCCCGGGCCTGTGGCCGAGCCCGTGTGCTGGGCGCGGCGGCTTCCGATGCCGGCGGCTGATCACGCTCCGGTCACATCCAGGCCTCTGCGTGCGTGTGGCGCTGGGACTGGACTCACGTAGAATCTCTCCTGTCTTTAACACACTGTTCCGGGGTCTTCCTGTTTGTCCTGTTTGAGGTTACACGTCCCTTTCGGACAGCGATGCTGCAGGCCTCGGGGAAAGAACCCTCAGGCAGAATCCCACTCGAGGGAGGCATCCTGCTGGGGGTCGTCTGACCAGCTTTACCTCTGGGGTCCCAGGCCAGTCTGGAAACAGGGGTCCCAGGCCAGTCTTGTAGCCGGCACGGAACCAGCTGCCTCCTATGGCATGGGGTGTGTGGCTGGAGTGGGGGGTGTGGCTGGCATGGGGGTGTGTGGCTGCGGCATCCAATGCCTTTGTCAGGAGAAAACTCGGTTTTCCCGGGCAGTTTATAGAACGTGGAATTTGAGCACAATGCTAAGAGCTCCGTGTGTGTGTGTGTGTGTGTGTGTGTGTGTGTGTGTTTTCCGACTCAGATTGAGTTCAAATAGACTCCAGGTTTACCAAGTGCAACATGGCAGATGCCTTATTGGGCGCGTTGCTTACCATGTCGGAGGCTCATCTTACTCGCCCAGTGTAGATTACAGCTTGCCCCTTGCCTGGCCTTCTGCTGCTCAGTTCTCATTTAAACCTCCCCCCCCCCCTTTATAGGACATAGAGTGGGCGGTGGGATTCTAAGGTTACAGCCCCGGCCGTGCAGCCAGGAAGTGACAGAACGGGCTCCATGCAGGTGTCTCTGGTCCAGACGTCAGCTCTTCACGGGTGCGCCGGTGGTTCCCCAATGCCCCTCCCCCCCCCCCCCCCCCCCCCCCCTAAGCCTTCGCTGGAGAGCCAGAGGGGACGTGTGCTGCTGGGCCCGGGGTTCTGGTTCCGGGGCTGCCTGCAGGTCCGGGAAGGTGATTTCAGCCCGTCCCCAGTATGGGTGCTGCTGGCCGGGAGGACAGAGGGACGCGGTTCCTTGGGGCGCACAGGAGCCAGGTCACGCACCGGGCTTGTATTAACCGGCACCGACGTCCAGTGGCCATGACCGTGTCCTAGACGCCGATCTAGAGCGAGCAATCCCCTCCGCTGCTCCCCTTCACGCTGGGGGCAGGTAAAGTGTGGGGGCGGGGTGGCGTGCTCCCCGCCGAGAGGCAAGCTGAGGTCCAGGGAGGGGATGAGAGGGGCTCACGGGAGCGAGGCCGTGGCCGCATTGGCTGTGAAGGTCATGGCTGCACTGACTTTGAAGGCCGTGGCCCTGGAGCGTCGTCAGAGGGGACTCCGTACCGAGGGCAGACCGAGAGAAGAAGAGACGCGTCCTGCCTTCCATCATGGGGGTGTGTCCTTGGGGAGGCTGTGCGGGCCGGGCCTGGGAGAGAGGGTTCCCCGTTTCACTGTCCCCCCACATCCGGAGGGTGGATGTGCGGCTTGTTATTCCGATGAGCGATGTGATTCTGCAAGTGACCGTGTTTCAGTTGGGCCACAGGAGAGTTGATGTCATTGGCACGGACTCGAGGGTTCCAGTGATTCCGTCGGTGGGAGCCGTGCTGGGTGCCACTAGAAGCTGTGTCTGCGGCTGCTGGTCACCCCGCAACAGGGCAGCCTTGGTCTGCGGTGTTCGCTGCTCTACAGACCTGGGAGGTCTCAGGGTGAAGTCCACAGTGAAGTCTGTGGACTTCACCTGCTTCAGAAACTGGTTCCCGTTGGTTTTACAGCTTCAAGAGAAATTTCTAGGCAGTCTCAAAAGGGGAGACCACACCGATAGGTAAATACTCTGTGTGTCTCTGACATTAATAAAAAACTTTAAAGAAACCTTTTTTGTTCAGTGACTGTTGCATCCAAGATATGTGTTGCCAAAACCGGTTTGGCTCAGTGGATAGAGCGTCGGCCTGCGGACTGAAAGGTCCAGGTTCAATTCCGGTCAAGGGCATGTACCTTGGTTGCATGCACATCCCCAGTGAGGGGGCGTGCAGGAGGCGGCTGATCGATGTCTCTCTCATCGATGTTTCTAGCTCTCTATCCCTCTCCCTTCCTCTCTGTGGAAAATCAATAAAATGTGGTTTTTAAAAAAGATACTTATAAAGATGCAGTATTTGTGTCTCCTCTCAAGAACGCCTAGGGACCTCACCATCACGTGTTCGGTGCCGTAACTTACCTACGAGCACCCGAGCCTGAGGCCGGTGGCCTGGCCGACACCCCGCGGTGGAGGTGCTGGGGGTGGTTTCCCATCGGGTGGGCTTCTCTGTGTGTGTGGGTTGGGGGTGGAACGGGGGCTGTAGAACCGCAGAGCTGGAGAGAGCTGCCCTCCCCCCGCTCCGGCTCTGGGCGTGGCGTGCTCCGGACGCAGCCTTGCTGGCCTGTGGTATACATGACCTCCAGGGTGAAGCCGAGAACCTCCCAAAGGGGGGGCTGACTCATTGCTACTCTTTGGATGTGTGAGATTTCAAACAGCGGTGCCGGCCCTGGAAACCACGGGAGGAGAGGGGATGCCCGGTGGACGCTGCATGGACACCGTGGGCCGGGCTGGTCTGGGTGGTCTGGGTGATCTGGGCATCGACGGCCGGACAGTCACGTGCCTCCTTGTGCTTCCTTGCAGGCTGACCAAGCCCTTGTCGTTTGCCGACTGCGTTGGGGATGAGCTGCCGTGGGGCTGGGAAGCGGGGTTCGACCCCCAGATCGGCGTCTACTACATCGACCACATCAACAGTAAGTGCTCCTGGCGGGACACGCGGCGGACGGCAGGTCTGGCCCATCCCTCACCCCCTCCACCCCTGGAGCCAGTGCGAGGAGACCTTCCCCAGCGGTTTCTTCCGGAGCCCGCTCTCCCCTGGCCGACAGTCACTGGGGCGTCCCGATAGGAGCTCGGGCCTGTGGGTAGATTTGGGGTGACGGGGCAGAGGGAGAAAGGTGTCGTCTGTCTGTCTGTCTGTCTGCCTGCCCGCCCAGCAGGGGGTGGCTTCCTCAGTGCAGGGCTGGCGGCCTCTTTCCATGACCACCGCCCGCAGGCTGGGTCCCCCTGCATCCTCGCCCTGGCCGAGGCGGTGCTGGCACTGTGCGGTGTGAGGGCGTGCTCTGTGTGTGCGTGTGTGAGAGCGTGTGTGTGTGTGTGTGTGTGTGTGAGTGTGTGTGAGTGAGTGTGTGTGTGTGTGAGAGAGAGAGTGTGTGTGTGTTTGTATTTACAGTAGCTGTTTACCGCTTGAGAATGCTGTTAGAGGTCTGCATGTGACACTCACTGAGGCGCATTTTGTTTATTTCGCTTAAGAATAATGGTTTTACTTGTGTAGATTTGAGGAACACATGGTGAGTTTACATTCTATTATCTGAAATCTCTTGGTCCATTACAGCCTTTATAACAGAGCTCCGTCAGAGCGTAGGGGTTCCGCCTGCAGGAGGTTCTGGTGGCGGGTGCTCGGTTGCTAGCGAGGCCCCGGGGAGGTGTGGGGCTCGGGAGGCTGAGACCGCCGTGCGGACAGCGGGCTCTTCCAAAGCGGAGGCTGCTCACAGGTGGAGCCTGTCACAGCACAGACCCGGGCGGGGGGGGACCCCCTGCCTCACTCCCTCCGGGCCTTTGCTTCCGGGCAAACCTTCATCTCCCAGGACGACCGAGGGGATGCGCACCTGAACCCCAGAGGCTGGGGGCCCCGGCCGTGCGCTGGCCTGGCCGGGCTGGCGAGGCTGTGGGTCCCCAGGGGAGCCCCTGAGGCTCCAGGAAAAGTCGGGGTGGGGTGAAGGGTGCACTGCAGCAGTTCCCACCAAAAGGAGGGGCTCCCCTGGGAGACAACCAAGGTCAGACCATAAGACGCTCACCCCAGCTGGGCATCGGGCGGTGACTGTGGAGAAGTGTGGCTGGTGAAGTCCGGTGTGCCTGGGGTGGCACTGTGGTCCCTGGGCTGTGCCAGCGGGTCGAGGGCCAGGCGTGGCCCGGCTCCCAGCTGAGGCTGCGTTGGTTTTCCAGTGGAACGGGTGCTCCCGGCGGGAGCGGCTCCAGGCAGAGGGCTCGGCACAAACAGAGGCCGAGGAGACACGCCACCTCGCATAGAGATGCTCCCGCCCCGGAAGCTTCTGCAGGTTCCACGCAGGATCCGTACTTGTGGGCTTGCACGTTAGCGTTGACTTCTGTCTGTGTGACAACCCGTTCGTGGTGCTGTGTCCCTGCTTACTGATGATTGACAGCCCAATGCTGTAATGTGGTGGTGAAAGAGACTAATGTTAAAATTAAGTTCATTTTACAGGATTGTTCATTTTTGTGTCTTTGAAAATACACAAAGCTGTGCAATGTCCGGAATGTGTAACTATTTAAAGCTCACTTTTTAAAAAATATATTTTTATCGATTTTTTTACAGAGAGGAAGGGAGAGGGATAGTTAGAAACATGGATGAGAGAGAGACATTGATCAGCTGCCTCCTGCACGCTCCCCACTGGGGATGTGCCCACAACTAAGGTACATGCCCTTGAGCAGGATCAAACCTGGTGGGACCTTTCAGTCCGCAGGCCGACACTATCCACTGAGCCACACCGGTTTCGGCTAAATCTCACTTTTATACTTACTTCCTATCTCTAAGAATTTAGCTTTCCCCCTGAATAATGTGGGAACCAGGAACAAACCTACCTGCCCTGGTTCAACGGAAATAAGCTGGGTGGCACCACAGTGAGAAACGGACGCCCTCCTGCCCTCCACCACCTACCGCTCACCTGGTTTCCCCCCCCCCCCAGCCCCAGGCTTTCTCTTCTGCGTCCTTCTCCCCCGAACCCAGGCCCTCTCAGTAACTTATATCCCACCTCCTCGCCCCTCGTACCTTTACCGGTTATTTCCCGGTCCTGACATTTCTCTACCATGTCTGTATTCCTACTGCTGGGGCTCTTTTGTCTGAGGATGTAAACACTGGGAGCTCTCCATGTAAAACCCAAACAACTAAAACACCCCCTTTCTTTCTCCC
>JAAGEH010000026.1:4602320-4615032 GCA_011751065.1 Lasiurus cinereus
GTCAGTGGGAGAGCTGGGGTGGTGCGTGCCTCCTCCTCGTGACCCCAACCAGCAGGAGGGCCAGGCTGGATGCGACTCCTCCAGCAGAGATGACAGTCTTTGTGGGGTTTCCCTTAGCCGCTCAGTCCTGTCAGAACCTCCCGTGTTCAGGGGGCGATCTTCCTGCAGCCCTCCCCTCCCACCCAGGCCCTGCCCTGGCCGGGAGCCCCAGAGGCAGGCAGCCCTCACTTGGAGGTCCGGAGCCTCAGGCCGGCCCTCTGGCAGGGGGAAGTGAGAGAGGGCAGTGGAATGCGGACGAACCTCCCTGGCATGGACGGAACAAAGGCTCTGCCCTCCCCAGGGGCAGCTGGCTGCTAGGGCGGGGCGTGGGCCTCCCGATGAGAATGCGATGAGAATGGGCTCCCCAGGCCCCAGGACCAGGGGCTGGGGAACCAGAGGCTTCCGGCAAGAAGGAAGACCACGAAGGAGGCCCGGGCTGGGAGGCCTCGGAAGGCAGGGCTGGCGAGGAGGGAAGGGAGGTCGGGCTGCAGGGAGGAGCAGGGCGGGCGGCGGGCCCTGGTCTGGGCGCCGTCCACACCCCTGCAGGCCCTGCCGGTGCCGGGGACCCGCTCGTCCACGCGGGAAACCCCTGGCCTCTGCCCGGCCCTGGCACTGACCCAGGCTCCACCTGAGGCTGACTTCCTCCTGCGAGAGACGGTTCCGTTGCTTTTAAACCCACGCGACCCGGGTCTCCCATGAACGTTCCGGGAAGGAGGGCCGTGCGGGGCCTCTGGTCCCCCTGCTGCATGGGGGGGAGGGGTCAGTGATGGCTGTAGAGACGGATCGTGCCCAAGCACAGCGGACACTTTCTGAAAACGAAGGTCAGGGAAGTGGGTCCTGTTGCTTTCATTCCTTTTCCCCGAGCACAGCGCCCGGGACGGGAGCAGGCACAGCGGACAGACGCGCTGTTCCTCCGCAGAGTCTCACGCTTTTCCACGGCAAACGGACTCACAGAGGCGCCCCCTCCGACCTGGCAGGTCTGCGTGTTTGTGCCAGGAGGTCTGCATGGCTTCCCTCACACAGCGACACATGGGCCTTTTTCTTTTTTTAAATGTATTTTATTGATTTTTTTACAGAGAAGAAAAGAGAGGGATAGAGAGTTAGAAACATCGATGAGAGAGAGACATTGATCAGCCACCTCCTGCACGCCCCCTACTGGGGATGTGCCCACAACCAAGATACATGTCCTTGACCGGAATGGAACCCGGGACCTTTCAGTCCGCAGGCCGACGCTCTATCCACTGAGCCAAACCGGTTTCGGCGACACCTGGTCTTACTCACCACAGAAACTCCACGCTGTGTAGTAGTTTTTTGAGTATTTACATTGGAGGAAGAGTCACAAATCTGTCAGTTGATACAGTGATGGAGACGGAGCCTGCAGCTGTATGGAGCCTCCTGGCCCGTGGGCGCGCCGTCCTGGAGGCGTTGGTGCTGTGCGGGGTTTCCTGCCGAGTCCCCTGCGGGCTCCGTGCTGAAGCCAGTCTCCGGCGGTTGCTGCCACTTGTCCACACCAGCGCTGTCGTTCATTACCACGGCTGTTGCTGTTATAACTGCACCTCAGCCATCGGCACGGCAAGGGTTTGTGGCCGTGCAGCTGCGGGCGGGTATCTATCTGAGGGTGTACCAGTTCCCCAATACGCAGAGGGAAAGGATGAGATAAAGCCATAACGACTTTGAGATGCAACTGCGAGTACAAACCTTAGCCTAACTGCTACAACATGAACATTGCAAGTTTTCCACGTACATTTCTTTCTTTTAAAAAAGATTTTTTTAAATTGATTTTCAGAGAGGGAGAAAAACATCAATGATGAGAGAGAATCATGGATCGGCTGCCTCCTCCTCCTCCTGGGGATGGAGCCCACAGCCCGGGAAATAACTGGCCGCTCAGTCCTGTCAGAACCTCCCATGTTCAGGAGGCGATCTTCCTGCAGCCCCCCCACACCTCTCCCCCCGCACCCAGGCCCTGCCCTGGCCTGGCCTGGCCTGGAGCCCTCCCGGCAGGCAGTGCTCACACAGGAGTCGCCCTCGCCTGGAGGTCAGGAGTCTCAGGCTCCTGACCAGGAGTCGAACCGGGACCTCCTGGTTCCTAGGTCGATGCTCAACCGCTGAGCCACACCGGCCGGGGTTTCGCATACACTCTCCGTTTGCTGCCTCTGTCTCGTTCATTACTTCTGTGTCTCCATAGAACAACTACCCCAAAACCTAGTGGCTTAAGACACACTTACTGTCTCCGGTTACTGGGGGACAGGCGGGGACCCCAGCAGGACCAAGCAGGCCCCTCTGGCTCGAGGAGGGGGCCGGGCACGGCCGCGGGAGGCCTGCGCCCCACACCCCTCTGCTTGCGACAGGGCTCCCTGCTTCCTGGCTGTGGTCAGCGGCCCCGCATTCCCTCCACGGGGGCCTCTCCACAGGGCGGCTCAGACCTGGCAGTTCCATGGGAGCAAAAGCCAAGAGCCAGGGAGAGAGCGAGAGCGAGACGGCGTCATGGCTCTGGAGTGTGAGTCAGGTTGTGTGCATATATATCCCTCTGTGTGTTTGAGTCAGGTTGTGTGCATATATATCCCTCATCTCAGTGGCGTCATGTCCCTTAGTCACTAGAGACAGGTCAGGAGGTCTGGCCCACGTGCAAGGGCCTGGGTGCCAGGAGGGGGGGAGCGTTACTGTGACCAGGTCCGAAGCTTTAGGAAGACCAGACACTTGTGTTAGTGAGAGGGTGAGTTCTGTGTTTGAGTCAGGTTGCTTTCATACGTATTCCTCTCGGAAAGGACTATCAATAGTATGTGTTTGGATACCCAGAGGCCTGAGTTATAATGAACTAGAGGCCTAATGCACGAAATTCACACACTCTGTCCAGAGGGGTTCCCTCAGCCCGGCCTGCACCATCGCTCAGTCCGGGTGCCCTCGGGGGATGTCCGACTGATGGCTTAGGCCTCCTTAGTGCTGCCGTGGAGACCAGAGCCTCTCTGTGAGCCTGTCTTCTGGCTGAGCGGCATTCCCCCCCCGCCGTGGAAGTACACTAACCACCAGGGGGGAAGCCCCTGTGTTGAGCAACTGTCCCTAGTGGTCAGTGCACGTCATAGTGACCGGTCGTTCCTCTGTTCGGTCCATTTGCCTGTTAGCCTTTTGTTGTAACGAATAGTTAAAAGGGAGAAGATTAGGCCCTTATTGGCTGGTCTCTGCCTGTTGCATTCAACCATGTGGTGGGGCTGTCCCTGCGATCTCTTCTTTATTGATTTATTGATTTTACAGAGAGGAAGGGAGAGGGATAGAGAGTTAGAGACATTGATGAGAGAGACATCAATCAGCCGCCTCCTGTACATCTTCTACTGGGGATGTGCCCGCAACCAACGTATGTGCCCTTGACCAGAATCGAACCTGGGAACCTTCAATCCGCAGGCCGACGCTCTGTCCACTGAGCCAAACCGATTAGGTTGCTGTGATCTCTTCTTTAGACGTGGACTCTCGCCCATTTCCCCCCCCACTACACAAGCTATTCTTTTGCATAGTGAAATATTTCTGTCTGTGAAGAACACGTGCCGCTTTGGAGGAAGCTCCCCTTGGTCACCCAGCGACTGTGAAGCAGGGCCCGGGCTGAGGCAGCGCTTGCAGTTGTATGGCTGACCCGGCCACTTCCAGAGTCACCCGGGCCTGTCTTGGCCCCGAGGGGACCCAGGCTGCTCAGCCAGAACCGCCTGCGTGCTGTCCCTCATCAGTCCCAGAGCCGGTGACGCATGCGGTCACAGCAGAGCACCGGGTCTCTGGGATTTGACTCACTGCAGCCTTTGGGTTGTATGCCGGTTGGAAACAGGGCATTCCAGAGACCTGCAGACACCGAGAACTTGATTCTTCTGTCCTGGTTTGTCAAGAACAGGCTCTCATGGTCATGTGGTGGCCAGCCATAGACCCGCCTGTTCCCATGGTAGCTGGATTTAACTCACAGCGACAACACAGAGGCTGCCAGCCAAAAGGCCATATAACTTCCAGTTCCCGGGGAAGGGCATGCACACCACGCAGGCCACGCGAGGAAGCACCCCAGTCAGGACACAGACGGGGTGTGGTGGTGGGGGGGGGGCAGGCAGGACTTACTGCAGTTCCACGGGCGGAGCGGGTGAGGCGGGAGGAGAGTGCAAGCAGGTTTCGGTTGGAAGTGTGAGTGGTTTCCTGGCGGAGCAGTGTGCCCGCTGGGCAGAGCATGGGCAGAGCACGGCGCTCGGCCTCGGCTGCTCACGGCACCTCTGAGGGGCGCTGAGATGGCAGGAACTCCCACCGCCGCTGGGGTTTAGCACTCGGGTGGTTCCAGAGGGGGAGGTGTGAGAGCCAGAGCCGGGCCCCCAGTGTTCACTCGGACTGGCCCAGGGTTTTTCCTTTGTTCGCGTTTACATTGCGAATCCACCGTGGGAGACTGTCTCTGTAAAACACAATAAAACCAATTATATGAAAGCTGGGCTGGGAGGAATACAGAGGGCAAGCCCCAGTGTTGTTAGAGTCGGCGGATACACAGTAAGTGTATGAAGCGTGTACACCTTCCCTCTTGGTGCCTGCACTCATTGCCACGGACATGTGGCAGTTCAGGGCCCGGCGCCGGTCTGCTGAGCGGACCCTGCGCAGCACTGATTGGAGGCAGCGTGCATTGTGCATGGGAGCACGTGTGTGCATGGAGGTGTGTGTGCATGGAGGTGTGTGTGTGCATGGAGGTGTGTGTGTGCGTGAAGGTGTGTGTGCATGGAGGTGTGTGTGCATGGAGGTGTGTGTGTGCATGAAGGTGTGTGTGCATGGAAGTGTGTGTGTGCATGGAGATGTTTATGTATGGAAGCGTGTGTGCACGTGGAAGCGTGTGCCTGGGAAGGTAGGCGGGTTCGGGCCATGCAGGGCCATGAAAAGGAGAATAACTCACGTAGTGTGGGGGGCTTTTTCTTCCTAGGGACTGGGGAGCCGGGGAGCTCTGAGAGGAAGGACCCCATCTCATCTGTGGGCGCTTTGACTGTGACAGTGTGTCTGATGGACTCACAGGACAATAAACTGTTGACAGGGACCTGACAGGGGAGGCCGGTGGGGAGGGACTGGGCAAAATAAAACAAAGACTGTGCCCAATTCCTGTAGACGTCCCTTCCCGTATACTCATGAGTTACTCAGAGGCCGTAAGAATTAAAGCTGGCTACTTTTTAAAAAGCTTAAATAATAACAATAATAATAGCATGAAAGCTGAGGAATGGCCGCCTCCTGTGCCTCCAGAAACCACCCAGATCGAAGACCCCAGGAAGCAGTGGCGGGGGGAGCAGGAGAAGATGCTCAAGGACTACCTCTCGGTGGCTCAGGACGCGCTGCGGACGCAGAAGGAGCTGTACCACGTGAAGGAGCAGCGGCTGGCGCTGGCGCTGGACGAGTACGTGCGGCTGAACGACGCCTATAAGGAGAAGTCCCGCTCCCACACGAGCTGTGAGTACCGCCCGCTGCTCCCGGGACCCGGGCCGGACCCTAGCGCCTGGCAGGCCTCCGGGGCCCTGCGGGGTTTCCCCCGGGGCCCGGACCCCTCAGCGGGGCGGGTGGGGGGCAGGCACCCCGCAGCTTCTCCAGATGGACGTCCGCTCGTGGGGGACCCCGTAGCCTGTCTGCTTTTTCCCCCTCTGCCGCTGGCCTTTGATTTATCTCCGAGTCGGTTCTCACGCTTTCCGACGAAGGCAGGTCAGTGGCCCCGTTGCCGCTCTGACACTATTTGTCGTGGGAGGGACGGAGCCGTTAGCTGGAAGGACGTTTCCCTTGACCCCCGAGTTGACCTGGCTCCCCCTCACCTCCCAACGGGGCACCGGGCTGGCCTTGCTGGAGGCAGCAGCATCGTGGCTCCGAGGTCCCCCCGACAAGGTGGCTTTTTGGGTAATTCGGAGCTGATAAACTGCATGTGCCGGAGGGACCCCCCAGACTTTATTCTTTTATAAAACCAGAAGAACACGAAGTACCCAGGTTTTTATGACACGTGTCTTTCTTTTTTTTTTTTTTAACAAATATTTCTTTTTTTTTAAATATATTTTATTGAATTTTTACAGAGAGGAAGGGAGAGAGTTAGAAACATCGATGAGAGAGAGAGACATCGATCAGCTGCCTCCTGCACGCCCCCCACTGGGGATGCGCCCACAACCAAGGTACGTGCCCTTGACTGGAATCGAACCTGGGACCTTTCAGTCCTCAGGCCGACGCTCTATCCACTGAGCCACACCGGTCTCGGGGACACGTGTCTTTCTTGAGTTGTTTTTTTTTTTAATTACGAAGGCTTGCAGATTGCATATAGGTGTCTCCTGAGTGACAGTAGGGAAGTGAGGAAGTGGGTGCCGGGCGAGCGGGAGCCGCGTGTGTAGCGGGTGTGAATGAATGCTGAGCGGAGCCCGGCCACGCACCTTGTTTCTCTCTCTCTCTCTCTCTCTCTCTCTCTCTCTCTCTCTCTCTCTCTCTCTCTCTCTCTCTCTCTCTCTTTCTCTCGCAGTGTTCTCCGGGTCCTCGTCGAGCACCAAGTACGACCCTGACATCCTGAAAGCGGAGATCTCCACCACGCGGCTCAGGGTAAGCGTCGCACTGCGGCTCCGGGGGCTCCGGGCGGGAGAGGCGCTCACGGCTGCCTGCCTTGTCCGTCGCTGGAGGGGCCTCCTCCACGTGCGCCCGGTGGCTGGTGTTTCCCGCCGCCTTGTCAGAGCCGTTCTGTGGGGGAGATGGTCCTGGCTCCGGGACCCCGCGCGTTCCCTCCTTGGGCACTTTTTTTTTTTTTTAATATATTACAGAGAGGAAGGGAGAGGGATAGAGAGTTAGAAACATCGATGAGAGAGAGAGAGACATCGATCCACTGCCTCCTGCACGCCCCCCACTGGGGATGTGCCCGAAACCAAGATACATGCCCTTGACCGGAATCGAACCTGGGACCCTTCAGTCCACAGGCCGACGCTCTATCCACTGAGCCAAATGGGTTTCGGCCCATTGGGCACTTTTATTATTCGCAGTTGGTATATCGAATCACAACGCGAGTCCCGATAACTTCCCTCCCCTTGTCGGGCGAAAGTGACTTCCGGAGTTCAGCCTCGCTGCTCTTCCGTCGGATGTCCCAGTATGTCCAGGTGCCCGTATTCCCGCACAGCCACTTCTTTCTAGAACTTTTCTGCTCAACACTTTCTCTCGGGTTGTTTCCCCATCTTTACCCCCAGTCTTTTTGACCAAACTGCTATAAGGCCAGAGCTCGTTCATCTGTGACTTTTAGAGTCATAAACACCATTCATCACGGACATACATCCGTGTAACCGTCACCTGTGTCATGAGCTGGATGACGGCCATGACCCCAAGGTCCCGGTGAGCCCCTCCTGGCCCTCCTCCTCCTCTCGGAGGGCAGCACTGGCCCGTCTGCACGGGGGGTCGGTCTCTGCCTGCTCTGGATGTTGTGAAGCTAGAATGCCACCATGTACAGTGGTACCTCGAGATACGAGTTTAATTCGTTCTGTCACCTTGAGGCGTGGGAAACTATGAGACACTCAAGTCGAGGTAAACTGGTGGGTCGTGTGCAGCCGGCCGATCCGCGCGATGACTCCTATCTCAACTGTTGCTCGTATTTCAAAGCAAAAATCGCTCGCTCGATGGCTCGCATCTCAAAAATCTCGTGTTAGGGCACTCGTATCTCGAGGTACCGCTGTATATTATCTGAGGGCTTCTTTTGCTCAATGACACGTTGAGATTCATTCACATAAACTTTTATTGCCGTAAAGCATCCCACCTTGGGGTACGTACCATAAATTCTTTCTCTCCTACCATTGATTGATGTGCATTACTGCTTATTCCAACTTCTGGTCATTAAAAAGTGTGCCTTAACGTACGTCTCCTATACATGTCTCCTTTGGGGCACATCTCTACCACATTTTTCTTAATTAGGCAACTAGGAATGAAATGGCTGTGTCAAAAAAAATGTAGCTTTGACTTTAGCAAATACTTAGAAATGATTTGGGGCTTTCTTACTTTCTAACGTTTGCTTTTAAAGCTCTAAATTACTTCCTGCGCGTGGCTTTTGCCTACAAATCGTAGTGTTTGGATTTTGTGTTTTTAGCACTCAATTCAACATATTTACTAACTTTTGTAACTTCTTTATGATTAGAGTCTGCTTACTTCTTAAATAGTTGGGAATAATCTTTTATTACTGATTTCAGCTTTATTCCACTACATATTTTTAGTTCTGAAATTTCTGTTTAATTGTTTGAATACTTGCCCAGATTCTGAAAATTGATATATAATTTTTTTAAACAAAATAATCACACTTACTTTATCAGTTTCTTGTCTTGATTAGGATTTCAGTGCGGTGAGAGCGGGGATGGGAGTGGGAGATCGAAGAGGGCAAAGGGGGTAGATGTTGTTGGAAAAATAAAATTATAAACAACACTGAGCCCTAACCTGTTTGGCTCGGTGGATAGAGCGTTGGCCTTCGGACTGAAGAGGTCCAGGGTTCGATTCTGCACAAGGGCTCTCGATCCCCAATAGGAGGCATGCTGGAGGCAGCTGATCAATGATTCTCTTATTGTTGAAGTTTCTATCTCTCTCTTTCCTTTCCTCTCTGAAATCAATAAAAACATAAAAACCAACAAAAACACACCATAAGTGCCCATGAGCATTCGGACAGTCAGAAAATTTTGTTTGTTTAAAGACCATAGAGGGCTGGATCCTGTCTGTTGTCCACGCAGCAGACCCAGGACCTGGCACAGAGTGAAGATTCCGTAAATCTGCGTGGAATCGGTAGAATGAACAGAAAGTGAAGGTCCAAAGCCCATAGAAGTACTAATGTGTAACAGGATGTGCCTGACACTCAGGCCGTGCCTCAGCCTGGTGCCGCAGTTTGCCGCTCCGTGGACCCCTGCGTTTGCCGACCGCTGGCCCGGAGGCGGTGTGGTGGCCGGTGACCGCTGCTCTCGCCGCGCCAGGCTGCTGCTTTCCTGACCCCCCAGACCTTCGTGCTGTCATTCCCGAGGGACGTGGTTGGCAGCAGGGAAAGAAAATTCTTTTTTACCAGTTTGACATCAAATAACTGTTAGCCTGGCTGTGTTCTGGAAGCTTGGACCACACCCGGGGATAGTCAGTAAGCCGGGGCACAGAAATGTGTAGCTTTGGGAAAATGCTGGGAACCGCATCAAACAGCGGAGTGCATGCGTGGTGGGGGCTAGGAAAGGTGATGTGCAGCTGAGACCTGAGTGGCCAGGGGTTAGGGACTCTGGGGATCTGGGGAGATCTCGTTCAAGGACAAGATGCAGGGTTGGGGAACCGGAAACCCATGCCCATTCCCAGCCCCGGAGGCTGCTCCAGCAGAGGGAACAGCATGTGCGGGAGCTCTGAGGCGGGACGGCCGGCCTGTCTGAGGGGCAGAGGCGGGGCCAGAGGTCCTGAGCCTGGGCAGGAGGCGTCCCAGCTCCCAGAGTGAGCGATGCCTTGGTTTCCAGCTCCACTCCCCCTGCCTGGCTGCGGGCCACAGACTGGAGACAGCGGAGAGGTGGCGCTCAGAGCAGTGCCGCTGATGGATGCCGAGGGCTCCCATCCGCAGGGGTGTCAGCCGCGGATAATTTAGACATAATTAACCTGCCGGGCCCAGAACCCCTGTCCGGGAGAGACCAGTGGAGCGAGTGTTCGGCTGAGGGCTGTGTGCACGCGCTTAATAGTGTCCTGAGGGATGATCTTTTAGAACACGCTGCTAATTGCTTACAAACACGCGTGTTTACCTCGACCTCTCTCCGAAGGTTAAGAAGCTGAAGAGGGAGCTCTCGCAGATGAAGCAGGAGCTGCTCTACAAAGAACAAGGCTTCGAGACGCTGCAGCAGTGAGTATAACAGCCCCACGTCGGCCTCGGGGGACCCCAGCCCCCAAACTCGGGCGAAGGAAACGCGAGCGCAGGTCCCACACGGCCTTTCTCAGGGACGCGCACAGGCCAGAGCTCAGCGCTCGGCACCGAGGAACGAAAATCAGCCCAGGCCCGCACACGCGGGGAAAGCTGTGCACCGTGAGAAGGGCCGCCGTGTTTATTGCCCGTGGGAAGCTCGCTCGCCTCCTGCTGCCCGCGGCCGCTCCGGGATGGCGGTGTGAGCTGAGCGGCCGCGGGGACGTGCCCCCCGCATTCTCCTCCCGACTGCACGGAGCGCCCCCGGGGCGTGGGCCAGGCTGGAGGCGCCTCTGCCCCCTCACCCCGGGCATGGCCTGGGGTCTCCCCTGGCTGACCTCAGGGAGCAGGGGACTGTCCACACAGGGGGTGAGGAGTCCCCACTTCCCGGTGCCCTGTCCTCCCCAGGCCCTTCACGGGCTCAAGGACGAGACACAGGATGGGAGAAACCCATGCCCATTCCCAGCCCCGGAAGCCACTGTTCCCTGCTGCCGAGGCCGACCTAGCTGGACTCTGACAGGCCCCCAAGATCTCCCAGCTCTTCCGACCCCCACCCACGGGGCCTCCTGGCCCCCCATCCACAGAGCCTCCCGGCCCCCCATCCACAGGGCCTCCCGGCCCCCCATCCACAGGGCCTCCCGGTCACCACCCTCAGGGCCTCCTGGCCCCCACCCACAGGGCCTCCCGTCCCCCCATCCACAGGGCCTCCCGGTCCCCACCCACAGGGCCGCCCATGCCAGGAGGAAGCACGGCCCGCAGCCCCGGACCACAGAGCGGCTGGCGGGCCTCGTCCCCCGAAGGCGTTCAGCTGCCTCACTCCCCCTCTCCCCGACGCAGGCCTCCAGCACCAGCTACGGGGCAGCATTTGCGGGATTTCCTCCGTCACACGGGGTCCCCACCCGCCCCGTGCCCCCTCAGTGGCAGCCCCCGCCCGCGAGGCGCCCCCTTCAGAGACCCTGGGTGGTGGCCAGCAGACCCCGGTGATGCACTTTTGGGATGATGAGCTGCATCTCGGACACCCCATCCCTCTGGACCACCAGCCACGCGACCTGACCTTCCGACCCCGGTTTGGCGGTCGTTGTCCTTTCTGCCCACTCACTCCCTGAGCCCAACCGTGACGTTCTCTCAGCCACGCCCACCTCGTGTGCTCCGATCCGAGCACATGTTAGACCATGGGGAGGGGCTGAAACACCCCGGTCTTGTGTATGTTAGGGCCCCGGGCGTGGTTAAACGGAGCTCTCCTACGAGTCCCGTTGCTCGAGGGCCCCCTGAAAGGTGGGCAGGTCGGGGGGACACAGACGTGGCGTCTGGCAGCCGTGTCACAGCGCCCAGGGGCTTTGTGGCAGGACGGGGGGGAGAGGTGCAGACCGGGGAGCACCACCCAGGGCCGAGCCGCCCGGGAGACATCTCTCCGGCACGTGAGCGTGTAGCCGCGTCACCGGCCGGGTGGAAGGTTAGCCAAACGCGCTGTCTCCGTCGCAGTGCGGAACAGAGCCGCATTGTGCCCGTTTCGCCGGAATCCGAGGCATGTTTGAGGATCTGTCAGTGACATTCCAGCGGAGACAATAGCCGCTTGTTGTAACCCCGCAGGCCTCTCCCACACCACGCTGGTCCCGCCGGCGGCCGGAGGAGGAGGAGGAGGAGGAGGAGGAGGAGGGGGAGGAGGAGGAGGAGGAGGAGGAGGGGAAGGAGGAGGGGAAGGAGGAGGAGAAGGAGGCCGAGGCCGTATCTACCAGCAGCAGCCGCCCTGCTCTGTCTCCCCCGGCCACACAGGGCAGCCCTTCCCATCCCAGCCTCTGCCCCCTCTGCCGGGACAGTGGCTAGGAATGGACGGGCCCGGGACCATGCTCTGCGAGAAGCCATGGCAGAGGGTCTCTTGCTGCTGCTAAAAGGGGCCTGTCCTTGGGGCCAGGACAGAAAGCACATTTCAGGAGAAGATTTCCAGGGGAGCCCATGGCCGGCCTTTGCAACTTTTCGCTCGTTCACAAGAGAACGGGCCTTTTTGTGGAAGCTGGAGTTACAGTGTAACCTAAACCGGACCTCCGTTAACTCGGTGCAGGGGTTTATGCTGATGAGTGAATGGGGTTCTATCCTCTTAAGTTATTCATGTCGTTCACTCTGCAGCCCCAGATTTGACCGTGACCTAAGCGGTAGCATGGCGTGAGTGTAGATGGAGACCAGGAAGAGGCCTATGGCTCTGCCCTTCCGTGTTCACTCAGATCGGGGGTGGGGGTGGGGGGGGGGGGGAGGAAGATGGTGAGGTCCCAGCAAGCAAGCACAGGCCCCACGGAAGCCTGGCTCTGGGGACTTACTTCTGGGAAGGCAGCAGGTGGCAATGTCTTCTCTTCCAGAAAAGTCTAAGACACAGATAGACGTTAATTACAGGAACCTACAAATCTGAAGGTTTAAAAAAAGAAAAATTTAGGGAAAAACATAAAATGATATTTCTCCAAGTAAGGACAAAAAACAGTACTTTGCTTTAAAAATCAGCAAATAATGGTAATATTTTATTGTCAGGGTCAAAAGAGGAAAAAGATCAAAGGTGAAAAGTGGAGGAGGAAGGGAAGAGAGGTGGAGATAGCGTGCCCCCCACATTCTGCTCCGCGGGGCGGGGTGGGGGTTCACAGTGAGAGCAGAGGCTCCGAGGGGCAGGAGTGGGGAGACAGACGGACCTGAGGGCCCTGGGGACGGGCAGCCGGCGCTGCCTTCAGACTCAGCAGGCGGTGAGCGCCAGAGCCAGGAGACGGTCGTGTTCGTGAAGCTCGCTGACGGTTAGATGTGCAGTCTGGAGGG
>JAAGEH010000026.1:4624446-4640947 GCA_011751065.1 Lasiurus cinereus
CCCCCCCCAGATACGACGGGAAGCGGGCCAGCTTCGTGGTGATCGTAGCTCAGCTCCGCAACCTGCACGCCTTCCTGATGCCCCAGGCCGCCAGAGTGTGAGTGCACACGGGCACGTGCCGTCACCGGGGTTCCCTCGGGAGCCGGGGGACGGTCCGGGTGGGGGACGGTCGGGGTGGGGACGGTCCGGGTGGGGGACGGTCGGGGTGGGGACGGTCGGGGTGGGGACGGTCCGGGTGGGGGACGGTCCGGGTGGGAGACGGTCGGGGTGGGGACGGCCCGGGCGCGGCTCGGGGTGGCGGGCGCTGCGTCGCGGCCTGAGGGCGGTCGGTCTGGTCCCTGAGGGCCGTTGGTGTGGTCCCTGAGGTTGGTCAGTCTGGTCGGTCCGGCCCCGCAGGTATTGCCGCGTGGCGCTGCTCCCGTCCTCCGCCGACGTCAGCTGCCTGTTCCGCACGAAGGTGCAGGCGGCCGCCGAGCCCCTGCTCTTCCAGGACGTGTTCCGCGTGGCCATCGCGCCCGCCGCCTTGCAGCAGAAGACGCTGCGGGTGGACCTGTGCCGCGCCCGCGCCCACCGCGCCGAGGAGTGCCTGGTGGGTGCCCGCTCCTGCCCGCGCCTCCTCTTCTTCCTCCCCCTCCCCCAGACATCCGTGGCCAGCCCGCCGTGGCCAGCCCGCCATCGCGTTTCCGCATGAAGGGGGTCTCAGGTTTTCCCCCTACTCCGGGCTTCGGCTTCCGCCTCTGCCTAGGGACCATGCAGGCTGCTTTCCCTTCCGCCCTTTGACCTCTGGCTGACTGTCACCTCGGAGCGCGTTCACTCAATCCTTCATGTCACAGGGAGGGACAGACACACATGTCACAGGGACACAGATCTCGGTTGCGGGCTCCATCCCGGCCCTGGTCAGGCGTGTTCAGGAGGCAACCAATCCCTGTGCCTCTCTCACGTCCATGTTTCTCTCTCTCTGACCCCCTCCCTCCTACTCTCTAAAAACTCAATGAAAAGATGTCCTCGGGTGAGGACTAACAAAGTATGTTTAAAAGCAAGAAGCAAAGGTAGACTAATTAGGCTGTCAGAAATATAAAGGCTTTTAACCTATTTTTTTTTTTACATTCTACTAACTTAAAGAAAAGTTTTTCTAATTTCTCATTTAAGGACCACAATGGGAGTTTTTTTATTTGTTTGTTTTAACATTTTTCAGTAGATAATGGGCTTTTGTAAATAATGATCAGATCACTCATAAGATAAGATGTATTATGGTTTATACGTAGTCATTTGTATTTTTATTTTTAAACTTTTTTTTAAAAAAATATATTTTATTGATTTTCTACAGAGAGAAAGGGAGAGGGATAGAAAGTCAGAAACATCAATGAGAGAGAGACATTGATCAGCCGCCTCCTGCAGGCCGACGCTCTCTCCACTGAGCCAAACCAGTCTCGGCTATTTTTAAACTTTTTTAAAATAATAATTTCACACTTACACGGGGTATCAAGCCCACAACCCAGGCATGTGCCTGGCAGAGAATCAAACCACTGATGTGGTTGGTAGGTCGATGCTCAACCACTGACCCACACCGCCTGGGCCAGAGCTGGCTTTCAGATCGGGATCATTTCTATTCAGTCACACCTGGAAACATAAGACATCTCCGGATTTTTAAAACATTTAATGCTTTATATTATGAATATTGCTTTTCTAAAATCCTAAAACAAGCTTGCCCAATCATCTGAATAATAGGAGCAAATATGGATGAAACATTTTCTCCCCTCTTTTTCCTCTCGCCTCCCGCAGGCGGGCACGCAGATCAGTCTGGCCGATCTGCCGTTTTGCAGCGAGGTTTTCACCCTGTGGTATAACCTGCTTCCGTCTAAGCAAGGGCCTGCCAAGGCCAACGGAGAGGAGCCCGAGGATTCCGTGTTCCCACCGAGCCAGCCCCTGGCGGAGCCCATCGACCTGGTGAGTAGACTGAGCAGAAAGTCACTGCGGTTTCATGAGCCGCACGGGAGGGGAGGCTGGGGCGCCAGCGGGCTTTCTCCCTCTCGCATCCTTCCTTCCTCCGCTTCCCAGAAAGAAGGGAAGGCGTCTCCAGTGGTTTCACTTGTGTCTGCTCGCACTTCCTCCGTAGCTCTCACCTGACGTGGGCGCCGTGGCTTTGGTGCCAGGAGCCACCTCGTGTTTGAAGTTTATGTTTTACACGTGGTGTCACTGCCAGGCTGTGCATCTGAAACTGTCACGTTTCTTGCAAAGGTTGAACCAGAACCCTCGCTCCCGTTGTAGCACCGAGCTCCACAGATGCTCTATGGCAGAGTGTGTTGTAGCCCACAGCCACCCCTCCCGACTTCCCAGAGCTCGCTAAGGGGCATCTGTGGCGGCTGTTGCAGACTGTTTGTGGCAGACTGTCGGTGAGGGAGACCCCGCTAAGCGTGAGGCGGTTGCTTAAAGCGTGGCGCTCAGCTGGTCACCTGCACAGAACCCGGGGGCGCTGGTGGGCGGCGGAGGGAGACGGACACACCGGCTTCATGGTGGACACGCCAGCTGCCAGCATGTCCCCGTCAGGTCCCCGGTGCGAGCTTTGTGATAAGCTTTATGCCGTGTGAGTCACGTACCATAACAGCCCGCCCACCCAAAGTGTCCGGTTCCCCATCTACCACACATGTCAGCCAGACACGGCAATGTAAGGGGAGCAAAAAGCCTGGCAGTGCTTAGTTGATTGACAGCCTTGTGCAACCCTGGCCACGTGTGACATTAGAACATGGCATTCTCCCGAAAGGAGCCGCAGATCCTTTAGCCCATGGGCACCCCCAGTTCTGGGCCCTGCACCCAAGACAAGCATTCGTCTGCCTTCTGTCTCTCTAGATCAGTCAATTGTGGACGCTCCGTATAAATGGAGTAATACAGTATTTGTTCTTTCGTGACTGTCTTCTTCCCCTTAGCGTACCATTTTCAAGATACATCCATACGCTGTAATGCTATTTCCGAGGAATATTCCATTGTAGGGATCGACCACGTTTTATTTATCTGTTCATCAGCTCCTGGCCATTTGGGCTGTTGATTTTTTTTTACTGTTACTAATAATGCTGCTGTGAACATTTGTGTAAACTTATGTGGACATGTGTCTGCATTTATGTTGGGGACATACCTAGGAGTGGAACGGTTGGGTCAAAGGTTGGACATAATTCTATGTTTCACACGTTGAGGAGCTGCCAAACTGTTTTCCAAAGTGGCTGCACCATGTTATGTTCTCGCCAGCATGTCCGAGGCTCATGTAGTCTCAGGGGGTCAGTCTGCCTTCACTCCAGCCAGGCTAGTGGGGAGGGAAGGGTATCTCGGGGTTCATTCACATTTCCCTAATGACTAAGATGTGGGGCGTATTTTCATAGCTGGTCATTAGTACATCTTTTTTTTTTTTTTTGAGATCTGCCTATTCAGATGCCTTGTTTGCTTTTTAGATGGTTATTTTATCTTTTATTATTGAGTTATGAGCATTGCTCATATTCTTGATAAAAGTCTCTTATCCAGTAAGTGATTTGCAAATATTTTCTCTCATGCTGTGGGTTATCGTTTCATTTTCTTGATGGTTTTATTTGCAGTAAAGTTTTCACTAACATCACAAAGATTTACTCCTGTGTTTTCTTCTGAGAGTTTTAAAGTTTAGTTTTATTTTTAAGCCTCTGATTCATTTGTTTTTTTATGTGTGATGTAACGAACGGGTTCGTGTTTATTCTTTTTGTATGTGGGCCTGCAATTGTCCTAACACTACTTATTGGGAAGAAACAAACTACTCTTTCTCCCATTGAATTATCTTGCCCAAATCAATTGTACATTTATATTTCTGGACTCCCAGTTCTGTTCCACTAACTACATGTCTGTACGTAGGCCAGCGCCACCCTGCTTTGATTACTGTGGTCTATTTAGTAATTATTTTGAAATCAGAAAGAATGAGTCATCAAACTTCATTGTCCTGTTTCAAGATGGTTTGGGCTGTCAGGGTCCCTTGCGTTTCCATATGAATTTCAGCACCAGTTTATTAATTTCCACACACACACAGAACTGCACGGAGTCAGTCGAGAGACTACACCGAGCCAGTCGGTCACTTGGGGGCATTGTTACCTTAACAGTGTTCGTCTTCTGACCCGTGAGTTCAGATGTCTTCCCATCTACTTAGGTCTTCCTTAATTTCTTTCCACACTGTTTCTTATTTGTCAGGGACCCAGTTTATACTTCTTTGGCTAATTTTATTCTTTTTAATGCTCTTGTAAATAGAACTGTTTTCTTAATTACATGTTCAGATTATTCATTGCATAATTAATTTTTGCCTATCTTGTATCCTGCAATCTTGCTGAACTCACTTGTTAGTGCTGATAGTGTTTCCAGTGGATTCCCTGGGATTTTCTGTAAGATTTTGTCTTCTGAAAGCAGCGTTAGCTCCTTCTTCTTTCCAGACACTTTGTGTTCCCGATTCGTGCCTCGTTCCCCCGGCTGGAGCTCCGGGCGTGTACCGGGAGATGTGGGGAGAGCAGGCCGCCTTGTCCTGGGCCTGACCTTCTCGGGGAGTTTCCGCCTCTTGCGGCTCCATGTGCTGTGGCTGTGGGCTTCTGGAGGTGTCCTTCCTCAGACTGGGGAGCCCTCCTCCCGGTTTGCTGAGTGTCTTGATCCTTTAGGTCGTTGGATCGGACAGGAGCTTTTCAGCAGTCAGTGAGATGATCCTGTGGCGTCTGTCCTGTGAGCTGTTCATATGGTTTATTGATTTGCAGGTGTTAAGCCAGTCTTGCATCCCCACTTGGTCATAGTGTATAATCCTTTTTATATGTTAATAGATTTAGGTGTTTATTTTCCCCAGCAGTTTTAGTCTGCTGTGCTAATATGATTTGTGAGTGTGTTCATTCTAGTGAGATTCTCCATCATTTCATGTCTTCTTAAACATATTAATTGTAAAGTTATAAACTTCTGCTCTGAGTCCCTGCAGTGTAGATCACCGGTGAGTCTGCCTCTGTTGCCTGTTGTTTCTCTCGGCTTCGGTCGCGGGTCTCTGTCCGTGGGTGCTGGGTGTCCACGTGTAAGTACAGAGGCTCTGGTGCAGGCCTCCTCCAGAGAGGGGTGCTCCTCTCCTGGAAGGCAGCTCACAACGGGGGGACCGGAACCCCCGTTTTTCTCTCCCCAGGATGGCCAGGTGACTGGCATGCCTCCCGGGTTGATGACTGGGTGTGGCTTTGTTCCTAGCTCCTTGCCTGCACGTTGGCAGCTGGGAATGGCAGGGCCTCGGGGGGACTGCAAGAAACTGCGCTCGCTTCAGAGTCGCTTTCTCCGGTCCCTTGCGAGCTGCCAGCACCCTCTGTGGGTCTGAGTGCCTCCCACCGGAATTGGCACATCCCCCTCCCCCCCTTCCCCGGGAAAGAGTGCAGGACTGGTCGGTCCGCCTGTCTGCGTTTCCCTTCGGCCAGGCCTTCCTCTGGCGTTTCTGTGCGTTTTCATCCATTCATCTTGCGTATTTCCAGCAGGAGAATTGGGGCTGGTCCGGCTTCCTGTTCACCACTGGAAGGCCCACCTGATGGGTGTCTCCCTTATTTCCAAAAGGGCATCTGTTCACGGCCATCTCTCCACTCTCCCCAGGATGCAGTGTCAGCCTTACTGGCAAGAACGTCGGCCGAGCTGCTGGCCGTGGAGCAAGAATTAGCACAGGAAGAAGAAGACCCGGGCCCGGGGGAGGAGCAGAGGGGCCCGGATGGAGACTGGTGAGGCCTTCCCTCCTGCGGAGACACTCTGCACGCGCTGGGCTTTTGCTCCCCTGCTGGGGGAGCTCCAGGAGGATGCCTTTCTCCTCAGAAACGTTCAGCTTTCATCACTGATGTTTCTCTCTCTCGTTCCCTCTCCCTTCTCTGAAATCAATTAAAAAAAACAACTTTGTTTTAAAGAAGCTTTCAAGGAAACCTTTGTGGGATCAGACCTCATTCTGGAATCAGGGGCATAGCTTCAGGGAGCTGCCCTCCGAGGAGCGGCGTCCTCGGCCCCTAGAAATAGAAATCCACCTGGTGCCTGTGGATGTGCCCAGGTCTCTTGCCCTGGAGCCGGGTGGATGTGCCCAGGTCCCTTGCCCTGGAGCCGGGTGGATGTGCCCAGGTCCCTTGCCCTGTTGCTGGGTGGTATCCCAGGTTGCATTGTGCTGGGACCCGTCGGCTGGGATTAAAGTGTGTCTCGTGCCGTCTCTCCGAGGTTGGCGATGCTGAGAGAGGCCTCAGACGAAGTGGCAGCTGAGGAAGAGGCCGGCGTGGCGTTTTCCCGGGGCAGCAGGTGTACGGGAGACCTGAGCCCGTGCCCGAGTGTGCCCGAGGCAGCTGAAGGCACGAGGAGGGGCGAGAGCAGCTGTGCCACCAGCCCTGGCAGCCTGCCCGCTCCGGGAATGCCCACCCTCGTGAGTATGCCCACTGCTCTCTCCCCGGCAGGGCTCTTACCAGCACCTCTCCGGGGTAACTCCCTGCCAGCGCCTGGCGGAAGCTGGTCGCCACGGGCATCGGTGGAGGCGGCCGTCGTAAATGCTTGAACATTTTCATTGGGCCCCAAATATTCCTTCCTCACTGACCTTTTCACAAGAAGGTAGATAGTGGTACTCAGATCTGCTAACTGCTCTGTGAGTGTTTATTAAAAGCATTTTCAGAGTTTCCCGGGTAACAGCGGGATGATTACCTAATTGTGTTAAGTTTCATAGATGTTGTAAGTGTACTTCCATTTCACACATGCAGTCAACGTGTACAGTTCACACCTGTTGGAGGTGGTAGAGGACCCAGTCCGGGCACAGGCGGCAGATAAGTGGCAGACACGTTGAGGGGACATTGATTTCAGGCCTTGAGGATGCTGGCGAACGTGGGATGTAACAAGCTGAGACAGTCCCTTTATGCCTAAGAAAAGCAGGGCCACATGTACCTGCCTGAAGACTTCACATGGGAGGAGATGTGTAATTGCACAGTCTTTGTAACCCTAGAACTTTGCAGTAGATTTTATGTTCTTGTTTAATTACCTTTATCACTGAGTAGAAGCCCGATTGCACGAAGATTTGTGCTAGAATGGGCTTTCCTTTCCCTGGCTGCCGGCTCCACCTTTCCACTCCGGCCCCGCCCGTTTTCGCTCAGGCCCCACCCCTTTCTGCTCAGGCCCCGCCTTCCCACACTGCCCAGAGGCCCTGAGAGACTGGGGGTGGGGCAGAATGCCTTCATCGTCTCCATGGTGACAGCGTAAGCATCCTGTCACTCAGCACCTGTGTATACAAATTAACCGCCATCTTTGTTGGGTTAATTTGCATATCACTCCTGATTGCCTGGTGATGTAGCGGAGGTACGGTCAATTTACATATCTGTCTATTATTAGGTGAGATTCTGGAAAAAGCACTGATCAGTTGAATGCTATTTAATGATGAGGCATGCCCAGATAAAATGGTTTATAGCGCCACGTTTACCTCCTGTAAATGGAAGCCTTCATTCTTTAGCCATAATCCGTTAGGACAGATATCAGCCTACCACCGGCTCTGTGGCTCGTGGGTTGGGGTCCCATCCAGGAGTCACGAGGCCCTTCCCTCAGAAGAGGCCCGAGTGCTAGATGGGTCTCTAGGGTAAGGCCGGGTCTCTCTCTTGTCCTCGGAAGAACGGGCATTACTGTGCCCACGCGCGTCCGCTCCTGACGAAGGCCTTCTGTTGCAGGTCGATAAGGAGACAAACACAGAGGAGGCCGAGGACGCTGGCCTGGCCGTTCGGCCCAAGGAGCGCAGCGGGCTGAGCGCACGGCAGCGCCCCCTGGTGAGGAGCAGCGTGATCGTGCGCTCGCAGACCTTCTCGCCGGGGGAGCGCAGCCAGTACATCTGCCGGGTAAGGACCCGCCCCGGCCAGCCCAGGGCGGGACATGGCACCTGCCCGGGACATGCACATGTGGCAGCATCCCAAACTCTGACCACGGACACGAACCGCTGGGAATGTTTCTATAAAATACTCACAAACATCACACTCGAGGGGTTCGTTTTAGTTTGGTTTTGGGGTTCCCCGCCCTTTCCTAAATTTAATGTCTCGTTGGCTCTAGGGCAGTGGTTCTCAACCTTCCTAAGGCCGCAACCCTTTAATACAGTTCTTTATGTTGTGGTGATCCCCAACCATAAAATTATTTTTGTCGCTACTTCATCACTGTAATTTGCTACTGTTATGAATCTTAATGTATATATCTGTGTTTTCTGATGCTCTTAGGAGACCCTGCTAGCTGTTCGCGACCCACAGGTTGAGAACCGCTGCTCTAGGGCCATTTATTTGGCAAATACGTGAAATCGCAGACCTGGCTACTAAGTATGCTTGGACTGCAATCTGTAGGTAGAAACTTCAGGTGATCGGAGGGCTAGCTTTTGTAGGCCTCTGTGTCCATTATACGCCACCGGAATCGAACCTGGGACCCTGCTGGACCAAAAACCGTGAACTGGGTTTTAGAACAAAGTCATCTTGTAGTGATGGCACCAGGCACCGAATCAGATTCACAGCTCTGTGGCGAATGGTTGTGGGATTCATACCGATTTACCCAGTCGTATTTCCAGTAGAGTTTACGACTTCTGGTAATACAGGTTCAGTATTATAAAGTGGGCTAGAAAGCGCTGTTAAAATGTGTGTGTTTGCTTCAGCAGACGTGTTTATTAGCGCCTGCTGGTAAGCACGTTTTCAGCTCCTGGGGTTTTGTCTGAACCGGAGACCAAGCTCTGTCCCTGCAGAGCTGCGACTTGTGGGTTGAGCCAGTGATGAGCAGTAGTCACGGTGTTCTGGGACGGGGACGGGCTGCGAAGACGAGGGGCTGGGATGCCGAGGGCGAGGGGTGCAGGTGTAAGTAGGCTCGAGGGGGCTTCACGGATGAGGAGACATCTCAGCATCTCGCTGGTGCCGGCGCAGGGCCGAGGACGGGCTGTCGGGCTAAGAGTTGTCGTGGTTGTGCAAACTGTGTCCCAGCTCCAACCTGTACACCAGCTTTTCTTTTAAAAATAAGTGTTGTGAGCCTTCGCCAGTTTGGCCTGGTGGATCCAGCGTCAGCTTGCAGACGGAAGGGTCCCAGGTTCGATTCTGGTCAAGGGCACAGGCCCAGGTGGCAGCGGGCTCGATTCCCCGTAGGGGGGCGTGCAGCAGGCAGCCCATCAGAGATTCTCTCTCATCATAGATGTTTCTATCTCTCCCTCTCCCTTCCTCTCTGAAATCAATTTAAAAAAAAAACAAAATTAAATACATGTTGTGGGGAAAATAAATAAAAATAAATGTGTATTAGCTGAAAACAAAAAGGACCATTTTATGTCAGAGTCTGTGCAGTTATCTTGACCATGACTTCTGATAACTGCCACCAAAGGCACTTGTTTACATTATTTCAGGAGAGTACGTCGTTTAAGAAAAAATGGAGCAGGACAAGGCATGCTGGGAGGGTTTTCTGTACGAGATAAACTGTTATTACCACCCCTTTGTCAGCACTGCGTTTGCAGTGACTTTCTGTTTTTACCCTTTACTGCCAGTTAAATCGAAGTGACAGTGACAGCTCGACTTTGGCTAAAAAGTCTCTGTTTGTGAGGAACTCCACCGAGCGGCGCAGTTTGAGGGTGAAAAGGGTAAGTATTCCGGCAGCACCAGCCCCGTCCCCCCTCGCCGACGTCCTGGCTGCCCTGCCTCTGGCGACTGGCCGTGGGCTCTCGCGTGAAGCCGCTGTGATGACAAGGATGCCATGTTCCTGAGCTCAACGCCAGGATATTCACGCTTCAGTCCCTTCTCTGGTCTGTCAGTGGTCCAGCTCCTATTAGTAATCTCCTGTTTTCCACCCTATGGCCAGCTCCTCAAGGTCACTCTCTGACCTCCCCTCCCTGGAGCCCTGTGGCCAGCAGACCCCACCTCACAGCCTCCCTCATCCTCTAACTGATCCTCAAGGGCACACTCTGACCTCCCCTCCCCTGAGATCCAGCAGACCCCACCTCACAGCCTCCCTCATCCTCTAACTGCTCCTCAAGGTCACACACTGTCCTCTCCCTAGAGACCCCCAGCAGATAGTCATTCATACATGTTCAGGTCATTTCTTGATAAACCGGTAAGACGGGCTGCAGGAAGAACAGCCGAGGTGCGGGGTGAGAGCTGCTATTAGACGTGTTGCTTAGAGGAGGGATCAGAGCTGAGCCCCGCCCGCCATGGCCGTCCAGCCGGCACTCCCAGGCCTGACAGCAGAAGGTGGGAGCGCGGGGGGAGTACATGTCCTGGATCGGAGGCCGTGAGGTTCCTGTCCTGGATCGGAGGGCGTGAGGTTCCGGGCTCGTGTGTGTTTGCAGACGGCGGCCTTCGTGCAGTCATGGGCAGGCCGAGCAGGCGCTCTGGTGACAACGGGAAGTCTGAGCTGGAGCAGGGAAGGCCTGCCTCTTGCCCGGCACGTGCTCACTGCCGGGTGGCTGGGTGCCCTGCCGCTGTGGCCCTCACTCAGGACCCGACCCTGGACGCAGCAGGTGCAGGAAGCGTGCAGACCACGCTGGCATTGGAAAGCTTCTCTGGGATTGACGCCTGACACTCCCGCTGACCATGCTGGCAGGCCTATCCCTCGGCGGGCGAGGCCTCCCTCGGGAGCCGGGAGCCTCCGCCTGGGTGCCAGGAGCAGAGGAGCAGCGGATGAGGAGGGCGGTGCGCTCAGGGGGTTCGTTTTCCAACCACGCAGGCCGTGTGCCAGCCCGTCCTCCGCCGAGCGGCCCCCGAGTGCCCGGTGCGCACGTCCCTGGACCTGGAGCTGGACCTGCAGGCCTCGCTCACCCGCCAGAGCCGCCTCAACGACGAGCTGCAGGCGCTGCGGGACCTGCGGCAGCGGCTGGAGGAGCTGAAGGCCCAGGGGCAGACGGACCTGCCGCCCGGCGTGCTGGAGGACGACCGCTTCCAGAGGCTGCTGCGCGAGGCCGAGAAGCAGGTGCGTCCCGGGGCGCGGGGGGGGGGCGTGGAGAGGGGGTGAGGTGGGGGGGTGGGGGGAGGAGAGGGCAGTGCATGTAAAGCCATCCATCCATCCAAAGCCAGCTCCCTCCTCAGCTTGCTCGGCTGAGATCCACGTGCAACAGCTCGGAGCACCTTTCTGCCGTGGCCTTTTACCCAGGACGTGGCTGGGAGTGGTCCCTCCACCTGGTGCAGCCAGGTGCCCGCCCCCCGCTCCACACCCCCCTCCCTCAGCTGCTGCTCTCGGGCCACCGGCCGCTGACCCAGGGGAGCGGCCGGCACCTCTGCTCAGCGTTTCCCTTCGTCTCTACGTGAGACTGGGCAGATAAACAGTAAAACTTCTAACACACGTGCTCACTTGCGTTAGAAATTGCGCGGCCAGTCGAGAGCGGTGTGGCTCAGTGGATAGAGCGTCGGCCTGTGGACTGAAGGGTCCCAGGTTCGATTTTGATCAGGGGCATGTGCCTTGCTTGCGGGCACATCTCCACTGTGGGGTGTGCAGGAGGCGGCTGATCGATGTCTCTCTCTCATCCGTGTTTCTGACTTTCTATCCCTCTCCCTTCCTCTCTGTAAAAATCAATAAAATATATTTAAGAGGGAAAAAAAAAAAAAAGAAATTGCGCGGCCACATCACTGCGGATGTACCGCTAATGTAACGCTCCTGAGGCTCCACATTCTGTGACCTTCCAGGAAGGTCACGCTGCACACATTCACCCTACAAACAACGGCATGAAACAGCATAGAAAGTCACCGATTTAAAGATAGGGTGTTTTACAGGAATATTTCCAGGTGCACGAGCAGTCTCCCTGCCTCTGGAGCAGGGCGATTCCAATGCGATGCCAGGAACAAGCCCCGAGCCCCGGCCGCTGCACCCGCCGGGCCCGGCACGTGTGTCTCCCGGGGGTGAGAAGACCACCGCCGGCGGCTGAGGGCCCGCTGGCCTCCGTTCCCGTTCGTGAAGCCGATGGCGATCTCTGGGCGTCTCCACTGAGTGTGTGGGTTCGTGTCTCACTTCCCGTGCAGGCGGAGCAGTCCAGAGAGGAGCAGAAGCAGGACCTGAGCGCCGAGAAGCTGCTGAGGCAGGCGTCCAAGGACGTGTGTCGGCTGCGGGAGCAGAGCCGCAAGGTGCCCCGGCAGGTGCAGTCCTTCAGGTAATGGCCCGGGTCCGGGGCGGGGTGGGGGGTGTCACGCTGGGTGTCCTCACCGGTCTGAATTACAGAGGCGGCCCCCGGGGTGCCCAGGCCTTAGTGACAGGTGGGAGACACCCCACCCGCCCCTCCCAGGGAGACAGATGAGCTTCCCTTTGCTCCCCGGGCCCAGAGGAGCTGCGGGGTGCTGGCGGGGTGAGCCCGACGGAGGGGAAGGCTGTGGAGGAGGCGGCGTGGGCTTCGGGCTCCATGGTAAAGGGGTCGGTTCCCCTGCCCCCCCGCTGAGGACGCCCCCTCACAGGGGCAGGGCGCCTGGGTGCCCGCTCCGCTGCAACGGTCCGTCCGCCCTCGTGCTGGGGGCACAGGAGGCAGCCCCGCAGGGAAAGCACACGGCCTGGCCGCTGCTAAAACCCAGAACAGAGGTTTACAAACACTCCCTGCCCCTAACACACAGCCCGTGACAGCTGGCAGGCAGTGCAGATGCGTGAGGTGCCGCCCGGCGCTGAGAGGGGAGGTGGGCGGGTGCTCTGGCCCAGGGCGGCTGACTGCTCCCCGGCCGCCCCTTCACTGGGAGCCGGGAGCCAGCTGGGTGCCTGGCCTCGGGTTGTCGGGTGGGGGGAGGGGAGGAGGCGTGGGGGAAGGGAAGAGTCAGGAGTTCTGTGTGCGGCATCTCACACTGATGGCAGCTAAGTGAGCAGCCCGATGCCCCTCTTGAGCCAAAGCAGCAGGGTGTGGTCTGCGAGTGAGGGTGTGGTCTGTGGGTGAGGGCGTGGTCTGCGGGTGAGGATGTGGTCTGCAGGTGACATGTGGTCTGCAGGTGACAGATATGGTCTGCAGGTGAGGATGTGGTCTGTGGGTCAGGGCGTGGTCTGCAGGTGACAGGCATGGTCTGCAGGTGAGGGCGTGGTTTGCGGGTGACAGATGTGGTCCTGCAGGTGACATGTGGTCTGTGGTGATGGATGTTGTCTGTGGGTGACAGGCGTGGTCTGCAGGTGAGGGGCGTGGTCTGCGGGTGATGGACTGGAGCCAGAGCTGGTGTCCTGCGCCCCACCGTGAAGGGCAGAGGCCCTGGATTTTAAGCAGAGGCCTCCCTGGGGACAAGGGGAGAAGGGGGTGCCGCAGGAGGCGGACCGTGTGTGCTGGTCGCAGGGTGTGCCCAGCACCGCACTGAGGGGGTCGTTCCTCGCCCCGATCCAGGGAGAAGATCGCCTACTTCACGCGAGCGAAGATCAGCATCCCGTCGCTGCCGGCCGATGACGTGTGACCGCCCGCGTGCTGCAGAGCCGAGTGTCCCCGCCCCGGGGAGGAGGGACTGAGCGTGGTCCGGTGGGTCTGTCTGCGGGAGGGTGTGTGACGCCAACTCTCAGTGAGCTGTGACTTCTCATCGGAACTTGGACGCGCGAATTTGTAAAGTACTTGGAATGCAATTCTCCTATAAAAAGCGAGAAACGCCAGGTCACCAGAGCGGGCGAGCCTGGTCCCCAGAGGCTGGGCGGCCGGAGTGGGTCGCCCAGAGAATCGGCAGGGCCCAGGCGTCCGGTCGCACCTGCAGCGACGCCCCGGACTCGAGAGCAGCAGGTTCACGGCTCGGGAGCCGCGGAGCGAACCCCAGGCCGCCTGCAGCAAGGGCTGTGTCCATCCCGTCACCCATGCGGGAGCACCTGTCCCCTGAAAGCCGTGTCTTCTTCGTCTGGTGTGTGTGTTTGTCTGAAGAAAACAGATGCTGAGTCCAAGCACATGCGGTGCGGACCCGGGAGCGGGCTCCTGGGCTGCACGCAGGCCCCGCGGCCTCGGACCCTGAGGGCAGGAAGGACGGGGCCCGGGCCCACGGGGTGAGGGGGCGCTCAGGTGGGAGTCTGGCTGGTCCACGGTGTGGGGATGGCGTCGCTAGAGGCACGCGGTGGCCCCGTCCTAGGGACAGACACCGATGGCGGGGAGAGAACCCCTCGACATCCAGGCGGTGAAACCAGGAACAGAGGAAGAAGGGGTATCCTGATTGAATGAAAGGTGCCAAAAAAAAAGAATTTAAGCCCTTTATTAAACAGGTTTGTGGCATTTCGGGGCAGCCCCTTGCAGCCCTCTTTGAGGGGAGCCTGTCTGTGTGGGGAGGAGCCGGGAGGCAAAGAGAAGAGGGCGCCTGGGAGACTGCGCCGGAGGTGTTGGCTCAGCCCTCTGACCTCAAACAAAAGCCATGGCCGAGGGGCGCTCAGAGCTGCCTCACCGTCCCTCCCTCCAGCGTCCCCCAGGGCAGAATTCCCTCCCGAAAAGGAACCCCAGCGCAGCCCACCAGCACAAAGGCGTTTAAATCGTTCTATGCAATTTAATACTCAGTTTGTAATACTGGAAGAGGCCATTTTTGGCCAGCCATCTTTTATAGCAAACTAATTTTTTTTTTAAGAGATGCAAAAATCATCTTAAAGGAATAGGCCCCTTTAAAAACACACACACACACACACATACACACACACACACACACACGTTCTATTTTTAAGCAAGAATCCTCCATAGCAAGAATTTTTATTTTCTTGAAAGCAATTACACGTATGTTAGGAAGGGACTTTTATCAGGATCGAAACCCAGATGAAGCAGTTTCTGAGCCTTGAACTCCATCCCCGGAGTGTTCCACCACTTCCGCACACACGTGTCCGTGCAGCTGCGACTGGGCGTGACCCCGCTCTGAGCGAACCCCCGCCTGGCGCGTTGACCACATACCGTCCTTAGGGTCTGCCCCGTCCATTCTCGCAGCCGAGGGACGGCGACTAGAGAAGAGAGTACCATCCATCCTTGTCAAGGTCAAAGGCGAAAGAGAGGTTTATTTAATGTAGAGATAAATGAAGGTCAGCTGTGTTCAGCTTCCTAAGTTTGACCATGGAAATGTTTATAGAATTGTGTGTAGTTGTACCGTACGATTTTATTTTCTTCATTTATTTATTTACGGTCTTATTTATGTTCTGTTTAATATATTAGTTCGGTTCTGGCCATCTTAAATGTTGGACATAGAAGAAGCTATATTGGAATATTTACAGCTTTATAAATCATCAGACGAGTGTAAAAGAAGAAAACCCGTCTCAGGCTGGTAGCTAACAGTTGTGACCAAGAAGCTTTCAGTTTTTATTCTACAAAACTTGCTCATTTCTAACACGAGAGATGAACTTATTTTAATATAATCCTTTTCCACACTTTAAAAATCAGCAATAGCGTTATGCATTTATAGGAAGCTTTTAACAATCCTGTCATATTTGTACTAACCCAAATGATTCACAGTGACACATTTTAATAACTTGATCACAAAACCATATGGACAATATGAATTTTAATATTATAAATGCTATTTTTTAAAGGTAGAATTTATTCTGCACAGGGTAAAAAGAATATAATATTTAGTTCTCAAGTTTGAATTATCAACATGTTACTACCGTTTTGTATATCGGAATCTTAAGTGTTACAGGTACAGAAAGCATACTGCTAGCCAAATGAACAAAGTTTAGCTGAATCTCTGTCACATGCAAATCAAATAAATTTAAAATCTTTTTTTTTTTGCTATTACTTTATATTGTATTAAATATCAAAAGCTCAGGACTGAACTAAATATTTAATCAGGTTAAATTCTGAATACGTTTCTGTTTTAATTTGTCTTGTTTTGTAAAAGTGTGCAAATACATCACATAGACTAACTGGTTCCTGCACTTTTCCTGTGTTTGTGGGTGGAAAATATTCAGTGGTTTTTTTTGTTGTTTTGTTTTGCTTTGCTCTGCTTTTGTTTTTCAACAAAGATACATATCCCCTCAGACTTGATTTGTGTCGTGTGTTGTTCAGGTAATCTCCCTGATTGGCTCAAACACAAGACCTGACTTGGCCTGCGTCCAGAACAAATAGAAAATCTTTCATGAAGAATCCCCCACGCCAGCAGTTCGTTGTGACTACTTCTTGGCTGGGCGATATGCATTGCTGATTTAAGGGGGAAAAAAAAGTCAGAATATTTTCACTGTGCAAGTAAAACAAGGGCTCCCTCTGAGCTCTGCCCACACCCCCAGCCCCGGCTGGCCTGCAGCGCCCCCTGCAGGGGGTGGTGAGCGCTCACCATCTGCTGCAGAGCACAGGGCGCAGATGCAAAAGCAGGCCTGCGGGTGGTTGGTAGTGAGTGACCCTTCCCATGCACAAAGCTGCCCCCCTCTGCCCCTGGCCCGGGGTGGAGGCATGGAGCCCTGAGGTCTCTGGTTAAAGACACGAGGTGTCCCCGCCTCACCCTCTCCGGCTTTCAGAGAACAGCCATTTTTTCAGGAGAAGCAGATGTCACACATTGCAAATAAATACGCCGGGAGCCTGTTTTTGTACGGTAGCAGGCCATCTGAAACACTGGGGAGGAGAGATTGATCAGCAGTAACATTGCCCCCGGTCAGAATGACCCGTCTC
>JAAGEH010000026.1:4644706-4679301 GCA_011751065.1 Lasiurus cinereus
AGAGGAATAGAGAGTTATAAACATTGGTGAGAGAGAAACATTGATCAACTGCCTTCTGCACACCCCCTACTGGGGATGTGCCCATAACCAGGATACATGCCCTGGACCTGAATCGAACCTGGGACCTTTCAGTCCGAAGGCTGACGCTCTATCCACTGAACCAAACCAGTTTGGGCTAAAAAAAATGTATTTTTTTAAAAAGAAGAATGGCCAAGACCGGTTTGGCTCAGTGGATGGAGCGTCGGCTTGCGGACTGAAAGGTCCCAGGTTCGATTCCGGTTGGGGGCATGTACCTTGCTTGCGGGCACATCTCCACTGTGGGGCGTGCAGGAGGTGGCTGATCAATGTCTCTCTCTTATCGATGTTTCTGACTTTCAATCTCTCTCCCTTCCTCTCTGTAAAAAAATCAATAAAATATATATTTTTTTAAATGTTTAAAAAGAAGAATGGCCAGTATTTACGGAGCACTTGCTGCTTGCACGGCATGGGGGCGAGGGCTTTATCTGTGCTAACTCGTCCTCCCAAGGACCCCATGATGCAGACGCTGGCATTACCTCCAGGTGCCAGATCAGGAGTCCGAGGCTTGAATAAGCCACTCCGCTTGCCCCCGAGGCCCCACCAGTGGTCACTGTAGGCTGTAGAAAGCCATCTCTGGCCACCGCCACGCCGCCCCTCCGGTTCGTCTCCAGGTGACCTGCTGACCTCGGCGGCCACTGCGCCCGGAGCCCGGGTCAGCCCGGGCGCATCCGCCTTGGACCGGAGTCAGCGGAGCCATCCTCCGCCCGCGCTTACAGGAAGGAGCGGATCCCCGCCAGGATGCGGTCTCCGCCCGCTGCACAAATAGGAGTGGAAAGCCCTCTCTCTCTCTCTCTCTCTCTCTCTCTCTCTCTCTCTCTCTCTCTGGATTAACTGACTTCTTTTCTTTGTAAATCCTCTCCAAATATTAATGTAGGCGCACACCCTGGCGGCTCGGTGAATTCCAGGTGACAGGAGGGAAGTCGCCATAAGTCAGTGACAGCGTGGCACCTGCTGGCATTCCCAGGCAGCCAGCGCCTCGGACACCACCGGCGCGGCTTCTGAGCCCGAGACCCGGCTCACCTGTCCGGACCACTTGGAGACTGGGCTCTGGACTCGGGCTCCTATCCCGGGATCCCCATCCCTGCACTGCGGGGTTCCGGCAGGAATGCATGGCCCCAGCTGGCACCCCTGCCTTCAGAGTAGTGACTGAGCTTCAACCAGGTCACGGTTCAGTTCCCAGTCAGGGCACTGAGTATTCCCCTCAGAGCAGCTGTGTTTTCTGAGAGAGAGACCTACATTGTAGACATACACTGAGCCCCTGCCCTGTGCTGGGAACTGTGCTAGGAGCGGGGGGAGGGGCAGAGAGAAGTTTGGGGGGGCATGACTCCAGGTAGAGATGGCAGCAGCAGGGGCAGAGCCCAGGGAGGGAGGGCGCCCTCTTCCAGGAGCTGGGGAGTGGCTGGAGGGACGATGAGGCGGGCAGGGGCTGGCAGGAGTGACACTGGAAGAGTCACCTGGAGTCACACTCGTTCAGTCATTCAACAACCATTTACTGAGCAGCGTCTATGTAGGAGCACCCTGCCAGGCCCAGGGGTTAGGGTGGGGAGATGGGTAATAAAAAACGGAAATGAAAGAGTGATAAACCCCCAATTCAATGAGGTTTTGAAGGAGGGTCTAGGTCTCTGAGAAAGGACCGTGTGAGCCGAGGGTTAACCCACAAGAAAGCCCACCCAAGACCTGGGGAACCCCCCAGGCAGAGGGGCTGCGAGTCCGAAGCCAGGTGGGACCTGTTCGGCAGGTCGGGGGAACCATGCAAAGCGGGGAGTAGAGGAGGCCTGTGAGCAAGGTGCGGGGACCAGGTGAGGCTAGATGAGGGGGGTAGAGGGGGTTCAGGCAGCGTGTGGGGCCCCCACATGCAGGCAGCAGCGGGAAGACAGGGCTGGGGTGCACTGGACTTGCTTCCCTTCGCTGCAGCCTGGAGCAGACCCCGGCTGTGGCGCCCGGACGGACTGGCCCCTGTGGTGGAGGTGAGGCTGCTCAGCCTCGGCGGGGGGTGGGGGGAGAGGTGGAGTTGATGGAAATGGGAGACTGCAGGTGCTTTCTCGGGTCCTGCTGAGGGTCAGAGTGGGGTGGGGGGGCGGGATGAGGAGCAGATGGTGACCCTCAGGACCTAGATTTTAGCCTCTGGGTGTCCCTGGTGCAGGGGTTCTTGTCCCCCCCCCTTCCCCTGCCACCCCAAGTTAGAATTCAATAGAGGAGGCGAAACTGATTCAAAAAGAAGAGGTTTAGCCTAAACCGGTTTGTCTCAGTGGATAGAGCGTTGGCCTGCGGACGGAAAGATCCCAGGTTCGATTCTGGTCAAGGGCATGTACCTTGGTTGTGGGCACATCCCCAGTAGAGGGCGTGCAGGAGGCGGCTGATGGATGTCTCTCTCTCATCGATGTTTCTAACTCTCTATCCTTCTCCCTTCTTCTCTGTGAAAAATCAATAAAATATATATTGTTTTTAAAAGAAGAGGTTTACCGAGCACGCACTAGCCAAGAATATGGCTCCCCAAACTGCCCAGGGGTCTGGCTTCTATACGGCTGGCTTCTTCCTGCAGGCACAGAGGGGACCCCTTGTTCCCCAGGTTCCTGCCCGGGCTGCAGTGCCTGGAGCAGGGGCAGAGGTGTCGGGGTTGGGGGTGCGCGAAGAGAAACTTCCATCTTATCTAGGAGATGCTAAAAAATAACAACAACTATAATAATAATAACCAGCGAGCACATCCATCCACCTCGCGAGGCTCAGCCTGTCTCAGGGCCAACAGGGCGGGAATGGGGACCCGAGAGGAGAGGAAGAGGAGGAGGAAAGACGCGGCCCTCTGGGTTGGGTGGCTCTCAGACCCTGCTACTCGCACCCAGGTGAGTAGGTGCTGGGGCAGTGTTTCTCAACCTGTGGGTCGTGACCCCTTTGGGGGTCAAACGACACTTTCACAGGGGTCACCTAAGACCATCAGAAAAACACAGGTATTAACATTATAATTCCTAACAATAGCAAAATGACAGTGATGAAGTATGGTTGGGGGTCACCACCACATGAGGAACTGAATTAAAGGGTCGAGGCATTAGGAAGGTTAAGAACCACTGTGCTGGGGGGAAGCAGCTGGTGCAGGAGATCTGAGCCAGAGACCCATGTCGGGAGTCCTTTCCCCCCGAAAGAGACGGGACTTTTCCATGAATCCAAGGTTATTCCGAGGAAACGGGAGAACTTGTCCCTGGAACCAGAAAGCCCTGGGTTCAAGCCCTGACGCTGCTGCTGACAGCTACGTGAGGCGAGACAATTTCCCTCACGTCCCTGAGCCCCCAGATTCCGGCCGTAAAATAGCGAGACCGCACCTGCAGGCCAGCACCACAGGCGGCTGCGAGGGGCGGGCTAAAGCCGGAGATCTGGGCGCACGCGGGAGGCTCTCCATAAATGAGCTATTCGTATTTCGTTGGAGGAGGGTGTGGATCCTCTTTCCTCTGCGCTGGGCTATCCGTTCCTGCACCCTGGCCGAAACAGGTGCCGTCCCGTCCTGGCGTCTTTCTGCCGCTGGATTCTCCGAACCCCGGCTGTGCCATCGAGAAAGGCTTGGCAAGCGGCCGTGGCTCGGGTGCCTGCCCGGGAACCCCGTTCTTTCTCTGCAGACGTGAGCGAAGGGTGCCCTCACAGCTGCCCTCTCCCACGCCGGGCCCCCTGGCTGTTTATGGGACGGTCTCGCCTGCCTCTGGATTAAGGGGATCTGATACCCTCGTCATCCGCTGTGGTTCCTGCGGCCACCGGCCCACCTGCTCCACCGGGGCTGAGGCTGGGAGGCTGAGCCAGAGCCAGTGCTTCTTGCCAAGTTTCCCTGGGTCCTGCTTTGGCAGGCGGGCTGTCGATAGTATCAGCAGAGATTTCCGTCAGTCTCAGCTGGAAGGGAAGTTCTATTCCTCAGAAGAGAAGACCTGATTTAAGCGCTTGTAAATGTGAAAAACTTTGCATCTGCCCCGAATCTTTTCGTTCATTCATCCATCTTATCGTCCTTCCTTCCTTCCTTTCTTTGTTCCTTTCAATTTTCCTTCCTTCCTTCCTTCCATTATTCTTCCTTCCTTCCTTTCTTTCTTCCTTCCTTTCTTCCATCTATCCATCCATCCATCCATCCATTCATCCATCCATCCATCCTTTCATCCATCCATCCATTTTTTCATCCATCCATCCACCCATCCATCTTATCGTCCTTCCTTCCTTCCTTTCAATTATCCTTCCTTCCTTTCTTCCATCTATCCATCCTTTCATCCATCCATTCTTTCATCCTTCCATCCCTCCATCCATCTATCCATCCATCCATCCATCCATCCATCCATCCTTTCATCCATCCATCCATCCTTTCATCCATCCATTCAACGACCTATTCATCCCCCACCCATCCATCCCCCCACCAGTATCAAGAACTCTTGGAGTGCCCTGGCCAGTGTGGCTCAGTTGGTTGAATGTCATCCCGTACACGGAGAGGTTGCCAATTCACTTCCAGGTCAGGGCACACGCCCAGGTTGAAGGCTTGATCCTCAGGAGGGGCCGTGCCGGAGGCAGCTGATGGATGTTTCTCATTGGTATTTCTCTCTCCCTCTCCTTCCCTTTTACTCTAAAATCAATAAAAACACATTTAGAAAAAAAAAAGAATTCGTGGGCTCTCCCACCCAGGACAAAAACGCATGGCGTCCTCACTGACGGAGCTCCAGCCGTGTGCCTCACACGGGTGACATGGGGACACGGGGACACGGGCAGGACTGTCTCCAAGGCGACCCCGCTCCTCCTGGGGCAGCTGGTGGTCCTCAGTCAGAACCAGAGATGAAGCTGTCAGTGTTCATCGGGTCCCCGGCCTGTGGGCTGCCTGCCCCGGGTCACGGGTCATCACCAGCTCCTCGGCCAGCCTGACGCAGAGGGAGCGGCCGGTTTCCTGGCCCGGCGGCCGCGGGCCAGGTGCCCAGTTTCACCTGTCATCTGGCCACCGCTGTCTGCACAGTCACGTCTGACCGGGAGGCCGGACCTGTGTCCAGCCCACGTCCGCGCCGCTCTGCTTGTCCCCCCGAGCCTCGGCCTGCGGAAGTGGGGGTGTCATTCACGCTCTCGTTCAGGTGTGGAGGGAGCAGGTGAAATAACATCCGCAAGCACCTGGCAGCACCTGGGCCGCAGGTAATGTAGCCTATTGTGCGCTGGGCGTGGCCCACCCACCTCCGGCTATTGAGGCTCTAACTCAGTGGTTCTCAACCTTCCTAAGGCCGAGACCCTTGCATACAGTTCCTCATGTGGTGGTGACCCCCAACCATGAAATGTTGCTACTGTGATGCATCGTGATGTAAGTATCTGCATTTTCCGACGGTCTTAGGCGACCCCTGTGAAAGGGTCGTTCGACCCCCAAAGGGGTCGCCACCCACAGGTTGAGAACCGCTGCTGTAATTGATCCTCGGGGTGAAGAGCTGAGCGCAGGCTGTGGGTGCCCCCCACGTGATGAGTCCAGGGTTCACCGGGACGTCCCGGCCACACGCCTGAGAATTTGCCCACCAGGAGCCCAAGACGCTCCTGCTGTGCTCTCTCTGCCTTGCCTAGCATTGCATTCCGAGATTTTTAAAAAATGTATTTTATTGATTTTTTTACACGGAGGAAGGGAGAGGAATAGAAAGTTAGAAACATCAATCAGAGAGAAACATCCATCAGCTGCCTCCTACACATTCCCCCCTGGGGATGTGCCTGCAACCAAGGTAAATGCCCTTGACCGGAATGGATCGGAACCCTCTAGTCCGCAGAGGGTTCTAGCCACTGAGCCACACCAGTCAGGGCCAGCTGAGACAGCTTTTAAATTTGCTGAGGTCTGCCTCTTTTTTAAAAATTTATATATATATTATTGATTTTTCACAGAGAGAAAGGGAGAGGGATAGAGAGTTAGAAACATTGATGAGAGAGAGACATCGATCAGCTGCCTCCTGCACGCCCCCCACTGGGGATGTGCCCGCACCCAAGGTACATGCCCTTGACCGGAATTGAACCTGGGACCTCTCAGTCCGCAGGCCGAGGTTCTATCCACTGAGCCACACCGGTTTCGGCTGAGGTCCGCCTCTTTAAACAGATTGCCGGCGGCTGCTGCGGATTCGGACGTGGTTATGAAGGCAGAGGCCCTGCCCCGGGCTGTTCTCAGCGGGGCTTGGGACCCAAGTGACATCTTCTCCCAGCTCCCTCCGCCGCCGCCCTCGTCTGACACCAACCCTCGGAGACTCTGCTCTGCATTTCAGCCAGAGAAGCTTTGGTGCTTCATCGTGTTGGGCGGCACCAGAAATGGGCCTCGGCGCGGGGAGAACCAGTTGGAAACGCTCGAGCCACAGCTCCTGGAAAAGCCTTCCGGCCTCAGACACACAGCGGTGCACGTCCCTCCTGCTGGAAATACGGCTCCTGGCGCACTGCACACCGCGTGAACGGGCCGTGTCCCTCTGGGGGAACTGGCGTGAGAGAGAGTTTCCCGGCTCCTGCGGGAGGGCACCCGTCTGCCGCAGACCCTCCCACAGAAAGGGCATCCGGCGTGAGGTCACCGGCACCGGGGACCCGGCATGTCAGGGCTGGGGTCGGTGTGTCTGCTGCCTCCTCCGTGGTAACGCAGTCTGGCAGTTCAGGGAAAACAGCAGAGAGGGCTGTTCGGACGCAGGGAGATAACCCGAAGAAAGAGCGGTCCCTGCGATGGACGAAGCTGCACCTTTCGCCAGGAGGCCAAGGGCCTGCACTCGACACAACACAGAACAACGTGAAACGCACTTAAGGCCAGGCTGTGTGGCTCAGTGGCTGAGCATCGACCGATGGGCCAGGAGGTCACAGGTTCAATTCCCGGCCAGGGCACGTGCCCAGGTTGCAGGCTCAATTCCCAGGGTGGGATGTGCAGGAGGCAGCCGGTCAATGATTCTTTCTCGTCCATTGATGTTTCTATCTTTTTTTCTCTCCTTCCCCTTCCTCTCTGAAACCAATAAAAGTATTTTAAAAAATAAATTTAAAACAGGCACCTGACTTGCCCATGAGTACGGGTTCATATTGCAATTCTCTTCCTGAAGTAGACCCTCAAAACCGTATCTGCTTCCGGCCCCACCGACCCTGGATCGGCCCCTGCCGGGTCCCTGTGTCTTCAGCCAAAGAAGAAAAGCAGGAGACACATGGCGGGCTATTAGTCACACTGGATTTATAAAGGGAAAGAGAAGGCATGTTTTTTGTAGGTGTAAGGCGCACACCTGCACTTTTAAACTGAAAAAAAAAAAAACGCGCATCCGTGGGGATTTCCCTCCGACCGGCCCACCTTCCTCATCCCCACGACCGGCCTGGCCCCTGGGAGTGTCTGAGTTTGTCACCTCACCGCCAAATACTGTGCAGGCTGGACTCCGAGGACAACATATCTAAGTATTGCTGCTGATCAAGTTCATCCTCTCATGTTGATGGCATATCCCAATGGAGATGGCTTCTTCCCACAAGACAATGCTCCATGCCACGTGCTCGTGCTCATATTGTGCAGGAATGGTTTCAGGAACATGAGAGAGATTTTACCATGCTTAAGATCTCAATCCGCTGGAGCATTTGTGGGATGAAAAAGAGCCATCAGGCAGCTGGTTCCACAACCATCAAATCTCACAGAACTGAACAGCGCTATTCATCAGGCATGATGGGCAGGTCTCAGATCCCTGCCTCCAGGGCCACGAGGCATCAGAGCAGCGGTTCTCAACCTGTGGGTCGAGACCCCTTTCGGGGGTTGAACGACCCTTTCCCAGGGGTCGCCTACGACCATCGGAAAATGCAGATATTTGCATCACGATGCATCACAGTAGCAACATTTCATGGTCGGGGGTCACCACCCCATGAGGAACTGTATGCAAGGGTCGTGGCCTTAGGAGGGTTGAGAACCGCTGCATCAGAGGAACCTAATTGCCAGCACCAGTTCTCAGCCGCCTGTTGGATCAACACGGAAACGCAACGACGGAGCGGTCCCAGGTCCTGCTCCTGAGTTCAAAGCCGTCCACTGTGCGTGTGAGTGGAAAGGCCTCTCCGGGGAGCGCGGGCCAGGAGCCGCCTCGCCTGGGTGCGCAGGAGCCGGCTGAGCGGTGGGTGAGGATGTGTAGGTCAGTGCGCGGGGGATGGAGGCGGGGATGTCAGGGCGGGCAGAGGCAGTGAAAGGCCGGTATTGTGCGGGGTGCGGGCGGCCGGCGGGCGCACAGAGCAGGCTTTGTGTGGGAGCACGGAGCAGAGAGCGCGTCTGAGAAGGGACGGCCACCCCCGCAGGAGGGTTGTCCTCAGGACAGCGCTGGCGATACTCCTCCCGACATTGACCTTCTCGCCGGTGAGTGACGGCGGAGGCCCGGGGCCTCTCCCTGGGCTGACCTCCCGGGGATAAAATCCACAGAGTCCGGTTCGTCGTGGCCGGCTCTCGGGGCCAATCAGGAAAAAATAAAAAAACGAGCCGAGACCGGTTTGGCTCAGTGGATAGAGCGTCGGCCTGCGGACTGAAAGGTCCCAGGTTCGATTCCGGTCGGGGGCATGTACCTTGCTTGCGGGCACATCTCCAGTGGGGGGCTTGCAGGAGGCAGCTGATGGATGTCTCTCTCTCATCGATGTTTCTGACTTTCTATCTCTCTCCCTTCCTCTCTGTAAAATATCAATAAAATATATTTTTTAAAAAACACAAAAAACCGAGGTCTCGCGTGTCAGTGACGCCTCAGAAAATGTCCCAGGGAGACCTGTGTTCATGCACTAAAATCCAAGTCCTGCAGCGGGAAAATGTGTATCCAAGGCCTAAAGGCGATCGGACTACAGGACACAGATGTGGAAACAAAAGCTGTAAATAGCCCTAGCCCGTTTGGGTCCCGGGTTCCATTCCAGGCAAGGACATGTACCTCAGCGGCAGGCTCCTCCCTGGCCCAGGCCCTGGCCAGGGCACGTGCAGGAGGCCACCAACCGATGTCTTCCTCTCACATCGATGTTTCTCTCTGTGTCTCCCTCTCTCTTCCACTCTCCCTAGAAATCAATGGAAAAATATCCTCAGGTGAGGATTAACCAAAAAAAAAAAAAAGTTGAAAATAAACCCAGCTGGTATGACTCAGTGGTTGAGCGTTGACCTATGAATCAGGAGGCTGAGGTTCAATTCCTGGTCAAGGGTACGTACCTTGGTTGTGGGCACATCCCCAGTGGGGGGTGTGCAGGAGGCAGCTGATCCATGTCTCTCTCTCATGGATGTTTCTGGCTCTCTATTCATCTCCCTTCCTCTCTGTAAAAAATCAATAAAATATACTTAAAAAAGAAAAAAGAAAAAAGAAAAGAAAAGAAAAGAAACATCGGTAGGAATAGAAGCTGTACCCCAACCCCCAAATCTGGGCAGCATCAGAAATCTCTGTGAGGCCATGACCCCTCTATAGGAGCTCAAGCGAGTTTCTCTGGATATGAAAGGAATGGAGATTGCCAGAGGCTGGGAGACGGGGAGACAGTTAGGCAGGGTGTGTGTGGGGGGGGGGGAGGGATTGAAAAGGAAGGGACCTCTCATTCATCCCAGACCTGTCCTCGCTGGGCACCAAGTCAGCTGATGGCCTTCGAGGCATTCTGTTTCTTTGGCTTTGACAAAAACGCCTTTTCTGTTTCTCTGCTGGAGAGAGCTGAGTGGAGTTCAGCTCCATCGGTCCTTCTCGTCCTTCGTCCTTCTCGTTGCTTCCATTAATGAGGCGCTAGCCTCTTGTCCTCTCTAATTGAATCATTCTTCTTCCTTCCACAAATGCGAAGGAAGGCTGCCTGCGAGGGAGCCATCACATTGTTTTCCAATGGCAGTGGTCTCACTGGCTCGCCACACTACAAAAGGAGTTTTTAAGCGAAATTTCTTTTTAAGTCAGACAATACGGAAACCTGGAGAAAAATAAAAATATCCCATTTCCTGCCATACAGGGGTTTTTTGCTTTATAAAAATCCTATAATAGCCCTAACCAGTTTGGCTCAGTGGATAGAATGTCGGCCTGCGGACTGAAGGTCCCAGGTTCGATTTCGGTCAAGGACATGTACCTTGGTTGTGAGCACATCCCCAGTGAGAGGTGTGCAAGAGGCAGCTGATCGATGTCTCTCTCTCATCAATGTTTCTAATTCTCTATCCCTCTCCCTTCCTTTCTTTAAAAAATCAATAAAATATATTTTTTAAAAATTCTATAATAGTGTGCACTTGTGTAATTGGCTTATTTTTCCAATAGCTCTGTATCGTGAATTCTTTTCAGGTCAATAAATACAGATCATGATTTTAAGTAGTTGCCTAGTGTTCTATTGGGGTAGATTCCCTTAATTTATTTTACCAAGCTCTCATTCTCAGACATTTTGGAAGCCATAGAGAGATCAAAGGTCTTGTACCGACATTTCTGCACACTCATTCGATTGTTCCCTGGGGATTCACACTGGAAGTAGGAGGTAGTCACTAATTCATTAACACACGGATTGAGTTCCTAGTAATGTACCTCTGGTTGTTGTTGTTTTTAAAATATATTTGATTAATTTTTTACAGAGAGGAAGGGAGAGGGATAGAGAGCTAGAAATATCCATGAGAGAGAAACATGGATCAGCTGCCTCCTGCACGCCCCTTACTGGGGATGTGCCTGCAACCAAGGTACATGCCCTTGACCGGAATCCAACCTGGGACCCTTCAGTCTGCAGGCCGACACTCTAGCCACTGAGCCAAAACCTGTTTCGGCGCACCTCTGGTTTTTAAAAAAATATATTTTTTACTTCAGAGAGAATGGGAGAGAGAAACATCAGTAATGAGACAGAATCATTGATCAGCTGCCTCCTGCACCCTCACCCCCCACTGGGGACCGAGCCCGCAACCAACCCGGGCCTAGGTCGATACTCAACTACCGAGCCCCACCTCTGCTGTTGCGGGGAACACAGCGACATTCCAGACGGTCCCGCCCTCAGAGTTGTCAATCTGGAAGAGAACTTCGGTCTTAGACAAAGAACTCAAATAAGTGGGATGAGTGGTTTCACGAGGGCAGGGAGGAACCGAGAAACCTGGTTCAAAGGAGATGTACTTTCCAAAAGGCTCTTGCTACACCTCCACCTACTGTCCCCCCAGAACCCTGTGTGCGTGTGGCCTTCTACCAGCAGGTGTGCGTCCGTCCGTCCGTCCGTCCTTCCTTCCCTGGCACCTCTGTGCGCCCACATGCTTCTCCACCCTGGCCAACCGCGAAGGCAGAGCTGCGGTCGTGGTCATGGCAGTTGTGTGTACAGACTTCTGCTTCCCTTTGTGTGTCCGTCCCTTTGTGAAAAGACACTTAGCAACCTTATCTCACGTGTGTGTGGTTTCAGGCGCTCACCACTCGTTTCCCGGAGACACGCTCACATCTCAGACCCGGAGCAAATGGCTCAGAGGTCGAAGACGGTCCCTGTGAGCCTGCGTGGCTGTGCTCCGTGGCCGGCCGCCGTGTTTCCATCCCGGCAGGGGCCGCTCCGAGCCCCCCTCATCCCGATCGCCCGCCATGAATTCGGAGAGCTCCGGCGAGGCCTTCTCACCAAAGCACCGCCATTCTGCACTCTTCCTGCAACCGGCGTGGATGGACGGGAGGAATTAAAGGGTAAAGGGCCTGGGGAAGGATCCCGTCTAGAGGAAGCTGGGCATTGTGGGTAAATCCCACCGCAGGCTGCTGTGACCACTGGAGGCCGGGTGCACAAAATCCCTGCAGGGGTGGGGTCCCTAGGCCTGGTTCGGGGTCAGGGCCTATCCGGGCCGTCTCACCCGGTCTGAATCAGGGATGGGCCGGACGGGGCCTGCTGGACGGGCCTTGCCAGATGGAGTCTGCTGGATGGGGGTGAGGGGAGGTGGTAGAGAGGAGCCGCCGAAGGTTTGCTGGCCAGGGGGAAGGACTGGGGGAGGTTGGCTGCCGTGGGAGGTTGGCTATGGTAGTGCACTAACCACCAGGGTGCAGCTCCTGCATCGAGCATCTGCCTCCTGGTGGCCGGTATGTGTCATAGCGACTGGCTGACCGGTCATTCAGGTCGTTCGGTTGTAGCGGTCACTTAAGCTTTTATCTAGATAGAGCGATTTGCTGGGCTATAGGCATGTCAGTCATCTCTGCTTTGAAAATAATCTGGGAAATTGTCGAAACCAGTTTGGCTCAGTGGATAGGGCATCGGCCTGCGGACTGAAAGGTTCTAGGTTCGATTCCAGTCAAGGGCATGTACCTTGGTTGTGCGCACATCCCCAGTAGGGGGTGTGCAAGAGGCAGCTGATTGATGTTTCTTTCTCATCGATGTTTCTAACTCTCTATTCTTATCCCTTCCTTTCTGTAAAAAAATCAATAAAATATTTAAAAATAATAATAATCTGGGAAATAAAGTGCTATTTGTTCGCTCGCTCAGCTACTATGTACTGAGCTCCTCCTCTGTGCAAGAACCTCGTGTCTGAGGGTGCAATGTGTCTACTTGTGTGAAGGTCACTTTTTACATATTCCAGCCATGGACACATCAATGCGCCTGCAGACCCAGAAAGTCATTCTCCAGTAACTGGGGTCAGCAGGTCCCACAAGAGAGGACCGGGTCTGGACACCAGCCTTCAAAGTCTGCACGGTGAGCCCCTCGCCTGGAACCAGACCTCGGAAGCAGAGCACCTCAGAGGGGCTTTCCTCCGTACCCAGGGGAGACCGGCTCCCGGGGGACCTGAAGGAAGAGTCTGAAGGGACAGCCTCGTGCCCGCCCGGGGGTGGCACCGCCCTGAGAGGGTCAGAAGTCTGTCCTGGGGAGATGTGGCTTTCGCGTACACCGGCGTTTCCTGCAGCGACTTCCATTGCGTCTTCCTTCGTCGATGCCCTTTCGAAAATGCCGGCTTGCCTCCTCTGTGCTGAGAGGCACCTCAGGAAGGAACTGGGGGTGCTCAGGCTGGAGTAGCTCCCCCTCCCCCCACTTTCCCCCTCCCCCCACCCCACCCCTGCTCAGTGGGACTGGCACAGGAATCAAAGCCACGTGACTCGGGTTGATTTCCCCTGCCTCCACACCATAATATTCTTCCTCTTGCTCTTTCTCCTTTATTTATTTTTATTTTTTTCTCCTCCTCCTCCTCCTCCTCCTCCTCCTCCTCCTCCTCCTCCTCCTCCTCCTCCTCCTTCTTCTTCTTCTTCTTCTCCTTCTTCTTCTTCTACCCTGTTACAACCCATCACACAGTGACCAGCTGAGAAGTGGCCAGACCTCTGGAGTCCCCACCAAGACCCTCCGGGGAACAGGAAGCCGGGCCCTGACCCCAGGACTGCCAGCCCGTGGCACCAGCTCTTCCCGAGGGTCCTCGCTCCGGGGGGAGGATGCCGCCGTCCGGGTTTCATCGCGGTGGGGCCGGGTTCTTTCCACGTAGCACGGTGCCCCTGGCTGGGGGTTCAGGGAGACGGCAGAGAGGCTGTTCCGGGCAGAGCTGCGCCCGGGAGCCCGGGCCACATCCCCAGGCAGCGCCTGGGCGTGTAAGGAATCCAGCGCCGGTCCTGGTCATCGGCTTTCTCCTGGCGATTTCGTGAATGAATGTCCCACAGATGGCGCGCTCTCTCTTCGACAGGGACATCCGGGGCTCTGTCTGCCCGGAACCCCCGGCTGGCTGGCCGGGCCAAAGGAGGGAAATGGATGCCCAGCCAGGCCCAGCCCAGTTGCCATGGCTCTGCCGACGCCGGGCAGATGGGCACCGGGCGGCGGAGGGGCCGGGACAGCGTGCCCCGTGGCTCAGAGTCTGCTGTTGGCGTCGGAAACCAACGGCCGGGTCCTGAGAAAGAGTCGGTTGGGTGGGAGGTACTGTGGCTTGACAGCCTCCTTATCTGTGTGTCGGCTTTTACTTTTAGACTTAAAAAACACCCCATTGTCCGAGACCAGTTTGGCTCAGTGGATAGAGCGTCGGCCTGCGGACTGAAGGGTCCCAGGTTCGATTCTGGTCAAGGGCATGTACCTTGCTTGCGGGCACATCTCCACTGTGGGGCATGCAGGAGGCAGCTGATCGATGTCTCTCTCTCATCGATGTTTCTGACTTTCTATCTCTGTCCCTTCCGCTCTGTAAAAAATCAATAAAATATCTTTAAAAACAAAAACAAAGAAACAAAAAAAAACACGCCCCATTGTGAACCCCTGGGGGCGCACGAACCGCAGCTCGAGAGCCGCACACGCTGAACCAGCTCCACCGCCGGTGCAGGCCAGGCTGGCTCTGGTCACACCAGGAGGCGGGACCCGCGCTCACTCTCCGCCGCCACTGAAGTCAGACCCGCAGCCCGGCCCGCGGGCACCAGCATGAGGCGGGTCTGGCCTGAAACTGCGTAGTCTGTGGCCGGAACGCGGAGGACCAGCCCTCGTGCAAGCCTGCTCCCTGATTGCCCAGGGCCCGCGCCTGGCACCCTCGCCCGCAGGCCCAGCGGGCAATGAAGGCGAGACACAGCCGTCAGGGGCCGGGGCAGGCTGGCACCTCACTACCTCTGTGGCCGTGCACATGTGGGTCTGGACCCCCCATCTGGCAGGAAGAGGAGGGTGGGGGCTTCGTGGCGGTGGGCACCACCCCTTCCGAGCAGTGCCGTAGTGGGGCCCACGTGTGTGATGGGAATTGTTCTGAGCACTGGGTGCGGCTGCCAACCGTGGGAACAGAGGCGTGCCCTCGTGGTCAGGCTGGTGACAGATAACCATGGGAGGACGGGAGAAACTCAGGGTGCCAGATGGCAGTCCCCACGGTGATCGGTCTTTTCCTATCCAAGCTATAACGAAACGGCGTCATTCACGCTGAGGACCTGCTGTAGTCCCTGCCCCGACCCCACCTAATGCTCTGCGATCGAACGGAGAGAATCAGAAGGATGTCCCGTAAATGCCACTCACCTCCACCCACCCACCTACCCATGAACTTTGTCCCCCCGCCCCTAATTCAGGGGGAGCGGTCGGGGAGCCTCGCTGAGGCCAGGCCCTCGCTGCACCCTGAGTGGCCCTGAGTGAGTTCCGAGTCCACGGGGCTCCGTGGGTGGCTCGCTCTGGGGGAGCCGCTCAGAGAGAGGCGCTGCCCGAGGTGGCTGTGCTGGGAGGGGCCGTGGAGAGAGGCTCCGGAGAGAGGCAGCCAGCCCCTCCCCCCCAACCAGCCCCCAGGCCTCCGTCCTCGGCACAGAGGCGGCTGAGGGAGCCCCCGTGTGCGGGCCAGGGCCTGCAGGTGGCTGCAGCCCACACCCAGCTGCACCTGCAGGAGGAACCCCAGCGGATCAGAGGGCGCCACCCAGCCCCTGAAGCAGGAGAGACGGGCACACCTTGTTATTCTTTTCTTTAAATATATATTTTATTGTTTTTTTACAGAGAAGAAGGGAGAGGGATAGAGAGAAACATCAATGAGAGTGAAACATCGATCAGCTGCCTCCTGCACGCCCCCAACTGGGGATGTGCCCGCAACCAAGGTACATGCCCTTGATCGGAATCGAACCTGGGATCTTTCAGTCTGCGGAGAGAGCTCTACCCACTGAGCCTGGGTGGGACGCTGTCCTCGCTGATGGAGAGCCAGCGACAGTGCCACCGACCACAAGCCGAGTCTTCATTCATAGCCAGTTTCCACGGGCACAGGAAGGGCGTGCTTACAACGTTCTCGCGGGTTTCCAATCTGCTCAACGACACGCACCTGGCCAGGCTTTGATTGCTTGCTGCACCGCCCGCCGCCCACATCACTCGGCCACGCGGGACCTCGGGTTCGGACCGTCGGTTCAAGCTTACAACCAGGGCCTTTGGCTATGATTGCGCTGGGATTGTGCCCGTGGCTTTGCCACGAGAGGATCGTGCCCTCTCCTTAGTCCCGGGCTTGAACCTGTCCAAACACTGTAGCCGCTCCCCACACAGCTGGGAGGTGAGCGGATCGTGTCGCCTGAGCTGGTGGAAGCTGGGGTGCCATCTGAAGGCTCCCCAGACACCGGGACACGGGGGCCCTGAGCCGCTGCAAGAGGTGCTGGATCTTAAGACTTGCTGAGAACTCTGGCTTAAGAATTCTCGAAACCGGTGTGGCTCAGTGGATAGAGTGTCGGCCTGCAGACTGTAAGGTCCCAGGTTCGATTCCGGTCAAGGGCATGTACCTTGGTGGCGGGCACATCCCCAGTAGGGGGCGTGCAGGAGGCAGCTGATCCATGTCTCTCTCTCATCGATGTTTCTAACTCTCTATCCCTCTCCCTTCCTCTCTGTAAAAAATCAATAAAAATATATTAAAAAAATAATAATACAAGAATAAACTGTTTAAAGAAAGAATTCTTGAGCGATATCGCATCATGCGATGTATGCACAGCCTGTTAAGCAGTGCATGTGCCTGTGGATGAGCTCTGTTCGTGCGTGCACACACGTCTGTCTCCTGGAGGTCCCTAACCACGGCCCGTTGCTTTCTGGGGAAAGAGCTCAGCCCTCGGAGCCCACCCCCTCCCCTGCAACTGGCACGAACTCCAGAGGACAAAGGGGCAACAAGATCGTTTCCCTTCACTTTTTTATCACTTACCTCACCCAGCACCGCCCCTGAAACCTGCCAGGGTTCCTCCTAGTACACGAGAATTCGGCAAAGCCTTTATAGTTTTCCTTTTCCTTTTACAGGGCTTGTAGGTAAAATGACTGGGAGGACCGTACCTGTGACAACAGAGCAGGTTGTGAATGGACTGAATGAGTAAAGGAAGGAGGAGCAGGAGGAGGTGAGCTACGTGTGAATGTATAGCTGTTTCGGTGCCTGGAGTCCATGCAAATGACGTAGTCGAGGTCTTCAAACAGGAATGGCCAGGCACTCCGGCTGAGGGTTGCTCTCTCTTAAAGGCCTCTCACAGCAGCCCCAGGGACTCAGGACCCTGCGGGCAATTCCCCGAATGTGTTGTCCTGAGACCTTGGTTCTCCGTGTTGGATAGTAGAGAGAGAGAGAGAGAGAGAGAGAGAGAGAGAGAGAGGGAGAATCCTCTCCAAAGAAAACAAAAGCTAAAACATCCAGCAGCTCATCTGTTAGAGCAATTACAGTAATCGCCGCTGACCTGCAGGCTCTCAGACCGTCAGGGGGGGCACAGTTTTTAAGGCCCTCGAAGTGGGTCCTTGGACCAAGGCGGTTAGGACGAGAGGCAAGGCTTGTGCGGGGCCACAGGACGCACGCGGTCCTGCAGCTGTGATGCGGACCCAGCCCATCTGCTGCCCGTGCTGGCCCCTCAGACCCACTGGCTGTGGCACCGCCCGCTGTGGCACCCCCTGCTGGTCCCCAGGCTGAGGGCTCCTCCCCAGCGCTGTCGCTGGTGCCCGGAACGCACACAGTCCCGACCCGTGGGACAGCACCCTGTCCAATGGGACGTCTCTGCCGGCACAGCTGCTTCGCCCGGGACCTCCGGGAGTGAATCCATTCTCCGGACTCGGAGCCCTCTCCTCCCTCCCCACACGTGTGTGTGTGTGTGTGTGTGTGTGTGTGTGTGTGTGAAGGAGACGGGGACAGCAGGGAACAGCCCCCACCCAGCGTGTAGAACCCCATCAGGTTCTGCGTCCTGTGGCCAGTCTCTCCCCGGGAAGCTCCTGGCTTTTATTATTATTATTATTATTATTATTATTATTATTATTATTATTTTATTTTTAGAGAGAGGGAGAGAGAGCTAGAACATCGGCCAGGGGAAAACATCCATCAGCTGCCTCCTGCACGCCCTCCCCCGGGGATCCAGTCCCAACCTGGGCGTGCGCCCTGACGGGGTCTGGGACTGGCAGCCGCTTGGCACACGGGTCGATGCTCAACCTCCGAGCCCCACCGCCCGGTGGCCAGGCCACGTCCCTTCCCAGCTGGGTCTCTGGTTCCCCGCGTACATGTCTGCCAGCCTGAGCCGGTCCACGGTGGCCACTCGGGCCCTCGTTCCAGTGCGGGCTGTCCGTGCGTCTTCCAAGGAGAGCATGTTCCTAGTAAGCTGGTGAGAAGCTTCTCTTTTCAAAAACTGGCAGCGGCCTGCGTAATGGCTCCTTAAGGTGAGTATGGGCAGGAATTATTTAAAGTGAATTCAGTGGTCGGCCGGCGTGGCTCCGTGGCTGAGTGTCGACCTGTGAACCAGGAGGTCACAGTTCGATTCCCCATCAGGGTTTATGCCCAGGTTGTAGGCTGGATCCCCAGTGGAGGGCGTGCAGGAGGCAGCCCATCAATGATTCTCTCTCATGGATGTTTCTATCTCTCTCTCCCTCTCCCTTCCTCTCTGGAATCAATAAAAATTTATGTGTGTGTTTTTTTTAAAAAGAGGTGGGGTCTCTGTCCTCTATTCTTGACCTTGAACTGAGCAACGACCTAACCCAAGGAGCACAGTGTCTGACACCAGTGCAGGGGGCTGGTTTGTGCTGCAGCCCTAGACCAGCAGGCCTGGAGGAAGCTCAGGAGGCACACAGACCTCCCCCCCAGCCGCCCCCACCCCCACCCACCCCACCCCGGCCCGGCTGCCTGGAGCCTGAGCTTGCCCCGGGCTGTGTCTGCTCCCTCACACAGGTGCTCCCTCACAGGCCAGTGAAGACAGCATTTCACGGACAAACAGCTTTCCTGCATTTCCTCCGCGTCTCCTCTAGCTAGGAGGAGACAACAGCGACCATCCGCATGAACAGCGGCTTTGGGGGGCCTCGGCTCACCTGTGGGCACTGCCCCTGGGAGGCTGGTGAGCCCAGTTTGCACCCACAGAAGCAGGAAGCCAGGGCCTCGCCATCCCGGCTCCCGCAGCGCCACCCAGTGGCACCGGGTAGAACACCACGTGCGCTCACGGGACCCGGTGAAATCACTCTGTCTCCGGTGACTTTCCTGCCAAAGCAAACCTTCCTCCTGGGACAGGGACCAGGAGCACCCTGGAGCCCAGGCCTCTGCCTTCCTGCGGGGCCGCCTCCCAGTGGGCGGGAAAGAAAGGGGGTGTGAGGCCATGGCCTCTGACTGGAAAGACCCCAAGTCTTTTTTTTTTTTTAATATATTTTTATTTTCAGAGAGAAAGGGAGAGGGGTAGAGAGTTAGAAACATCAATGAGAGACATCGATCAGCCGCCTCTTGGACGCCCCCCACTGGGGATGTGCCCCCAACCAAGGCATATGCCCTTGACCGGAATTGAACCTGGGACCTTTCAGTCCGCAGGCCGACCCTCTATCCATGGAGCCACACCAGTTTCATCAAGATCCACGATATGAGAGGAGTCTCAAAGAACTGGGGAACAAGCTTTCAGACAGCACGGCTGGGACCCTGGCTTTACCCACGCTCGTGCCCCCTGCTCGTCCCTCTGGCTGACTCCCTGTCTCCATTCTTTAAAGTTGGGGCCGAGTGGGGACAGTCGCTAGACTCGAGTCAGAGGCTCTGGCCTCACACCCCCTTTCTTTCCCCACCCACGGGGGACGGTCATCTCGGTGCTGGGCTGACCTCGGCCAGCCATACTCGGCGGGGAGAGCGGGGACATTTTAAGCTCCCCTGGGGTGGGTCAAAGGTGGTTCTGTTCGGGGTACCCACCTGTCACAGGGCCTCTCTTGCAGGTGTTTCTCTCCTTTTTTAGAGAAAGCCTCTGAATATCGCTGAGCCTGAAGTCCCCTTCCCTGCAAGGTGGAGAGCGAGTGAGCTTGGGGCGTGCACTGCGGGACCCCCTAACTGTCCCAGGCCTCTTGCTGGGGAAACAGCACCCCGCTTTCCCGGAGGAACCCCTCCCTCCAGCGCAGGTGACGAACGAATCCGGGAGCAGGATGATGAGTTCGATTTCTCATGAAGAAATTCAGGAGGAGCTGCTGCAAAAGAAAGGACTCGCCAGCTGAAGCGCCCCGAGTCTTCGCTGGCATGTCTCCAGACCAATCCCTCGTGCCCAGACCCGGGGCCTCCATTGTACCGACTGGACTCCACGTCTCGGGTGACCGGGGGGAGGCGGCTGCTGAGGCAGGAGCGGGCCTGGCCAAGAGCGACCTCACAGCCAGACTCGCCATGCACCAGGGGACACGTGGAGGGACGAGGAGGCCTGTAAGACCACACAGTGCAATGCGGATCGCTGAAACCGCCACCGGGGTCCGCCATGGCCGAGGAAAGGGCGGGGGTTTGTGATGGACAGAGGGGGCGGCGGCGTGGGAAGAGGAGGCAGAGATTAGTGGGGTGCAGGGCTTCGCTGGACGGAGGGGACGGCCCCCACCTGCCGTTCGGAGCCATTTCCAGCAGGACAGGCCCCGGGTGGTGGAGGGGGGGCACTCGGGTACGGGTGAGGACAGACCGGGTACGGGTAAGGACAGACCACAGGGGCCAGCGCCCGCGGGAGAATGGCTGTGCCCCCTTCAGACACGGGGCCGCCGCAGACTCCCAGGGCGCGTTCTGCCAGCACCTCTCCCGGAAGACAGAGCCTGTGCCGGAAGTCCATGCCTTCACCCCCGGACAGCGTGGGGAGACGTCCTTCTGGGTCACACAGGACATGCACCGGCTCCTGCCTCTGCACCTGCCGGTGTTTCTCACCACGTGACTCACAACCACCTGCCAGTCCGGTTCACAGCCCAGATCCAGGGCGGCGCCCCGACTCTCTGACTCAGACCTGAGTGGCCGGGGAGCATCCTCGGGTGCCTTCCACACACCCGCCGGGACCCACGGGGCAGCTGTGTCTGCGCATCCCTCCTCGCCCCCAGCACTGGACCTCCATCACCTCGCCCTTCATCACTGCTCACTGGGCTCCAGCTTCCCATCTGGGAGATAAAGAGCCATCTCGTCCGCTGTCCGCGGGCGTCTGGCTCTCGGTGGGAGCCTCAGATCGAGGGGCCGGCTAAACCCGGGGCTGCTGCTGGCCAGCCCTCCGCTGGCAAAGGCCCATCAGCTTCCCTCCAGCCTGCGCCAGCTTGCCACGGCGGGGGGACCGGGGCCACAGACAGGCTCCTTCCCCTCCATTCTTTCTGACGGCGAGTGGGGATGTCCCAGAGCTCCGGGCACATGTCCCCTCTGCCCTGTTCTCAGTCACCTCTGCAGACCACCCCCCTCCCGCGCCAGGCCCCAGGCCCCGAGTATGGGAGCTACTCAAGCCTCGGAGGTCTCACAGCCCAGCCTCTCGGTGCCGGGGCACAGGTGAGCACCCCGTGACACGGCTCAGGGCTCAGCATCATTTCTCCTCCCGCCCCAACGGCCCGGGAGCTGCCGCGTGGTCTTTGTTTGGGAAGCAGGAAGGATGAGGCGGGAGAGGGAAGGCAGCGCCTGCCGGTCCACGCCTGGTCCACGCGTCGCTGTCCTCGACGGCGGGTCTGCAGCCTCCTGTCCGTGTGCAGAGCCGCAGGGATAGAGTTAGGAACATGGATGCGGGGCTGCTCCAGGCTCCCCGAAGACCATCACAGGGACGGCTTACTTCCGCCCTTCCCGGGCAGCACTGAGAATAAATCATGAGCCGACAGTGAAGGGGCTGCTTGCCCTGAACCTGGGCAGGCTCTTCTCATCCAGGCTGCCCGGCCCCTGACACCACCTGCCCGGAGACCCCACTGCTCTGCCTCACAGCCTGATGGGAGATTAGCTGCATTGGAAGCCCCTCCCTGTCCCCACCATCTGCTGGCCTACTATGTGCTATCAACTGAGTGGATGTGCTCCCTCTCCTCCCCCCCCCAAAAGTCACATATTAAAACCTAACCTCCAGTCCTAGCCGGTGTGGCTCAGTGGACAGAGCGTCGGTCTGTGGGCTGATGGGTCCCGGGTTGATTCCAGAAAAGGGCACATGCCCGGGTTGTGGGCTTGGTCCCCAGTAGGAGGCATGCAGGTGGCAGCCAATCAGTGATTCTCTCTCATCATTGATGTTTCTATCTCCCTCTCTCTTACTTTCTGAAATCAATCAAATATATATATATTTTACAACATGGCCCTGCAAAACATGATTTTTTAAAAATTTATTTATATATTTATTTTTTAAAGATATATTTTATTGATTTTTCACAGAGAGGAAGGGAGAGGGATAGAGTTAGAAAAATGATGAGAAACATCCATCAGCCGCCTCCTGCGCGCCCCCTACTGGAGATGTGTCCCACAACCAAGGTACATGCCCCTGACCAGAATCGAACCTGGGATCTTTCAGTTGGCAGGCCGATGCTCTATCCACTGAGCCAAACCTGTTTCAGCCAGGTCCATGTTTCTCTCTCTCCCTTCCTCTCTACAAATCAATAAAAACAAGAAAAAAAATGGGAAAAAAAATCAGTAAGAACATATCCTCAGGTGAGAATTAAAAAAAAAAAAAGCACAAATATCACTTGGGTATGTAATCATAGATTCTTTTACTTGATCTCGCCTCTTGCCAAAGAACTCTTGGAAGGAAACACCATAGTATTTTCCATCTTAAACTGCATTTTAAGTGAAAGGGTTTCCTCATCCATTCACCCCTCCAAAATTTCAGCCATTTTCCCTGAAAAGAACAGCAAAACCTGAAGCAAAATCCCAAATTAAAAAAAAAAAAAATTGCCTGTCTATGCAGTTTCTTTGGGCCTGGCAGCAAAGTGGGCAATACGATGTGCACCTAATAGTTGGGATTTTTATTATTCTAGCATGTATATGGGGCGGGGCAAAAGCCTAACCGAAAGTTCATTCTTGTATACATGTATTCTTTTTTTAAAACATATTTTATTCATTTTTTTTTACAGAGAGGAAGGGAGAGCCTGAAACATCCATCAGCTCTCTCCTGCACGCCCCCTACTTAGGGATGTGCCCGCAACCAAGGTGCACGCCCTGGACCGGAATCGAACCCGGGACCTTTCAGTCCGCAGACCGACGCTCTATCCACTGAGCCACACCGGTTTGGGCTATACATGCATTCTTAATAACTGCGTTATGTTCCACATAAACCACTGCAAACTTACTTTTGCCCCACCCTGTATAAACCACGTGGCTTTTAAAAACTGTCATCTACGTGACCACCCCCCATATCAGCGTGGGCCCCCCAGCCTCTCCCGGAGGAGGAGCGCGGGCAGCCCCAGCCTCTCCCGGAGGAGGAGGAGCGGGGCCCCCCACCCCTCCCCGGGGGGGGGGCGGGGGCCCCCCAGCCTCTCCCGGAGGAGGAGGAGCGGGGCAGCCCCAGCCTCTCCCGGAGGAGGAGGAGCGGGGGCAGCCCCAGCTTCCCGCGGAGGAGGAGCGGGGCGGGCGGCGGCGGCGCCCGCGGCGTCACAAAGGCCGCCGAACGCTCGGGCCGGCGCCCGGGCCCGGCGCCAGGGACTCGCGGGCGGCAGCGCGAGCACCGCCCTCCGCCCTCCGCCGCCCGCCGGGCCGGCAGCGTCTTGGCGGCTCGCGCGCCGCAAAGCGCGCTGGGAGAGCGGCGCCGGAAGGACGCACGCACGCACACGCGCGCACGCACGCACACGCACACGCACGCACACGCGGCGGCGGCGGCGAGGTTATAAAAGGGCCGGGGCCGGCGGCGGCGGGCGGAAGTGGGCGGACCGGCGGCTCGGGCGCTGTTGTTTGGGGCCGGCACCTCCCGAGGGGCGTTCTCGGCAGGGCCGCCCGGCGGCGCAGGCCGCGGTGACAGGCCCGCTTCCCCGCCCTTGGCTCCCGGCGCCGCGCCCGCCCCCCGCAGGCCCCCGCAACATGGCGCAGGAGGCGGCGGCGTCCCTGAGCCCCAAGCCGCGGGCGGCCGCCTGGGTGGAGGCGCTGCGCGGCGACGGCGAGACGGACAAGCACTGGCGCCACCGCCGCGAGTTCCTGCTGCGCAACGCCGGCGGCCTGGCCCCCGAGGAAGCCGCTGCCGCCGAGGACGATGCCGATGCCGATGAGAGCGGCGCCCGGCGCCGGCAGCTGCAGCAGCTCGTCGCCTTCTCCATGGCCTGGGCCAACCACGTCTTCCTCGGGTGCCGGTGAGCGGGGGGCGCGGGGAGGGCGGACCTGCCGGAAGCCGACCTGCCGGAAGCCGACCTGCTGAGCGCCCCCCTGGGGGGGGGGCCGGCGCGGCGTTGGGGGCGGTGCACCCGGAAGGACGCGCCCCCCCGGCACTGGCTCCACCTGGTTTCTAAGGTTCCGGGCAAGAAAGTGCCCGGCGGTTGGTGATACCACTTTCCATCCCCACCCCGATTGCAACCAGGAAATATGCCCATGTTCCCCCCCTCCACCCCCCAGAAGTTTGGGAGCTGGGGGAACCCAAACCCCCTCTGACCGGCGGCTTTTCCTTCTCTTTTTTTTTTTTTTTGGCAGGTACCCGCAACAAGTGATGGATAAAATTCTTAGTATGGCTGAAGGCATCAAAGTGACCGATGCTCCCACCCATACCACCCGAGACGAACTGGTTGCCAAGGTGAAGAAAAGAGGGATATCAAGTAGCAATGGTTAGCAGATCATAGCTGTGCCCGTACCTAGGAGTTTTAGAACATTTTAAGTTTGCGCTGTCGACGAGGAATCGTTCAAACTGCTTTTTTTTTTAAAAAAAAAAAAACAACCCCATCCGGAACTGGTTGAATGTTGAATGTCACAACTGAGTTGGCGTGTGTGTGTCTGTGTGTGTGCCTGTGTGTGTGTGTGTGTGTTCTCAGGCTCTGAGCGTGATGGTTTGAACTGCTTTTCGATTTTGAGGTGCCACGTGTCTTGGTTGTTGATTTTTTTTTTTTGGATGCTGGAAGTGAATGATGCTCTTGAAGTGCTGTCTGAGAAGTTAATGAAGTTGTTTCACCTGTTTTGTTTTATGTTGGAATGAAGGGACCCGGGAAGGCCGCCTTTTTGTTTATTTTTATTTTTTTATTGATTGTGTACAGAGAGGAAGGGGGCGGGAGAGAGAGAGAGAAACCGCCATCGGTTGCTGCTCAGGTGGCGCGCAGCCCGGCCTGGGATTGAACCTGCAGCCTGAGATGCGTCCCGCCCCGGGAGCCACCTTTTGATGTGATGGATGAAGCTCTCCACCCGGCTAAACCTCGCTGGCCCAGGCTCTCCCACCCGTTTTACAGAAACGACTGGTTCCAAAATATATTTGCCTTGTGCCTTCGTTTTAATGCATATCTGTCTTCTCAATTTTTAGCTGATGGGTCTGAGGTGGACTGGTCACATATCTGTTCTCTCTCTCTCTCTCTCTCTCTCTCTCTCTTTTTAGAAGGGGTAGAAGAGCCCACGAAAAAGCGAGTTATAGAAGGAAATAACAATTCGGCAGTGGAGCAAGACCATGCCAAGATTGCTGCCAAAACAGAACACGCCTCGGCTCAGCAGGAAAACAGCTCGGCGTGTACCGGGCCGTCTACCAAATCGGAGAGCGGGGGGCCCTCCACTCGGAGCTTTGGCACCTCGGATCAGAGCGGCTCTACCGGGGACGGCGACCAGTCTGCGTCCAGCCAGAGCGGCCTGTCCTCTCAGGTGACGGCAGCCGCAGGGCCTGCGAAGGCTTCGGAGTCCGAAGCCCCAGACAAACACAGCTCAGCATCGTCCATTGTCTCCTCGCTGCTGAAATCCAGCGTGAATAGTCACGTGACCCAGCCCGCCGATTCCAGCCAACCAGGCGGGTCACCCAAAAAGAGCGCTTTGGAAGGCTCTTCCGTGTCCGCTTCTCCAAGCGCCTCGGAGGTGGAGGTGCCCTTGCTGGGCTCCGCAGGAAGCGCAGAAGTGGAGTTGCCACTGTTGTCTTCCAAACCCAGTTCAGAGACGGCCGCGAGCGGGTTACCTCCCAAAACCAGCTCCGAGGCAAGCGTCTCATCAGCGGTTCCTAAAAACAGTTCTTCTTCAGGCTCATCCTTACTCACTGCCAAGAACAGCACCTCGGTCAGTGCGTCCCTGCTGGCTTCCAAAAGCACTTCGCAGGTAGCCGCCTCGCTGTTAGCTTCCAAGAGCGGCCCCCAGACCAGCGGGTCTCTGGTTTCCAAAAGCACTTCCTTAGCAGGGGTGTCCCAGCTGGCGGCCAAGAGCAGTTCGCAGACCAGCGCCTCCCAGTTGCCTTCTAAAAGTACTTCCCAGTCCGGCGAGAGTGCTGTCCGGTTCACTTACTGCAAGCTCACCAACGAGGATGTGAAACAGAAGCAGCCGTTTTTCAACAGACTGTATAAGACGGTGGCGTGGAAGTTGGTAGCGGTTGGGGGCTTCAGCCCCAGCGTGAATCACGGAGAGCTCTTAAACGCAGCCATCGAGGCCCTGAAAGCGACGCTGGACGTGTTTTTCGTCCCCCTGAAAGAACTGGCAGATCTGCCGCAGAGCAAGAGCACGCAGGAAAGTATTGTTTGTGAGCTGAGGTGCAAGTCTGTGTATCTGGGCACCGGCTGTGGGAAAAGCAAAGAAAACGCAAAAGCCGTCGCATCGAGAGAAGCATTGAAGGTGTTTCTCAAGAAGAAGGTGGTAGTGAAAATATGTAAACGGAAGTACAGAGGCAGCGAAATAGAAGACCTAGTGCTTCTTGATGAAGAAGCGAGGCCTGTAAACCTACCTCCAGCATTGAAACACCCTCAAGAGTTACTATAATCCGCGCAAGATGTCGCCACATACAGTATCTGATATTGGCAGAGAAGAACTGACTTTTGTATCATATAAACAGGCTTTCACAAATTTTGTATTGCTTTTTTTCCAGTTTTGCAGACAATTTCCATTCTAGTTCTCTTCACCCAGAAGTTGTAAATAACTCGCGACAGTACGCATTAAAAGATAACGCATTCACAGCATACCAGTATGCTGTTTTATCTGCTGAGGGAAATACTGTCTTCTATTTTTAATGACGCATTAGGTACGGTGTGTAGTTCTGTAGAGTCTTAAAACTTTTGTACTGCTTTTGATTTGGTGAAATTACAGTAAGTTGTCTACCATGCTTTTTTTTTTTTTTTTTTCCTAGTGGACTAAAACCTCCCACATCAAGAAAAGGGGACCATAGTATTTCAAAGTCTGAAGCTTACGGTTTTAAGAACGTTGCCCATAATGTTGAATGTGTCTGTTAAATAATAAAAGAAAACATAATGGCCTCAGACTATTTTTATGAGAAGTTGTAAGCATTTTTCAGATGTAAAGCAGTGTAAAGTACTTAAGGTTATTTTATCCCGAGGTTGTTTAAAATTCATGGTTTTGACCACTGCAGATTCTTGAAAGTGGGTTAATAATTTATGTTTTGAGGTAAAATACAATTTACACTTTTTCTTAAGACAAATGTGGGTTTCTATATTAAACATATTTTGTGACTACTGCTATTAACAGATTGATTTGTTTAGATATTAAATGCTTTAAGCTATTTTACCTTTTCAAGAAGTTGTGTTTTTTTTCCCCTTAAGTCAGAACTAATTCCTGCAAATATGTTTCTTGCTATTAGTCATTGTAAATGACAACCCAGTAGTTTTTCATAGCTGATAGACAACTTTATGAATAGAGAAGGTACAATTGGCAAGTCTAGAACTGGATGGTCTTTTTACAAATCTTAATACTGGGAAGAAGAGAGAGAGCCATGCTCAGCTCTTGAATGAGCTTATTCAATTGACAAACCTTTGTTAGTAATGAAATGGAATCCTGTGTTTGTGTCCTGGGTCAGTGGTTGGCAAACTCATTAGTCCACAAGAGCCAAATATCAACAATACAACGATTGAAATTCCTTTTGAGAGCCACATTTTTTAAACTTCTTCTAACACCATTTCTTCAAAATAGACTCGCCCAGGCCATGGTATTTGGTGGAAGAGCCACACTCAAGGAGCCAAAGAGCCGCATGTGGCTCACGAGCCGCAGTTTGCCGACCACGGTCTTGGGTGATTCTAATTGTATTATTCCATTGTGATATATTGTTTCATTTTTCTTCAATGGCCCAAGATGTCTAGTTATCTTTGTGGCTTTTCTTCTGGCTTTTGAGATACTGCAAACTGAGCAGTAACAGCGATAATATAAGAAAAAAAATCAAGAAATGACCTCTCTCAGGCCAGTAATGTTAGAATAAGTAAACAGAATTTAAGTAACAATTTAAATATGTAGAAGTTATTTCTATTTTATATTATAGAAATAATAAGGATACTTTATATACTTGAAATAATCAGAATTGTTTGTTTCACCAGATAACATTTAAAAATAAATGATTCAAGAATGTTAAATTTGATATCAACGTTATCTCCATATTCTATAAGTGGGTTGTGAGAAACAATAATATGAATTAGTGGAAGCACTTTTAATGACCTCTTAATCTTGAAATGTGTATTTTGTGGGATGACGATTGTCAGAAAAATGAGCCAAATACTACAAAGAATAAATTTCTATAACGTATCTAAGTAGTTTGGTAAATTCCTAAATTGGCTTGTTTCACGTTAACAAAGCTTATTGAAAATATTTTAAATTCTCGTAACCTTTTGATATGGTAGAATTGGAGGGAGCTGCTTAGTGTAAAAACAAACACTTTAATTTTTAAACATTTATTTGCTATAAAGTTACTAAAAGCTTCAATCCCTTGAAATTGTTAAAAGAATTCATGATTTAAGAAAAATGCGCACTTTATAATTCTTGAAGGTAGTACAGTGCAGAGAAAGCCAACTTGGCAATCTGTTGTTGAGAATCTCGGTTCCCTCTGGGACTTGAGCCTTTAAACGTCATCTGTAAAGTAGAACTAATAGCTGCCACAGAGCATTGAAGATAAAGCAAGATAATACACTGAAAGTGCCACTGTAATGCAGTATTCCTTAGTTTACTAACTGCTTAGACTGTTCGGATTTCCTCACAGCCTTAGGAGTAGCTGTGCTCATTTGGCCCATTTTTCAGGTGAAGAAACTGAAAAGAGTAATTTGGTCAAAGATTGATTTCAGCTGAAACCGGTGTGGCTCAGTGGATAGAGCGTCAGCCTGCGGACTGAAAGGTCCCAGGTTCGATTCCGGTCAAGGGCATGTATCTTGGTTGTGGGCACATTCCCAATGGGGGACGTGCAGGAGGCAGCTGATCTATGTCTCATCGATGTTTCCAACTATCCCTCTCCCTCTCTAAGAAATCAATAAAATATGTATTTTTTAAAAAATTGATTTCAAACCCCTGATTCCAGAGCCCAAGCTTTTACACGATGTTCTATTGCTTACCTTCTCCAAATTGTAGTTTTTGAAAAACCCTAGTTAATAGTGATCACATCTTCAAAGCTGCAGTCCCTTGAAATGAGTCACATCAGTTCTTTATTAATGCTTCTCCTTACTTGCTTGTCTAGAATATTCTCAAATAGGGAATTACCCCTTATGGGTGCAGTTGAAGTTTGTTTTTAAAAATCCTAAAATAATTTGCAATCAGGTTTAGTGAGTAAAATAGGTTATTAAGATGGGAAACAAAAACAAGACAATGTCCTGAGATTGATTTTTCTTATTGTTAAAATCAGAATTTTTTTTTTAATGGTAAAGTTAAAAAATTGGGCTCTAGCTGGTTTGGCTCAGTGGGTAGAGCATCAGCCTGCAAACTCAAGGGTCCCAGGTTCAATTCTGGTCAAGGGCACATGCCCAGATTTTGGGCTTGATCCCCAGTAGGGGGTGTGCAGGAGGCAGTTGATCAATGATTCTCTCATTAATGTTTCTCTTTCCGAGGTCAAAATATATTTTTAAAAAAATTAGAAAGTTGACTTTGAAGAATAATGATGTCGTGAGTTTTTAACCCAAATTCTTGGGGGCAGTTGGTGCTGCCATTGGCTGGGATAACTGGCATAAGGCTATATCATCCCTCCTTCCCATTCCCAATTCCTGCAGCACCTCTTTGGACTATGAGCAGGAGTGGGGTTACAACTAGGAGACCCAGTGTAGGCAGCCAGCTTCCTTCTGCAACAGCCATTAGAGTGGATTGTAAGAGGTAAGTCATCTGTTTACTACAAAATGAAACTAATCTATTTTTAAGTAATATGCCCTAGTAGAATTTGTAATTAGTAGGGACTCGGGCTTAAGGGACCATTACATAAATTAACACTAAACGCTACCATTCATTTTTAATTGTGACATATAGGCGTCCATGAGGTCCATTTATGTATTTAGTCTAATAATTATTAGTTGAATGTCCATATAACATTTACATAGGCCAAAATAGAACTATGAGCAAGTCAAAAACTCGCCTGTGAATAACTACCATTGATTGAATACCTGCGATATCTTGATTTTTTGCACGTGTTGTTTAAGGCTTTCCACAGCCTGTCGGTGGGTTGGTGCTGGTCGTGGGTTACAAATGAGGGAAGTGATGACGGATGGGAATTGTTTCCCTCCGTTCACAGAACTGGTGAATGTTGAAGAGAAGATGAACGAGGACTTGGTTCTAATTTGGGCACCGAATGTCAACGTCAGTGAGATACGCTGTCCCGTATTTGTTTCCTGTGCTGCAGAAAATAAGTGTAATTACACAGGAAATTTGGAAAATTTTTATTTAAATTGGTTACTTCTAAAGAAATAACTACTGAGCTATGTATCTGAAGTAATCACTGCGAAATATTTCCTAGACAGTCTACTTACAGAATGCAAAGGAACAATTTACAGAGGCAATGATACAAAGATGTAATCAATAGCTGAAACATAATCCTCATTGCTCTTCACCATTTGCTTTTTAAATACTTTTCTACACTAGCGAAGGAAGACCTGGTTCATGTGAAATCAGAACTAACAGAGGTCCATGGAGGCGGTTAGTTTATCTGCACTGTGGTGGACGGAGGACCACACTTACTGAGGGAGCTAGTGATCACACACTCAGCCTGCAGCTTGGAAACCAATATGGGGTAAAGCAGGTGCACCTTTCTGTACTCAGGTTCCCAAACTCTGAATAAATGCAATTAACAAGAGGAATCGAAGTAAAATAAGAATACTATTTTGACATTACTCCTTTCCCCCATAATTCACATTTGTTTGCAGTCGTTTTCTATTATGACTCATGGGAAAAGAGAAGGATAGTGTGACTACAGAAGTCTCCACCAGAGAGAGTGAGGAAGTGAAAAGAGAAGAAGGCATTTGAGACGGTGGGTCCTGACTTATACAACACGAACTTCACTGGTGTCCAAATCGCAGCGGTGGGAGTGCTGACATTTTCATTTAATGAGCCTCCCTGGTTTACCCCAACTACACTATTAAAGAATGCGTCACTTTAGAAGTTCCAAGAGAAAAGCAAAAGGCTTGAGTAAGAAATACCTAAGGCATCAGGAACTTAAATACAGAGCCACTGAGTCGCACAACACCAGGGGGCAACATCCACATGAAATATAATGGATATTATTTGATAACAATAGATAATGTCCCTTGGAGTTTGGCAATTGCCATAATGAGTAAACTTTTGAGAAAAAACTTACTTTTAAAAAGTAATTTGAGCCCAGCCAGCATGGCTCAGTGGTTGCGCGTTGATCTATGTATGAACCAGCAGGTCACCGTTGGATTCCTGGTCAGGGCACGTGTCCGGGTTGCAGGCTCGATCCCTAGTCGGGGGGCATTCAGGAAGTGGCTGATCAATGATTCTCATCATTGATATTTCTGTATCTCCCTCTCCCTCTCTGAAATCAAAATCCACATTTTAAAGTAATTTGAATTAAATATTGGTTCTGTGAAGCATGGAGAGCATGTAATTCTAACGAACTTTTTAGAGGTAGCATATGCTAAAGTTCTTTGTCGATGCTGGGGGCACTATGAACATTCTTTTTCCTATATAGAGAATTATTTCAAGACAATAGCCTAAAATAAAATTACATCAAGTGAAGTTAAGGCTGCTTGGGTTAGGTTAAGGATTTTTTTTTTTTTTCCTCTACTCACAGACCTTGGGGGAATTTCAGGAACCGGGCAGATGAAGAGTTGTCAGCTCAGGAAGGGAATAAAACTCAAGCCTGCTTTGTGGTCTCTACAGATACTGTCCCTCAGTTACACCGTTTGCGTCTGTACATTTGATGTAAACCTACCCTCTCTCGCTCAGTTTCTTCCGCATCTTTTTCTGGCTCCATTACTTGCTTTTTCTTAGCTGTCACCTTTTGCGGATGTAAGCTAATGTCAGTGCCTGAAGATTTGAAGATTTTTCCTGTCTGCAACCACAGGAGATAATACTTTAGACATCAGACACCCTATAAATTTCAATGTGATGCTGGTTCTGGGAGAATTCATGAAAAAACAAAAACAAAACACAAAAATTGCTGATCCTTTTGAATCTGTGTTCAGTATAAAGCAAGTGTTCAGTATAAAGAACATAATAAAAGGTCAGGTCAACTCTGCTCCCAAGAAACAGATTTGTGAGTTTTTTGTAGACTTCGGTGGTTTTTAGAATTTAAAAACCCATCCCTTTTTACTGTAAGGGAATCCATGCCACCATATATTAAAGCCAAGTTTCCCAGCTGAGCCTGGGCCTGCAGTAGGCAAACTAAAGAAACATTAACAGCAAATCGATTTGCTACGGTTGCTTCACAAATGACCGCCAATCCTGGGTCTGAACCAACACAAACCTGTAGGTTAGCTCCAACGTGGGTGTCCCTGGGCTCAAAACAAGGTATGGGCCGCTCGGGGTTCCTTTCTGGAGGCGGAGGGAGGACCTGCTTGCTTCCATCTCCAGCCTCCGGAGGCCGCTTGCATTCCGGGGCTCGTGGTCCCCCTTCCTGTCTGCAAAGCTGGCCACGGTAGGCCGAGGCCTCCACGTGCAGCACACGGATCTTCCTGCTGCCCTCACACCTTTCCTGACCCTGACTCCCCTGCCTCTCTCCCACTCTGCTGCCCCCCTTTTCTGCGTATACAGACCCCGGTGATTGATCATATTGGGTCCGCACAGATAACCTCCATATTCTAAGGTTATCTGACACCTTTATTAACTGTCTGCAACATTAATTCTCCTGTGCCATGTACCAGCACATTCGCAGGTTCTAGGGATGAGGACATGGATCCCTTTGGGGGTCCAATATTCTGCCTTCCACATGGAGGTCTGAATTGGTGACCACTCTTTATCTTTAAAATGTTGGCTTTCTAACTTCATAAATAACTGTTGACTGTTATTTGCTTCTGAGCAAGATACAGTATGGAAAGGGACGCAGCTTAAAAATGAGTTTTGCTGTGCGCTCAGTAATTGCTGAAAGACTGGTCTACTTCATTTTTTTAAAAATATATTTTATTGATTTTTTACAGAGAGGAAGGGAGAGGGATAGAGAGTTAGAAACATCCATGAGAGAGACATAGATCAGCTGCCTCCTGCATGCCCCCTACTGGGGATGTGCTTGCAACCATGATCTACTTACTTTAAATATATTTTATTGATTTTTTTACAGAGAGGAAGGGAGAGGATTAGAGAGCCAGAAACATCAATGAGAGAAACATCGATCAGCTGCCTCCTTCACACTACCCATTGGGGATGTGTCCGCAACCAAGGTATGTGCCCTTGACCAGAATCGAACCTGGGACCCTTCAGTCTGCAAGCCGACGCTCTATCCACTGAGCCACACCGGTTTCGGCCTGATCTACTTACTTTAAATGATGTCTGGTCACAAGTGCTCGATGCCATGGAACCCTAAAGGTCTAATAAAGGAACTCCAGGGCCAGGTGTCCTTAAATAAGAAAGACTTTCTCTTAAGAGTCAAGTAATGGAAGTGAACATCTCAGCTGCAATGGCAAACAAGGGGAGTGTTTCCGGACGACTTCTGGGGTACAGTGGACGGGACAGGATTGCAGCTGTGCCACAACGAAACCAGAGGTGTGGGAAGAGCTACAAAATGACTGCTCCGTGGCTAAGTTCGTTTACTGATCGCCTGGCCGGCCTCTGAAGGTTAAATATCAACTTCTCACCGCTGAGCAAAACACCTCTTACATTTACAGCTCTCAAGCATAGTTGAACAAATAGCCAAAAAGCCACATCTAATTATTAAAACATTTGATTGTACCTTCTTCATAGCCGTAACAGAAAATCCATCCCAGGCATTTAAAAATCACATTAAAGACCTAAAGTTTCATTGCCAGTAGCCTAGAGGTCAAAGGGAGTGTTCATAACAGCATGATTCACTCCAGAGAATATGGAACATAACAGCATGTTTCACTCCAGATTATGAGAGATTTGTTTAAAAAAAATTTATAAGCCCCAATTTTCTGTGTTCAAAGAAAGACTTTATTTGGAAGGAATACCTTTATTTCATTGTTCTACCACTTTCAGAACATGTTTAAGTCTTCAAAGGTAAACACAGAATATAATCAACTATAATAAATAATGAATTTGGGAGTAGTATGTATAACCAATCATCTGGAAATAATATTCATAATTGTGTTGTGAAGGTTAATTTTACCAACTTGCCTGGGCCCCAGATATTGGGTTAAACATTATCCTGGGCGTGTCTGTGAGGGGAGAGATGAACATGTGCATCTGTGGACTTTGAAAGCCATTGTGGGCCTCATCCAATCACTGAAGGCCTGAGCAGTACAAAAAGGTGGAGGAGAGAGGATTTACTCTTTGCCTGAGAGTTCACGCTGGGAGGGCAGTCTTGCTTTCAGACTCGCACTTGGGTTGGAATTTATACACCTGCTCTGCTGATTCTCAGATCCTCAGACTTGGACTGGAACCACGGGCTATCCTGGTCTCCAGCCTGCAGGCTGCAGATCCTGCGACTTCTCAGCCTCTAAAGCCACAGGAGCGCGCTCGCACACACAGACACACACAGGCACACACAGACACACACAGGCACACACAGGCACGCACAGGCACACACAGACACAGGCACACACAGGCACACACAGGCACACAGACACACACAGGCAGACAGACACACACAGAC
>JAAGEH010000026.1:4679311-4695454 GCA_011751065.1 Lasiurus cinereus
ACACAGACACAGACACACACAGGCACACACAGACATACACAGGCACACACAGACACTGACACAGACACACACAGGCACACAGAAACACACAGGCACACAGACACACACAGGCACACAGACACACACAGGCACACAGGCACACACAGACACACACAGGCACACACAGACACAGACAGACACACATGGGCACACACAGACACACGCAGGCACACAGACACACAGAGACACACAGACACAGGCACACAGGCACACACAGGCACACACAGGCACACACAGGCACACACAGACACACAGGCACACACAGACACACGGGCACACACAGACACACGCAAGCACACAGACACACAGAGACACACAGAGACACACACACACACACAGTCATGTTATATATACATATGTACCAGTGCGGTTATGTGAGGCAGCACCACCACCTTTACACATAAGAAAGCACCTACAAGAAACAAGTAGTGACGCTTGAGGCTTCCCTGTGTTCAGACCGAAAGCCAACAAAGAGGAACCCTGCTTTTATCTGTCCAAATCCCTTTCAGTCCACACCGAAATGTTTTCCATTACCGAACACAACGAGGAGGATGAATAAAACATAAACTCAGAAAGAAACCGGAGTCTAAGTTAAGACCCTGATGGATGAAAGGCCTGGTAGCTCACAGCCTTCAAGTCTCGATTCAGAAGGCGCCTCCCCAGCGAGGCCGCCTTTAACCGTATCAATAAACTAGTCCCAAGGAGAAACCAAGATGGCGGCACAGGTAAACACCTGAACTTGCTGCCCCGCACAACCACAAGGGAGCACCCACACGACTGTCAGCTGATTTCTCGATGGAAAAGATGCAGGCCAGACGGGAGTGGCAAGAAATATTTGAAGTGACGAACAACAAGAACCTACAACCAAGATTACTCTACCCAGCAAAGCTATCCTTCAGAATTGAAGGGCAGACAAAGAGCTTCACAGGCAAGAAAAAGCTAAAGGAGTTCATCACCGCCAAACAGTATTATATGAAATGCTGAAAGGTACTCTGTAAGAAGAGGAAGAAGAAAAAGGTAAAGATAAAAATTATGAACAACAAATACATACCTATCAACAAATGAATCTAAAAATCAAGTGAATAAAAAACCTGATGAACAGAATAATCTGGTGAAAATAATAGAATCAAGGGCATAGAAAGGTAGTGAATTGACAATCCTCGAGGGGAAAAAGGGGCGTTCAGGGGGTGCGGGAAGAGACTGGACAAAAATCGTACACCTATGGATGAAGACAGTGGTGGTGGTGGGGGAGGTAAGGGCATGGGGTGGGGTGGAAACCAGGTGGAGGGGAGCTATGGGGGGGGGGAAAGAGGAATAACTGTAATAATCTGAACAATATTTAAAAAATAAAAAGAAAATAAACTACAGTGGTACCTCGAGATACGAGTTTAATTTGTTCCGTAACCTTGAGGCGTGGGAAACTATGAGACTCTCGAGTTGCAGTAACCTGGTGGGTCGTGTGCAGCTGGCCGATCTGCGGGATTACTCGCATCTCAACTGTTGCTCGTGTTTCAAAGTAAAAATCGCTCGCTCAACGGCTTGCATCTCTAAAATCTCGTATGTTAGGGCACTCGTATCTTGAGGTACCACTTTAGTCCCTACCCTGGCCAATTTTGCTCAGAGGTTATAGTGTCAGCCTGTAAAAGGAAGGTTCACAGGTTTGATTCCTGGTTGCAGGTTCCCCGGCCCCAGTAGGGCATGAGCGGGAGGTGGCCAGTCAGTGTGTCTCATATCAGTATTTCCTCTCTCTCTCCTCCCTCCCTTCCCCTCTGAGAAATCCATGGGACGAATATCCTCATGAGGATTAAAAACACATAAAGTAGTTCCCATCCAACTGCACTATCTTCGAACGGGTTCTCCACTGGAACTCTAGGGACCCCTGGGTTCTGCAAGATATTATGAGAGGTTCCACAAGAGCCTGTGATGGAAAACAAATCGTTCTTGAAAAAGACTTTGCACTGGCCAAAACTGGTTTGGCTCAGTGGGTCATGGGTTTGATTCTGGTCAAGGGCATGTACTTTGGTTGCGTGCACATCCCCAGCTGATTGATGTTTCTCTCTCATCGATGTTTCTAGCTTGCTCTCTCTCCTCCTCTCTGTAAAAAAATCAATAAAATATATTAAAAAAAACAACAACTAAAACTTTGCCCTGTGCAATGCTAGCGGCTCTCACAATGATCAATGGTCTTTCAGGCCAGTGTTCACTGAGCCCGTCTCAGGGAGTTTTTGACACTATAGAAGGAAGTCCATCTGATCACCGGCCAGCACTGTTCTGGGGCAGTGGAGAGGGAAAGGAGGTGTCCGCCTCTCCATCCTGAATGCCACCTCGCCCAGTCTCCCCACGTCACGGCCTGGCAGCGGTGAGAAAGCTCCCCCAGTGAGAACGCTGGCGAGAAATTTCCTTTCTCAGGGCCATTTCTGAACGCAATGTGACTCAGCTGCCCACCCCTGCTGCTTTGATGACCTCAAGGAAGAAAAACTCGGATTGAGGAGAGAAGTGAATTGTTAGCCTTTTTTGGCTGGTGCTTCTCATTTTATTTTTTAAATTATGCTTCCGTTTCATATTTGTGTTTGATTTTTTTTTTAAATGGCTGATGGCCCAATATGGCTTTTTTTTTTTTTTGTAGGAAAATATATGGGATTGAAGAGGAACATTCTGGGCCTACACCCATGAACAATTCTGTAATTAAGACCAATTACAACGTCCGGAGTCTTTGGACTAACAAGACAAAGAATACAGGAAGTTACTTTTCAATGAGTTTTAGGCTGGCTGGGAATCTAAGCTGCCTATTCCACTGAGTGTCCTCAAACAACTTAAAATGTAGCAGCGCCTCCCAAAAATTTGAGAAGACCCCAACTTCACATCACAGCTGTTTGAGAATAAAGGCGGCTGATTCTCAAGTAAATACTGGAAACGCAAAGGGAGTCCAAGTATTTTTGTTTTGTTAAAGTTGCATTCAGTAGAGAGGCTCCAGGAACTATTTAGTAGCCAAACCTATTCCTCCCTCAGAAGAGGAAAAGTCAGACAGTTAGGGAAAATATCCTAAGACCACCATGTAAATGCCAGGAAAAGATTCCCTCTGAGAAACTGCAAAGATTCCTCTTTCCATAGAATGATCAGTTGACAATGATGACATACACGCCCCATGATGCTGAAAAGTGCCGGAAACCACTCATGGTCTCACTGATAGAAAGTGTGGACCAGGAGCCCAGAAGGCTGGTCAACCTGGAAGCTCTGGAAGGTCAGAGCCAGCCCCCACCTCTCTAACGGAGACAGTGGTCGCTGAAGCAACTTCCTCCCCAAATAACCATGTCAATCTTCACTGATCAGATAATCTGCCTGTGACTAGAACTGCCTGCCCCAGGGCAAAGGGTGTCTCCCCAACCTGAATGAAAGGGATGGCAAGGCCAAAGGAAGGCGGTAGTCTTCCCACTAGAGGAAGGCTCCCGCCTAGCCCCCCAGTATCGCTGCCAAATTAATGCTTTTCTAGTCTCTCTTTTCATCTGCATGTGGCCTCCTCCAGAACCCAAACCCTGAACCACGTGGGACGTGAAAGAGGTTCCCACAGAAAAGTTTTGTGTCGTGAACTGAAAATCAATGGTTTCTCTATTTAGGTTGAGGAGTCCGCAGATTTCGCCAATAACTAATCACAGCGCAGATCTGTAAATGGGGATAAACCTTTATTTGCCTGCGGTCAAGATCCCCTGAACTAGCGAAGAGCAAGACACCTCTGGTATCTTCCTTTCTGGGAACCAAGTTCTGCCATGAAGGCATGGTGTTCACAGGCTGTGCCGAGGGTGGCCAGCATGGATGGCTCCAAAAGTTCCACCACCCCCGGAAGAAAGGCCTGGCAAGGCTACAACACGCTTTCTTCACAGAGGCCTGATGGAAACCCTCCTGGAGAAAAAACCCAGAGTTCTGAGCGGTTTACAGACTGGCACTGCCTCAACGAAGGCCAGTGCCCTTGAGGATGTTCGGAGACCTGTGGAAACCCGGGTCAGGGCGCATCCGTCGTCTCCTGACACACAGGGCAATTTGGGGGCTCAGCAAAGGAAGCGTTCTTCTTCTTTTTTTAAAATATATTTTATTGATTTTTACAGAGAGGAAGGGAGAGAGAAAGTCGGAAACATCGATGAGAGAGAGACATCGATCAGCCGCCTCCTGCACACCTCACAGTGGAGATGTGCCCACAAGCAAGGTACATGCCCCTGACCGGAATCGAACCTGGGACCTTTCAGTTCTCAGGCCGATGCTCCATCCAGAGCCAAACCGGTCTCAGCAAGGAAGCGTTCTTAACCTGGCTTTGGAAATGACAGGTGGCTTGCCTCCTTCTGAGAAAACAGTAAGCCGGATTTCTGGGAAGATAAAGAAGGCCAGCCGAAACTATATAGCAAACCCTTTACCACACCATCTAGTGGAACAGGTATCTGAGGCCTGGGAGAAACGTTCTGGCTCCACAGTAACCAGATTCTTGGGTTTTGGAAAAATCCGGTTGATAAAATCTTGGAATGTGCCAAAACCGGTTTGGCTCAGTGGATAGAGCATCGTCCTGGGGACTGAAAGGTCCCAGGTTCGATTCCGGTCAAGGGCATGTACATTGGTCATGGGCGCATCCCCAGTGGGGGGCGTGCAGGAGGCAACTGATCAATGTCTTTCTCTCATCGATGTTTCTGACTCTCTATCCCTCTTCCTTCCTCTCTGTGAAAAATCAATAAAATATATTTTAAAAAAAAATCTTGGAACGTTCCCACCGCTGCTTGGCCCCAGGAGTGAGGAAAGAGACCAGTCTGGAGTCTCTGAGGCTTCCTGGGAGGACAGCACGCAGGTGGAACAGGCTCTCCATCCCTCCACCAGCCGCGGAAGGACCAGGCTCTGAACCTTCTGCTCAGCCGGAGAACTTGACGTTGAGAGAAGAGGAGGAACTTGGTCAACGGCAGTCTGACAGGACACTCTACGTAAGACTCCTGATCTCTCCCCGGGCACGTTCTGGATCTCTGCACCAGAAGGGTATTCGGCTACTCACGGGCAAAGCAAGGGAGACTTTGCTGCAACGTTCAACTTCTTACTTAGCAGCTTAAACAAGAACAAGGAGGGCAATCGCCTCGTTTCAACTGAAAATGAAACCTGGGGGTGCGCATTTCCAATGTATGCCAGGATCAGGTATGTGTGCAACCCAAAATAAGCACAGGTTTCCTTCCTTCCCAAGTATTTTTAAATTATTATTCTTAATTGACTTATTGGGGTGACATTAATAAAATTATGTTCCAGGGGTACAATTCTATAATACATTTGTACAGGTTTCTTTTAAAGAGTAAATTTTACTTTTTTAGTTTCAAAAATGATATATTTTTTTAAAAATATATATTTTATTTATTTATTTTTTTTACAGAGAGGAAGGGAGAGAGATAGAAAGCTAGAAACATCAATGATTGAGCAACATCTCCTGCTGAGGATGTGCCTGCAACCAAGGTACGTGCCCTTGACGGGAATCAAACCTGGGACCCTTCAGTCCGTAGGCCGATGCTCTATCCACTGAGCCAAACCGTTTTTGGCCAAAAGTGGTATTTTAATGCACAAAAAGGTATATAAAAGGTTAAGAAACCAATACATGTTCAACAATTATTATTTTATTCTACCATTTCTGCATTTACTGAGAATTTTTTTTTTAATACTTAAGCCTGTAAGCATTTTCCCAACACTTTACATGTCTATAGACGACTATATCCCTATAGAGAGGATAAGTGTTTTGGGGACATGGACCAAAGATTTGATTTAGTTTAAATCTGCACACAGCATATGCTTACAGATGTTGACCATTCTTTTTTTCAATGAGTTCTATCAAGATTCCGATGGACAAAACCGGGTTTTAAATTTATTCAGCACTTGGTATAGGGCTGTTTTCCTTGGTGATGCCAGGAAGAATCACCAGACTTAACAGCAGGCTATCCACACGGCAGAGATTTATTACGGCAAAGGACGGAGAGCAAAAGCCACGGGGAAAAGATGCACTAAGTCCAGAGAGGTTCAGCACAGGTTCCCCGTGCCCTTGGTCGGAAGCTGCCCAGGAACCCCCTCTAGCAGCAAACTACCAGCCCACTGGAGTCTTAGGGTCCAAGACCTCTCAGGGGGCTGTTAATGTAGCATATTCGGCTCCGCAACCAGCCCCAGCACCTGAAACTCAGCCTCCCAACAACGAAACATGTTTGTGCAAAGCAGCCCGGTAATCCAATGCGCATGATCTGTTGCCCTAGGTGCACATCACGCCATCCTCACGAACACAAGAACAGTCCAAAAGCCAAGTTCCGGGGTTGGCCATGGGCAGGCCTGGTTCCCGAGAGGATGCAAAGAACCAGGAACCGGACCTGCTGCAGTAAGGTCCTCCTCACGAGGGTCGGGACATCCTGGCGGTCACCGTTCATCCCTTCCTGGTTCACCAGGAAAAACAGCTCAAAGCTAGTTAGTCCTGTCATGTGGGAAGGTAATTTTAAGACCACTACCTCTCTAAATCCTTTCCTCTAGGCCAGTGGTTCTCAACCTTCCTAAGGCCATGACCCTGGCATACAGTTCCTCATGTGACGGTGACCCCCAACCATGAAATTTTGCTGCTGTTATGCCTCGTGATGTCAATATCTGCATTTTCTGATGGTCTTAGGCGACCCCTGTGAAAGGGTCGTTCGACCCCCAAAGGGGTCGTGACCCACAGGTTGACAACCGATGCTCTAGGCTGACCTTCCCAACAAAACACACCCCTTGTCACCAACTTCTAGGGTTTGGCTGCTCAAATGTTTTTATTTTTTTATTGATTTTTTTACAGAGAGGAAGGGAGAGGGAGAGTTAGAAACATCGATGAGAGAGAAACATCAATCAGCTGCCTCCTGCACGCCCCCCACTGGGGATGTGCCCGCAACCAAGGTACATGCCCTTGACCGGAATCGAACCTGGGACCTTTCAGTCTGCAGGCCAACGCTCTATCTACTGAGCCAAACCGGTCTTGGCTCAAAGGTTCTTGGCAAACACGTAGGAAGCAGTACTTCATGTTGTTTGAAGTAAGAGGCCGGAGACTGATAGAGCCCAAAGATGCCCCAACTATAGGCTATAACCCTTATGTGACTTAAAGCTGCACCTCTCCCCACCCCCAGATGCTCCATTTCACACGGCCTTGCCATCATCTACTTGCGCCTCAAGCCAAAACCCTAGATGACTTCTCTTCTACCCCTGTCCCCCAAACGCAGTTACTAAACCCAGTTGTTACCTCCCAGAAACTTCCTGCTTCTTTCTCCTTGTTTCCCTATGACCTCACGTCCCTTACCGGCTCTTTTCTTGCTTCTCCTTCCTTCCCCCCACAGGCCCTTATTCACTCCAGCAGAGTTGTCACCCCCATTCTTTCCAGAAAGCAACAGCACACACTGAATAATTTTCTGAAAAAGATCTGAGAGGAGGGACTGGAGCCACTCAGGCCACTGTGTCCAAGTGTCTTCCTGTATGATATTTATCTACGAGCATCTATTTTATCGGGAAGATAAATCAGCTTCTATCCCAAATGGAAAAAGATGCTCGGTGGGATAGAACTACCGTATTTTCCAGCGTATAAGACGACTTTTGAACCCAGGAAAATCTTCTCAAAGGTCAGGGGTCGTCTTATACGCCAGGTGTCATCTTAAAGGGCGGGTATATCCCAAACTCTATATTTTAACTGGAAAAGTTGGGGGTCGTCTTATATGCCAGAAAATACGGTTAATTTCTTGGAGTTCTTGGAGCCACACAGCAGGAATGTTAATAGCTGCTTCCTGCCCTAGCCGGTTTGGCTCAGTGGATAGAGTGTCGGCCTATGGACTGGAAGGTCCCGGGTTCGATTCCAGTCGAGGACAAATGCCTGGGTTGTGGGCTCAATCCCCAGTGAGGACATGCAGGAGGCAGCCAATCAATGATTCTCTCTCATCACTGATGTTTCTATATCTCTCTTCCTCTCCCTTGCTCTCCGAAATCAGAAAAATATTTAAAAAAAAATACTACTCAGCTACTGTCTATGTACCAGGTCCTCTTCATTGGACACTTCTGCTCAATCCCAGGCCCGTGGAGAAGACCACAGTTCAACAGGAGACTTCCGGGAAACACTCCTTCTTGGGTGGACATATTTCACAGGGCCCTTCTGAGTCACAGGCAGAAGTTACAGATGGCCTTCACACAACATCAGCCTTTATTATGAATTTCCAACGCCTGGTTCACAAAAATGTTAAAAATTATCCCACCTTCACTTGAAATACTCAACTGAGATGACATAAAAATTAAGAAAGCTCTGAACACATTGAAAACGATACTGAATGAGAGAAGCTTCTAAACTGCTAAAAACCTTCATCAAAAAATGTGTTTGTGTGTGCAAACTGCCTTTATTATGAATTTTCAACACCATTCACAAAAATGGTAAAAATTATTCCACCTTCACTTGAAATACTCAATGAGATGACATAAAAATTAAGAAAGCTCTGAACACATTGAAAACGATACTGAATGAAAGGCTATCTTGAAGCTTCAAAACTGCTAAAACCTTCACCCAAAAATGTGTTTCTGTGTGCAACCTGCCCAGATTAGTTCCTAAAGTGGGAGTCTCGAAAGCTTCCAACTTAGCAATTGTGGTATTTCCTGATTTTAATTTTGTCTAATAATATGGGTGCAGTTCGTACACCAGTATGCCAAGTATACACTTCTCGTAAAAGTGAACTAAACCTACATATTTAGTACATCTACTTCTGGGGTCCTTTCCTAGAAGGCAATGCATTTTGTTACTCGAGAAGGTACAGAAAGTATTTTTTGCTTCCTTTACATTTAAAGTAACATATATAGCAATACACCCAAATAGGCGAAATGGCATTTATAAAACTAAGTCTCCCTCCACTGCCAGCTACTCAGGCCCCTAATCAATTCCTTACTATCAGCAGATATTGCTGAGCTCTTCTTCTGGAGATAATTTGCCCGAATACAAAAAGTTAGGGATATTTTAAAGAGAACATCATGCAAAGAAGTCACTAGGCTCTTGGAATTATTATTATTTGGACTTATTTCAGAATCAACATCCAGTTTTCAAAGATAAGGTCAGATAGGCTATTAGTCCAACCCTATAGTTATAACTGTATTTTTTACTATAATACAAGCACACAAGTAGCTTCCATAGATAGAATTTATATATTATGATCCTTAAATATTAATTCTAATATTGTACCACCCACATTAACAGCTCACATAATCCCTTCATTCTGATTCTTCTATTTTTCCCACAACAGAAAGCTTTGTAGCCTCTCCTACTCTCCATATACATCCCCTGTATCTTTTATATCTTTAAAAACAATCTCTCACCGAAACCAGTTTAGCTCGGTGGATAGAGAGTTGCGACGCCCGCGGACTGAAGGGTCCCAGGTTCGATTCCGGTCAAGGGCATGTACCTTGGTTGCGGGCACATCTCCAGTGTGGGGCGTGCAGGAGGCAGCTGATTGATGTCTCTCTCTCATCGATGTTTCTGGCTCTCTGTCCCTCTCCCTTCCTCTCTGTGAAAAATCAATAAAATATATATTTTAAAAAAAATCAATCTCTCTAATTCTAGTACTTACTTTAGCCAGATGGCCTTTCTACGAAGTCTTCTCCCTGGAGATGGGACAAAGGACGCTGCGCTAAAGGGTCTGGAAGGAACACCAGTTAGAAGGACTAGTAGAAGTCACGACCCCTGGGCCGCAGTTCGCTGCTGAAGACCAGCCTCTGTGCTCTCAAGCAGAACAAAGCAGTCGGAGGCAGTCTGGAAAATGAACGAAAATCAGACCAGCCGTTTGTACTCAATAAATATTTTCGCTTGCAGAACTTGAGTGTCTGATTTTAAAGAACTGGCACATTTAAGATCACTTGGTGCAAAATAAGGTTTAAACACCATTTTCCAAAAAACACGTGTATAAGGCGAGATATACTGGTTTCCATATATATAAACAAGCTAGAGAACCTCAATTTATAAGAATAAACTAGATAAGCAATTTTAAAAAATGTGTTACCCCCAGAAGATAAATTAATGGTCATCAAAATGCTGAACTATATTAACCGTGGCAAGAGTAATTAATGTAACACTAGCTCCAATAAGCTTCATTAAATAATCAATTAGAATCATTTAAAAGGAAAAAAAAGATTTAGAAAAAAAAAACGCCTGGCCAGTCAGATTAGTTTATTATTTAAATATATCTTTATTGATTTTAGAGAGGAAGGGAGAGGGAGATAGATAGAAACATGAGAGAGAATCATTGATCGGCTGCCTCCCGCACACCCACATTGGGACGAAGCCCGAAACCCAGACATGTGCCCTTGGCTGGAATCAAACCTGGACCCTTCAGTCCGAAGCCCGAAGCTCTATCCACTGAGCTGCACGGGCCAGGGTGGATTAGTTTATTTTTAAACGACCATTCTTACTTCAGCCGGAACTGATGGTATAAGGCATTTGCTATTGAAATGAAGTAAATGTAAAAGACACGTGGTTTCTAGTACTTCTACCTTTGGGATATTCTGAATATTATTGTTCAGGAAGCCCTAATTTCCCCTTAGGGGTAAGTTTGCCGCAAGCCTTCTCTGCAAAGTTTTATAATATCCCAAGTTCTTAAATTTTTTTTTTTTGCTTTTTTTCTTTCCAATTAATATCAGTCAGAAAATATGGTTAACTAATATCTGTTTGACTCTTACATTTTTCGGTATCACTGATTTCATATATTGCTATGTGACCCTCTGCAAGTGACTTAACTTTGGGTCCTCATATCATCGCTTTCCTGTAAAGAGGAGTTGGTCTAGAGATGACGTGTAAGAGGGAGGAGCCTCAGCCTCCTCTCCATCCCTACGGACATGATGGATGTGATGGTCTCCATCAATCACCATCAGCGGCAGCGGCGCACCCAGCTCCATGAGGCTGTGTCGCCTCGTCCTCCTCCTCTGGGGAATCAGTGACCTAAGATTACCTTTAGCTCCAACACGTCTGCGCCTACAGTGATCAAGCAAAGACAATTAACCATCTGAAACTGTACCACCTTGCAATGCACTTCTCTCCCTCTTCCTTTCCCGCATCCAGCCTCTTCACCGGGCACTGTGTAGGGTGCCGATACTTCAGACATGGTTCCTGGATAAAACCATCTTTTTGAAAGATTATTAGTAAAATAAAATAAAAAAAAAACACCACAGAACAGTAACTTTAAGAAAGTGGGAAGTCTATGCTAACAGGGCTCTCAATATCTTTCCTCCCCACTGCTCTGCTGTGTCCATTTGATGACATTAATAGGAAAATCTCCAAAATTAAGCGTAGCATCTGACGGGCACTGAGTGAAACTTTAATCTCCAGCTTTCAAAGATGCTACGAGGTCAAAGCTTCGGTTTGCAGTGGTTTGGCCACTTTAAGACGCTAGGCTATTGTTGGATTTGTCGGTAATCAAAGGATTGGCTTTGGCTATCTACCAAACCATTTTAAGCCCAAACCGGTTTGGCTCAGTGGATAGAGCATCCAGTCTGTGGAATCAAAGGGTCCCAGGTTCGATTCCGGTCAAGAGCATCTACCTTGGTTGCGAGCGCATTCCCAGTAGGGGGCGAGCAAGAGGCAGCTGATTAATGTCTCTCATCGATGTTTCTAACTTTTTTTTAATATATATTTTATTGATTTTTCAGAGAGGAAGGGAGAGGGATAGAAAGTCAGAAACATCGATGAGAGAGAGAGACCGATCAGCCGCCTCCTGCACGCTCCACAGTGGAGTTGTGCCCGCAAGCAAGGTACATGCCCCCGACGGGAATCGAACCTGGGACCTTTCAGTCCGCAGGCCGACGCTCTATCCACTGAGCCAAACCGGTCTCGGCTGTTTCTAACTCTTTGTCCCTCTCCCTTCCTCTCTGTAAAAATTCAATAAAATATATTTTAGAAAAAACATTTTAAGATAGCTAAGATAAAGGGGTATCTACAATGACAGAATGCTCTTTCATCACACTTACACATTATTGGTATGGGTTGAGCAATTTATTTCTCATTAATTTTGGACACATTTTGAAGTTTCACCATCAAAATTAGACAGGAGTTTGAACTCGGAACATATCTTTCTTCCCTAAATTTTAAACCCTTCCCCCTGTTTAGGAAACATAATTGCATAAACTCCTTTAATATTGTGACCTAGTTCCCCATCTTGATGTTATAAACAGTTCAAGTAACTATGGTAACCATCTAAGAAAATGTTTGGATGTTTTTCTGGTCAGCAATATGCAAAGTATACCATATGTTTATTTTATTCCCACTGGGATAAGTAGATAATATGTTTTTCTTTTGGGTTATGGGGTGTTATACTGAATGTTCTCTTGACTACAGTCCCAGTTTGAATTCAGTTCCTTCATTCAAATGTTTTAGGACCATCTTTTGCTGTTAGCATTCTAAGTACTGAACAGTACTATAACCCAGAGAAGGATTGACTGTAGGAACCAATTTTAACTCTGTGCTGTCTACCTCATAAATTGAATGTACAGGTTGACATTGCTCAGATTTGTAATCTTCTCTATTTCGAGAACCTGGTATTTCTTAACTATGTCCTTTAGTCCTTAGCTAGTGTTTCCTTAAAGCAAAACACTAAAATGGAATTGCATCTTGGGGGTATACTTACTGAGAAGTTATGTGCAGTTTGTTGTTTTTAAAAGCTTCATTTTAGCTCTACTTTCTGTTTTTTTTCCCCCTATAATTAGTGTGTACTACTTATGCAATAACACAATTAAACAGGCTGTAAAACTGAGCTTGCTGGAAATGCAGTTGTTTTTTTAGTGGCCTGCTGTACTAATGAATTGACTTAAACGTGTTAGGTTTTTTTCAGTACAATTTAAAAGGCCTCACCGGACCTTGTATAACACATTGTACTATAATGTGTTAAATTAACAAACGCTTAGATTTTTAAGGATTTATTTAGTTGCATTCCTACCCTGGGCTATCAATTGGTGCCCTTCTTTTAATATGAAGATTTTGTTTAAAGTTATTTTCTTGAATTTCCCTATATATAGTTTTTAAACTTTATCTTTATTGTTTAAAGTATTACAGATGCCCCATTTCCCCCCCCATTGACCTCCTCTTCCTCCCCACTCCTGTCCCCTCCCTACCTATGGTCGTGTCCATGGGTTATGCATAGAAGTTCTTTGATCTCTTTCCTCCCGAATTTCCCTATATTTTTAATGGTGCTTTTCAACCATCTAAATACCTTCCTTAGAGAAACATTGCAATCTGCCTCCCTCAATTAAATAGGAATTAACTGCCTCTTATGAGTTTAGAAAGGACCTCACTAACCAAATGCAAAGTGTGGAACTTGCTTGGATCCTACTGGTGAAACCAAGTGTAAAAAGGTATTGAGACAACAGGGAAATTCAAACTGTCAGATGTTCAGTGATGGTATATAATATATATATATATTATTGATTTTTTACAGAGAGGAAGAGAGAGACAGAAAGTCAGAAATATAGATGAGAAAGAGAGACATCGATCAGCCGCCTCCTGCATGCCCCACAGTGGAGATGTGCCCGCAAGCAAGGTACATGCCCTCAACCGGAATCGAACCTGGGATCTTTCAGTCTGCAAGCCGATGCTCTATCCACTGAGCCACACCGGTGGCGATGGTACTATCTCTTATGGGTCAATGGTATTGCAGAGGTTTGTAAAAGTTATCTCTTTTCAGATTTAAAGTATTTATTGCTAAAATGATAATAACCTAGCAAGGGTAAGGGGGTCACAGATGAAATAATATTGGCCATCTATCAGTAAATGTTCAAGCGAGGTGAATAGCATATTAGGACTTATTATTGTCCTATCACCTCTACTTTTGTGTGTTTGAAATTTCCACAATAAAAAGTTTTTAAAAAGTTGAAAAAATAAAAGATTTCAAATTTAATTGGCCTGACTCACGCAGTAGCTGAATTCTCTCAGGAGGCGGCTGGAGGCATTCATTCTTCAGAACTACCATTTGCTACTAGTTTTCCATCGGGTTTGAAGTTGTTGCTTCGCCCTCCCAGGATAAATAAGGGCTGCAGGAAATGGGCTGAGAAGCATAAACATTTCCTACAGGTATTTTCAAAAGTAGCCCAACTTAGAAATTAAAGGTGATCCCAGACACTCTACTAATTGGAGGGTTTCAGTTGCTACCTTTTTAGGGTTACTTTATGGTAGAAAATACATATATTGAAGAGCAAATCAGATACCATTTTTTTTTTGCTTTATTCACAGGATTAAATATCACCAATTAACTTCTTGTTGCAGAGAAATGAGAAACTTTAATTTATTTACTGTATTTGAGAGCTAGGGAGAGGGGGAGAGGAGAAACATTTCTGCACTCACTGATTTGTTATCCCACTTATGTATGCATTCATTGGTTGTTTCTTAAACGTGCCCTGGCCAGACCGAAACCTTGGCATTATGTAGACAACGCTCTCACCCACTGAGCAACTTGGCCAGGGCGAGCATTGGGGACTTTTAAAGAGTGCTTTTCAACCATCTAACGGAGTAAGGGAACCCCATGTGAAAAAGCCTAAAATTCCCAGTTAACTCATGACTGAGGAGAAAAGGACATGGTAAATAATCAAGGTCAAAAGCTGAGTGTGGCCGAGACCGGTTTGGCTCAGTGGATAGAGCGTCGGCCTGCGGACTGAAAGGTCCCAGGTTCGATTCCGGTCGGGGGCATGTACCTTGCTTGCGGGCACAACTCCAGTGTGGGGCGTGCAGGAGGCGGCTGATCGATGTCTCTCTCTCATCGATGTTTCTGACTTTCTATCCTTCTCCCTTCCTCTCTGTGAAAAATCAATAAAATATATTAAAAAAAAAAGAAGCTGAGTGTGGGGCGCATGGTGATTCCTTTCCCCAGGTGGGTACTCCCTCCACAGCAGGCTTTCCCAAGGGCGGCAGGAAGAAGCCTCGCCTCTGATTAACATTGATCACTTGCCACAGCAAGAAAAGCACATCTGAAATGATTCACATACGCACACATGTTACCATCTTGGAGAGCTGCTCTTTGCAGGTTTAGGCCAGCACAAGCTGAAAAAAAAAATCATTATCTGCATTTTTGGGCTTCCTTTCTGCTGAATGATGAAAGGCGAAAATAATTCTAGAAAAGGCCTCCATCCCACCCTCTGCCTTCCTCCTGCACCTGGCTGTAGGTCCCTGCGGAGGGCGCTCAGCATCCTCCTCGCCTCCCTTCGGGCCTCCGCCTGCAGCTCCCTCACCTCCCGGGCTGAATAAGAGCCACCGGTGCAGGGATTCAATAGGAAGCAAGGACCTTGCATTCTTCTTCAATGAAGACCGGGCTCAAGCCTGTGAGTGAGCAAACACAGCGGGGGCTCAGATAAAAAGCCACGCATGTCTATTCAAGGCGTCTGTTTTGTTGTTATTGTTTTTACAAGACCCACCTGCTTCATCTGATCGATGGCAATAAGACCGACAATAAAGGCCCTCCACGGCTCTCGGAAATTACACTACATGGGTGCACCGCACCGCAACGCCGGGGCTGGCTCCTGTTCACGGAGTCAGAACCTCCGGGATCGCAGGGCATAAACGCGAGAATAACCTCCACGTCCTTGTGCAACACAAACCTATAGATTGATATATAGATAGATAGAGATAGATATCTATATATATCTATAGATTGATAGATATCTATATATATCTATAGATTGATATCTATAGATATCTATAGATTGATATCTATATATATCTATAGATTGATATATCTATATCTAGATTGATATATCTATATCTATAGATTGACATATCTATATATCTATATCTATAGATTGAGAGAATAACCTCCACGTCCTTGTGCAATACAAACCTATAGATTGATATATAGATAGACAGATAGAGATAGATATCTATATATAGATATATCTATATCTATCTATAAATTGATATACCTATATAACTATATCTATAGATTGATATATCTATATCTATAGATTGACATATCTATATATAGATTGATATATCTATATCTATAGATTGATATATCTATATATCTATATAGATTGATATATCTATATCTATAGATTGACATATCTATATATCTATATCTATAGATTGAGAGAATAACCTCC